>CAJQZJ010032348.1:2255140-2371294 GCA_907164525.1 Lophiomys imhausi | reverse complement strand
GCATACACACATTCAGACTTAAGTGAACATGGTGCTCAGGTTTGTGACTCTTCGTGTATATTGTATGTGTGCGCATACACACATTCAGACTTAGTGAACATGGTGCTCAGGTTTGTGACTCTTCATATATATTGTCCTGATGCTGCTTTTGGTATTTCTAGCTTCCACTAGAATTTCTGTAAATTGTGGCTGTTTTTTGTGAATGGATATTTTTAGACATATTTATTTTATATGTTTAGTGTGTGCAGAGACCAGGGCACTAGATCCCCTGGAATTGGAGTTGCAGAAGGTTGTGAGTTGCCCCATGGGTGGTGGGAACTGAACTCCGGTCCTCTGCTAGTGCAGCTGGTGCTCTTACCCAGAGAGCTTTCTTTCCAGCATTAGTGAATGGGTACTTTTTGAATGAGTGGATTTTTACATCTGAAGTGGAATGTTAACATGCTTACTCATTCCATGGCAGCTAACTCAACTTTGCTTTTCTTACTAGACGAACTCTCCCTGGAACAGCACAGCCCTTCTCCACACACCGTGGAGTTTCTGCCAGAGACCAGCATCATGCCCAGTGCTGCACCGGTGGCCTTATCAGAGACTGCTCCAGGGTCTCAGCCTAGTGTGTCTGCCCTTGTCCCATCCTCTGCATCTGCTGCTGCTTTTGATACAGCCTTTTTAAACCAGGGACAGCAGACTCAAAGTACCACAGAGCGCAGCATCTTTGAGGCAGATTATGGATCCGTGACGAGTAATGAGGTAGCCATTGATGAGGAGGAGATGGACAACTTTCTGCCGGATGCTCACTGGACCTCTTCACGAGTGGTTTCCCCATTGCAGTATATCACACTTAGCCCATTAGAGCCACCCCAGGAAATGCCCGAGCCTGGGACGACTCCATCACTTCCCACGATTTCTTTGCATGATGAAGTGCTGTCCGGGTGTCAGGACACAGCGCAACAGGCAACTGTGTACATTGAGTCCTCCAGTTATTTCAGCCCTTCTTGGTCAGCTTTTCTCACGTCTGAGGGCTTCGTTCCAACGCCTGGTAGGAACCTGGTGCTTCATCCTACAGAAACTCACAGCCAGTTATCAGGCAAGGCTTTGCCAGAGATTGTAACTTCTGCAACAGAGAGCGCAGAAAACCTCCACTTCAGCTCCTGGATCTCAGCCTCTCAGCCATCAGGCGATGGCCTGACTCAACAGCCATCTGTTCCCCTGTGGGAGGTCTCACAGCCTCTGATGGGTGTCCTGGCCACTAGCACAGACAGGTACCCTAATGAGACCGCTGCTTGGAGTGAACATCTAGAAGAAGCCATCTCTCTAAGAACACACCCCAGTGTGGCCATGTTACCCACAGTCCCTGTTTTTAGCAGCCCACCTTCTGCTTTATTTTCAATCCCCCTTTCATCAGTATCTTTTGATACTCAGTCACCTGGAGTCTCAGATAACCCCTTCGTCTCTAGCAAGGCCAGGGAAACCTTAGAATCGCTGCACAGCTCTACAGTCCCTGGTCTTGCTGATGATCCTCCTGTCCTGAGCCGTGAGGCTTCCCCGAGACCACCCATGTGGTGTGCGCCCTGTTTTGTCTCATCATCTCAGCAAGAGCTGGCCAAGAGCCTCACAGAGAAGAATATGGGGTTAGGGGACAGGCTTGAGACTTTGTCTATGTCCTCAGTAGAAGCAAGCCGTCTCTCTCCATTGAGCAGCATGGGCACAGACTTCTCAGAACTTGAAGACCTTCAAGAATCTAGTACCCTTTTCCCTTCCCGGCCTGTGGTTTCCCTTTCTTCCAGATCTGTGGGCCTCTGGGAAGCCAGCATGGATGTGCCACCCGAGGTGGATATGAGCAACATTACCACCTCGCAGCTCTACCCTTCTCATGGCCTCCTCTCCACACCAACCTTACTCGATTCCACTTTTGGCGTCTCTGTCACCGATGATCTAGTGATGCCATCCAGTGTGACTCATTTATTGTCCTCAGTTGTCCCCAGCGCCCATTTTGACTCATCTTTCTCCTTGACTGCAAGTCAAAATACACCATCTCTTCCAGCTGGAAACCCGAGCTGGAAACCCACCTCATACAGCTCGGTCCCCTCAATAGACTCTAAAGTTTTCTCTGACCAAGAAGCCACCAGCTTTCTGGAACTCGGGTCTAGAAGTCTTCTGGATTTCACATCCAGCTTTTACTCAACTCCACCCCTGGACTTCAGCACCCTGGCCCCTTCACGGTCAGACGATCTTGCTTTTCCATCTTTGATGTCAAGCAAGCCATCAACCTTCTTCCCTCAAACTTTTCCCACCATGGCTGAGACATTTTCATTGTTTACCTCTATCAGTTTGCAGTCACCTCAGCTTTTTGTCCTTAATTCCGCAAGTCTAGAGCTGTCTCAGCTGTGGTCAAGTTCAGGCCTTCTTTTGAAGTCAGCCACTTCTCTTCCTAGTCACTCCGAAATGCCCCCACTTGCAAGCTCCCTCTCTGATTCTCTCAAGTTCACCGAAGCATCGAGAGTTTCCCTGGTACAGTCCGATCTTCATCTTACCTCAGCTTTCTCAGAAACTACCTCTGCATTTGAGTTTTCACCCATTCCTCATGAACCCACGGTTAGTACGCTGGCCCCCTCCAGCTCTGAGCCCACCCGTGGCATCTCAACGGCTGGGACTCACTTCACCTCACTGCCAGCTGTTTTCCATTTGACACCCATTTTAGTGGTGGAGTCATCTCCATTCTTGACTCTGACACCTTCCGACGGCAGTGTGCGTGTGACAGACCATCACAACATGCCTGCCTTAACCACACCTTCCAGTGTCATTCGAACTAGAACAGAGTCGATCTCTGACCCATACCTGTCAGCCTCTTCTTCACTTGCTTCTGAAGTAAGCTCTTCACCTCTGCCCACAAAGCCAGTCACAGGCTCATCATTGACACCCACAGACTCACCACCCACTACCTCCCCAGAACCAAGTACATCCCCGGAACCAAGCATGCCCAACACCAGCACTGCCCCTGGTGATACTGTGGACTCTGCTCTGAACAGTGAGCCCATGAGTCAGAACCCTCAGGGGAACAGTGCACCCCCTCCCCAACCCTCCCTCGGCCCCGTGACCACTTCCACGCTCGAAGCCACAGTTGGTACACCAGCACTGGCCACAGCCAAGCCGCCATATGTGTGTGATATTACAGTTCCCGATGACTATTTGATCACAACTGGTAAGGCCCTGCTTCCAGTCACCTCTCTGAGGTAGGGGACTTCTCTAAGGTGTTTGTGCGCAGTACTTACGAGACACACCATCGTGGTTGTGAGAGTAGGTGTTGGTCTCATATAACCTGTGGGTAGCAGTCCTATTCCTGTGCTGGCCTTATGCCAGCTACCCAATTACTCAGCTTCTTAAATCTGCTTTTACAAGCGTTAACCGAGGACCATAGTGATGCCTCCATTGGGTTACCATAAAGATTTAAATGTATAAATACATAGCACTTAATAGTTACCGTAAGAACAAAGAAAAGATTTCAAATGAGCTGTGGAAATTTTGTTGGTATCTTTGGCTTTGGAACTCACTGCCCAGCATGTGTGTAGATGGCATGGTTGAAGCAAAACATGTTCATGTTTATTTCAGGCCATGAGCTGGGCACTTGGGTCAGGATGACTCATTTTCTTACCGGTTTAATGTTTTTACCTTGGATCCCGAGGGGGAGAAGATTGAATGAGCAAATGTCCTCTGAATTTGGCTGCACCACGGTCCCCTGTCCAGCCTGCAGCCTTGCGTGGTAGTACTCAGACAGCAGACTCTTCCACCCGTGGCCTGGTCTACCGGCATCGAGCCACAGTTTACCTGAGGGTGTGCCTGAAAAGACGGATTCATTTCAGAGATAATAAGCTCTTGGGACTGTGGTTTTTCTTCACCAGACTTGACTTGGATAGACATGGTGTCTTGTGAGCTTTTAGTATGCACTCTCCTTTGGCCCAGTGTTTTTTTGTTTTTTGTTTTTTGTTTTTTTTTGGTAACTGTAATAAGATTGGTGAAAACAGAGTTCAGATGGTCAGATACAGATTTGGAAGAAAGTAAAACTAGAGTCTTGTGCCAAAGTAAGAGTAGAATGCAGTTGTCTAGAGATGGGTGGAGGATGACCCTCATTGACACTCTTGTTGACTGGAAACTAGATCAGATAGTGAGGGAAGTGGGTAGGAAATGAAGCAAAATTAGGAAATTTAATGTGCAGATTAGAGTAGAATCGACGATTCTACTAGCTATGAAAGGGCTGGCTTGTTTATTTGTTTACTGAAGGCTGAATACTTTTCTTTCTCACAAAACAGTCACGAAGTATCTTCAAACTGTTTGGTTCTACAGGAACTTGAAAAAGCTATTGAAAGCCTTTAAGTTAGAAATCATGGTATTTATGATATTTAATGATGTTGCGCATCTTATAATTTTTTTCTATAGATAATTGGAAGCTATTTCAGGTGTCTCTGACTGTCAAGCATCACTTGGTATAATTTTAAAGTGCATGTATGGTATATGCTTAATTACATTTGGCGTATTTTATTTGAGTGCATTTGACTGCTCTTTGGATCACAAGGTAGTCGTTGTGAGCCTGCACTTCAGCAGTTTTGGTAAGTAGCGGATCTGTGTTGTCACACTGTTTGGACAGGCATTAGCTCATCTGTGTCTGCATGGGTCTCGGCTTCTTTCTCCTTCGCAGCTGTCTGCCAGGGAGAGTATCTAGACAAAGGTAGAGGCTATTTTCTTTTTGATGGAACTCCATAATAAAGCAGCTGTGTAATAATAAGCACCCACTTGAGGGGTGCTGATCTGTCATGGCTGTAGGGAGGTGCTTGGACTCCACTGAGGGGAGCCAGGCAGACTTTGAAGGTCTCCACCACACCTCTCTTCTCTTGGCTTTGGAGAAACTTTAGATAGTTGGAAAGCAGTTTGTATGATACATGTTTCTGGATGGTCCTGTTTTCCGAGACTCATATGACAGGGTTGCAGTTTTCCTGCCTTCCTCAGATTAACCAGAGAAGCCAGCAGCTATGGTGGTGGGCAGTGGGGGCCTTGAACAGTGCTCAGCTGTCCTGCGCTGTCCTTTAGTTCTACAGGGCTGCTTGTAGTCTGTACCTCCTGCCTCCGTTGAGTTCTTCTGATTTGGGTTTTTTCTGTTACCTCTCGAATTCCCCAGGTTTAGCTCTTCCTGCTTTCTCTCCTCCCTCATTACCTTCCTACTCATTTTGTTTTTCTGTTTATCAGTCATGACGTAGTTTGGTCTACTTAGAGCCTAGCAGGCCATGCCCAGTTGGCTGTTGATAGGATTTGCCAAGGTCATCTGACAGGGACCATTTATTGTAATGATTCCATGAACTAATGAAGTGACACTCCCCATCTTTTTACCATGTGTCACTGATTTACTAAAGAAACAATCAAACAGCTTAAGCATTTGTCTTTATAATGAATAAAGAATGAGGAATGATTCTGTCTCAGGTTTCATTAATTAAGATAGGATAATGAAAAATTGAATAGTGAGACTATAGAGATGGTTCAGTAGTTAAAAAGAGTACACTGCTCTTCAGAAGACCAGAGATCAAGTCCCAGCACCCATGTCAGGTGCCCCACAGCTAGCTCCAGGGGATCTGACTGAGACTTCTCTTGTTCTCCACAATTACCTGCACATATGTGTAATCTAAAGACACACATATAAATATAAAATCTAAAAGAGAATAACGACATCATATATATAGTAACTTTACCTGCGGACTGGAAAGGGAAGGAAAAACACTAAGAGATAGAGGGAAGGTTTACTGATTACTGGGAAACACAAATACTTACTGGCACAGATGTATAGTTTTTAAATTTATTTTTAAAGATATTTTAAGTGTGTGTGTTTTTATATGTGTGTGTATGTGTTTGTGTGTAAGTGTGTGAGTGCAGGTGTCTGTGGTGGCCAGGAGAGGGTATTAGATGCTCTGGAATTGGGAGTTGGAAGCTGCCTGATGTGGGTGCTGGGAATTCAGCCTGGGTCCTCACCACAGAGTCAGCTTTCTAGCCCTGGTACAGAGTTTTAGATTGGACTTTTAGGTGAAAAGTGAATAGAAAGAACTAGACTTTGAAATGAGAAATAGTTTGTTTCCTGTATAAAACGCTACTACTTGGACATTAAGAATTTTTCTTCCTGTCAGTATTGGTTAGCACTCCCAACAGCTCTTTGAACACTCCTGCAGGCATTCTCCTTCTGTGGAGAAATATATCACCAGTTCATTGAATAGCATCTCAAGGACTTTAAAAATACTACTTCCGAGAGCTTTTAAAGCCTCATCCTTTGCCACTGGGTAAATAGCTGGAGAGACATTCTGTTATTTGTTGAGAAGAAAGTGGGAACTGGAAGCTCCCTGTCTTCTGGGAGGGCCACAGTTGCTCCCTGGTTTTACCTACTAACTTTCTCAGCATGTTGGGTCGATGCGGTGCCTAGTTTTTCCATTTCCTGTGATACTCCACAGCACTTAGATCTTTGCACTCTGTCCTTAGTCTGGCCCTTATTTTTCAAATCAAGCTGCTAGCGTTTTTCATCTCATGGTGTCCTGAAGTGACAGCTTCATGCTTCATGATAGCACTAAAATGCGTCTGGTGGTTGCCTTTCATTTGTAGTGCTGGCCAGACGAGCTGTGCAAGAATACATCATTACGTCAATTAAAGAAGTGTTGAGAACTCACTTCAACCGTGCAGTGGAGCTGAAGGTGAGACCCTGAGTCTGGGAGTCTGAAGTCTGGGTGATTTCTGGGTCTCATAGGGTGCGTGAAGAGCCCTGGGCTCTGCACTTTGAATTTCCTCTCTCTCCTGGCACCCTAGTTTTCCTCTGCATCTCTGCTCACATGTTGTTTTACCCTGGGTGGTGGGAGCTGCATTTGCACAATATTTGGAATAAAGTCTGTCAGACCAGAGGCAGCATGGTTTGAGGCAAGCTTCATAATTTTGTTATCCTTGAGTTACATTACTAAAAGGCTGGGGCTTATGTTAGGTTTCAGAGTGAGGGCATTCGTGTCCGAGATGGGTTTCTACACCGTTTATGTTGTACCCAGGGGAGCTCAGGAAGCCATGCCCTAACTAGTCCTGCCCCCCTGTCTAACCAGAGCCACAAGCTATACTGGCCATGGGGCATGTTAAATGGGCTTGGCATGCACTAATAATAAGGTGCATGGTGAGTGGAACTGCATGCCAGGCCTCAAAACTGCACCAAATAAAAGAATGTAGAGTATCTCACTAATAATTTTTTGTACTGACTGCACATTGGAATGATGTCCCCGTGTAAAGTGACATGCATTTAAACTCGGCTTACCCCATTCCTCTGCTTTTAGTGTGGTTGACATATACTTTAAAATTGTTTGAGTGGCTGTCATTGTATTATTTTAAACAATGAGGATTGGTGAAGCAGCTGCTCCTTTATGTGTGGCTTAAACATGACAAAAATCTTGGCTTTTCTGTAACTCACTTTTCAACCCACATTACTGGCTATCCTTTCTTGCTGCTCCTATGTGCTCCTTTTTGTGCTGTTTCTGTAAAAGTTGGGATAATGTAAAAGGAATACATAAAATAAAATCTTGATTATCTTTGAAGCGTTTATCTTTTTTCCATTTAAGCTGCTGATATATATTATTTTACTTATTATTTTTTTCTATCCAACACAGTTTTATTTTAGTTTGAATTGTCTTTTAAACATTGTTTTATTTCTCTAGGTTTATGAACTGTTCACAGACTTCACTTTTCTGGTAACATCTGGTCCTTTTGTTTACACGGCGATATCCGTCATTAATGTCCTCATCAACAGCAAACTTGTGCGTGACCAAACTCCTTTAATCTTGTCCGTGAAACCTTCTTTCCTCGTGCCAGATCCCAGGTTTCAAGTTCAAACAGGTGGGTGAGACAACTGAGCATAGACGCTTGGATTTGTGCATAGAAATTTTTAAAAATATATACATTTTTAAAAAATTGGGGATTACGTGCCCGTGAGGTGGCTCTACAGGTAAAGGTGCTTGCAGCCAGACCTGAGACCTGAGTTTGACCCCGGGAACCCACGTGGTAGAAAGGAGATGACCTTTAGCTTGTCCTTTGGTTTCTACATGCATGTGTACACGTGCATGCACACACGCATGCGATGAATGTGAAAACTGAGGACTGTGCATACACATAGTGCATAGGCATGCAGGGAAAACACTCATACACATAAACATAAATAAAAATCTCAAAATTAAATCTGGTATTGGTTTTAAATTATTCATTTATTTTTTGAGACAGTCTTGCTGCGGCCCTAGTCTGGGCCTGACCTTTTGGTTTTCAGCAAACCATCTGACTTGGCTTTCTGAGTAGCTGAGACTTTGTCCATGGGGTGTTTACTGCACCTGGGCCTGTTACTTAACCAACAGCAATAACAACAGCTTGACAATCGTAGAAAAAAGTCAAGCACATACAAAGGCACATGAAATAGTTTAACCAGCCCCCATTTGCCATTATACAGTCTCAGTAGTGTTTTAGTTCCTTTTGTGTGTGTGTGTGTTAACACATGTGTGTCTGCACATTGCACAACAACCTTAGGAGTTATTCCTCAGGTTCTGTCCACCTTGTTTTTTTGAGACAGGATATCTCACTGGCCTGGAATTCACCAAGTAGGCATCTGCCTGTCTCAGCCACCCCCACACTATGAGTACAAGCAGATACCACTGTGCTTGGCTTTTTTAAACGTGGGTTCTGGGGATGGATCGCGGGTCCTCATACCTGCAAGCCATGGCACCTTATTGATTAAACTGTCTCTCTGATCCTAATAATTTATAATTCTTAGTCAAACTTTGTATATCTTTGGTCCCAGCCAATTTTCTTTACATTATTTCATAGTAAATCTTAAGGACCACATAATTTCACTCGTGTTTCAGCCATTACCTCTGCAAGAAAAGGACTGCTACATCTTTTTGCCCATATCTTTACACTCCCTAATGTTCACCATAATTGCTTGATATTTTATTTAGCCTTTTATTATGGACATTTTCAGTCACATACAAAAGTAGAATACATAACATTAAGTTCACATATGATTAGTAGTAAGCTTAAAAATAATGAAGATTTTTACCAGTTTTCATGAAAAATTGGCAAAACTTTTTTGAAGATACAAGAATATTTTAATGTGATGCCAGGTGTCATATCCTTTTGCCTACATGTACTTAATAATTCATCTCTAATGAACATTTATATATTTGGGATGCTTGTGAGTTTTATCTTCTGATGGCTGTGCCTCCCCAAGTGCTAGGATTAAAGATCTGTGCCACCACACCCTGCCTTATCTTTTGATTTTTAACTGGACTTGAACTGGTACCAAGTGACTTTTCTCTCTCAGCCTCGAAAGTCACTGAGCCCACAGGCAGACATGCCAATCACCTTCACATTGCATGTGCTCATGTGGTTTAAAAAAAAAAAAAGGTTGGCTTCCTACATTTCTATGAGATGAAACTTTGAAATAATATCACCCATCCTTCCCTCCAGAAAACAGCCAGGCAGCAACACCCTGAAACCTGAAGAAGTTGAGTAGCCCTACTTCAGGAACTTGGCCTGTGGAGTCTCTGCAAAGCAGGCACACAGTCTGGCTTTGTGATCCTGGCAAACACCTTGTTAGCCCACCCTACGTAACTTTGCCCCCAGAGATGCCCTCAAAGTCAGTCGGCTTTGTAGCTGTCTTCCCACTGGAGCTTTCTGCCTCCCTCAGACCTTGATAGTCACCCTGCGTTATTATCAGGAATGTTGCAGTTCACCCACCATGACCCATGGGGTAGCCTTGCCCCTCAACAATCTGTGGAAGCTGGCATGTCCATGCACCACAGTTGGTGTGCAGTCTCATGGCTTCGGCAGCCTAGGCCCTTAGGATTCGTGGAAACACAGTCTGGGCTCGTTACAGGTGAAGCTTTGCGGGCACTGTACCTGGAACCAGCAACATAATGTTTCCAGCTGGCACCATAGGACACGTGGCGGGAGAAAGCCATCCTATAAGTGATGTGAGCGGTTCGAGAGAGACGGCTCAGCAGTTAGGAGTGCGCACTGCTCCCATAGAGAACATGAACTTGATTCCCAGCCAGCACCTATATTGGGTGGCTCATGTTTGCTGCACGCCAGCTCTGGGGGACCCAGTGTCCTCTCCTGGCTTCTGCAGGCACCTGCACCCCTCATATGTATTCCTATAATTAAAAATAAAGCATATTTTTAAAAAACAATAGGCAGTGAATCCAGTAGGCGTAGAAATATTAATACAGGAACACAAGACAAAATAATACCTCTAAGGGAATACAGTAATTAACAATAGAACCTAAAGAAAAAGAAATTGATGGATTACCTGGAAAAAAAGTTGAAGACAAAAAAATGTTCATACCACCAAGTGATCTGTAGGGTCATTGCAGTTCCTGTGAAAATACTAACGACACTCTTCACAGGTATAAGAGCGAGGCCTTCTGGAATTTGTATGGAACCCAAAGCAAAACAAAGCCCCCAAAGAGAACAAATAAAGTAGCCTGAGCAAAAAAGAATGCTGGAGGTGTATCACACCTGATCTCAAAATACATTACAAAGTGTTAGTAACCAAATGGTCATGGTGTTGCAGAAGAACAGACACAGAGACCAACAGAACAGAGCAGAAAGTGCAGAAATAGAGTCACTGATTTTTTTTTTTTTTTTTTTTCTTTTCGAGACAGGGTTTCTCTGTGTATCCTTGGCTGTCCTGGACTCACTTTGTAGACCAGGCTGGCCTCGAACTCACAAAGATCCACCTGCCTCTGCCTCCCAAGTGCTGGGATTAAAGGCGTGCGCCACCACCGCCCGGCTTAGAGTCACTGATTTTGACAGAAACAAGAGCATATATTGGAGAAAGTACAATCTCTTCAGTGAACCACACAGGGAAACTGGACGTCTTCATAGAGGAGAAAAAAACTAGAACTGATCTCTCACCATTAAAAAAAAAAAAAAAGAGCCCTCAAAATAGAGACCAAAATGTAAGCTTTTAACCTGTAAAATTGGTAAGGGACACTAAAAAATGCTTATAGGACATTGATCTGGGCAAAGATTTTTTTTATTAATATATGACCATGAAAGTACTCAAAGAAAAAAATGCCCAATGTGTTCATACTAGGTTTTTTTTTTTTTTGTACAGCAACAGCAACCATAAACAGTGGGGGGACAGTCTACAGAATAGAGAGAATATTTACAAGACATTCATTTCCAGAATATTCAGGGAACTCAAACAACTGAGCAGCAAACCCCTTGAGGGTTTTTAAAAACCCCAATTTTGCCGGGCGGTGGTGGCGCACGCCTTTAATCCCAGCACTTGGGAGGCAGAGGCAGGCGGATCTTTGTGAGTTCGAGGCCAGCCTGGTCTACAAAGCGAGTCCAGGACAGCCAGAGATATTCAGAGAAACCCTGTCTCGAAAAACCAAAAAAAAAAAAAATAAATAAATAAAAATAAATAAAAACCCCAATTTTAAAAACAGGCAGGTTGAGGAGTTGGCTTTGTAGAGGCTTGCTATGCAAGCGTGGAAGCCTGGCTTTGGTCATCAGTGTTAAGGTAAAAGCTGAGCGGTAAGCTCTTATAGCCCAGCACCAGGGAGGCTGACACAGGAGGATCCCTGGGGCTTGCCAACCAGCCAGTCTAACTAAATCACCAAGGTCCAGAGTCAGCCAGAGACCATGCCTCAAAAATAAAGTGTAGAGCAATTGAAGAAGACTCCTGATATTGATTCATAATTTTGCTCTATAATAGCATATACATCCATATGCATGTATACACACGTATAACCCCTCTCCTATACTCCCTCCCACACACAGTAGGCAAATGTCCAGAATAAATATTTTTTGAAGCAGGATATACAAATGGCCAGTGAAGATATGGAAAAAAAAATGCCCAGCATCACTAATCAGAGAAATGTACATCAAAACCATAATGAGATATCCTCTTGCCTCAGAACAACTTATTCAAAAGAGGATATAAGCCAGTGCTGAGGAGGATGCAGAGAAAGGTAGTTTTACACATGCTGTGTTTTGTTTGTATATTTTTTTTCTGTCTGTGCATGTGCATTTTATTTACTTAGTATGTGTTCATGTGTGCACACGTGCACATGTGAGTGCCACAGCATACACATGAAGGTTAGAGGAGAACTTGTGGAAACAGGTTCTCTTCCTTCCACTGTGTAGTTCCCAGGATCAAACTCAGGTCATCAGGGTTGATGACAAGTTCTTTTATCCAGTGAGCCGTCCTGCTGACTCTGATTTGTCTCTATTTAAAAAAAATATTTATTTGTGTATGTGTACATGCATGCTTGCGTGCAATGAATTTATGTTCACTGCAGAGGCCAGAGGGAATCAGCTCCCCTGGATCTGAAGTTACAGGATATTGTGAGCCACCTGATGTGGGTTCTGGGAACCAGACCCAGGTTCTCTATAATAGCAGTAAGGCTATTAACTACTGGGCTCTCTCTCCAGCCTCTGCTTTTTTGTTTGTTTGTTTTTGTTTTTGAAGACAAGGTCTTGTTATGTAGCTCAGACTGTCTTACGTTCACCCCCTTATCATAAAATGTTGATTATATAGGCATTATAGAAACCTAAAAGTTGCCGGGTGTGGTGGCGCACGCCTTTAATCCCAGCACTTGGGAGGCAGAGGCAGGCGGATCACTGTGAATTCAAGGCCAGCTTGGTCTACAGAGTGAGTCCAGGACAACCAGAGCTGTTACACAAAGGAACCCTGTCTCGAAAAACCAAAAAAAAAAAAAAGAAAGCTAAAAGTTTACTGAATGGTCCAGTAGTCACAGTGATATATATCTATATATCATATCCCAAAATATGTTGTAGTATGTTGAAGAGATATCATTGCGTATTTTTGCAGCTGTATTCACAGTAAGCAAGATAGGCATTAACCCTGTGTTAGATGAATAGATGAAGGATTGTGGTGTATGCACATACATGAGTATCAATCAGCCACAAAGAACCCTTCAGTTTGCGTGCGTGGAACTGGAGGGCTTTATACTAAGTGAACTATCAGAAACAAAAAGCCAAATGCCACCTGTTGTCACTTAACCTGTGGAAGCAGGTTGGAAAGTAGGGTATAGAACAGTGATTTCCAGACAGAGTCTAGGGAGGAAAGTTAGAGGGAGGGGGGCCACCACCTCTAGCACACAGCCAGATAGGAGGAATAATTTTGTGTCTTGTGACTTAGTAGGAGATATGTGGTCTACAGCTATTAGCCATATGTTTAATTAAAGAAAAAAAACCCTTCATCTTATTTTAAGTATGTGAGTGTTCTGCCTGCTTGTGTCAGTGCATCATGAGTGTGCAGAGCCCTCAGAACCCAGAAGAGGGCGTTGTTCCAGACCCTGGGGCGAGTTAGACAACTGTGGGCTGGCCATGTGGATCCTGGGAATTGAACTAGGGTCCTCTGGCAGAGTGGTCAGTGCTTAACCACTGAGCCATCTCTCCAGCCCCCAGCTGTACATTTCAAAATAGCCAGTACTCTTGTCAACACAAATAATAAATTTCTGAGCAACAGGTACATCATTGTGTGCATGTGTTGAAATGTTACACTCTAACCATAAATATGCAGAAGAAAGAAAACAGACTCCTGTCACTCACCGTAAATGCTATGTTAACTAAGAACAAAAATTATAATTTACAAGGCTATCTTTAAAAAAAAATTGAGGCCTTGAGAGATGGCTCAGCAGTAAAGAGCACTTGTTACTCCTGCAAAGGACTGAGAATCAGTTCCCAGCACCTACATGGCAGCTGAGAACCATCTGTAAATTTAGTTCCAGAGGATCTGATGCCCTCTTCTGGCCTCTGCACACATGTAGTGCAGACAACCATGCAAGCAAAACACCCATACACATAAAATAAAAATAAGCAAATATTAAACAACAAAAGAAATAATACACTATATGGTGCTTAATCTCAGGCAATGGATGCGGTTATCTGTTTCAGTGTTGTCCCCCTCCCTTCATTCCTAGTCTTTAAGCAGCACCTCATTCATGGGACTTCGACTGCTGTCTTTCTCTTTAGTGCTTCAGTTTGTGCCTCCAAGTGTGGATACTGGCTTCTGCAACTTCACCCAGAGCATTGAGAAAGGCCTGATGACAGCTCTCTTTGAAGTAAGGAGACACCAGGGAACATACAACCTCACAGTGCAGGTGAGAATGCGCCGACTGCCGGCCAGAAAGGGCTGTCGTCCACAGCATTTTATTTAAGATGCGTCCTCCATGCTGGGTGTGGTGGCGCACGCCTTTAATCCCAGCACTCGGGAGGCAGAGGCAGGTGGATCTCTGTGAGTTAGAGGCCAGCCTGGTCTACAAAGTGAGTTCCAGGACAGCCAGGGCTACATAGTGAGATCCTGTCTTGGGGGCTGGAGGGGGGAGGGAGAAAAGATAAAGATGTGTCCTCCAGTGGAGGGAACCCAGCTCCTGTGGGCCAGGGCTGACCTTTGGCAAGGCTTGGAGTCTACACTGTGACTTCGGAGATTTCAGAGTGACTGCAAATCAGGGAGTCAGGCATGGTAAGTTGGAGAGAGGTGGCCATATGCAGGAAATTCAAGATGTTCCATCCAGGAATGATATTAGTTAGCCGCATGGTCAATGAAGCAATAATGCCTTAATATACTTTCCTTTTCCAACAGTTTGAGTATCCTAGATCTGAAAGGCGTGGTGCTGGAATTGTTTCAGATGACAGAGCTTTTGGATTTATTGGGAATATTTTGCGTAGACGTTACCTCGCTGGGTTTCTCTAACCTGAAAATAGGAAATGATACAAAAGCTAAAACGTTTTGGACATGAGTACGATGCTCCAAAAGTTTCTGACTTTGGGGCACTTCAGTTTCTATGCCAGGGGGGCTCCACCTGCGCTCGTGGGGGTCTTTGGGCTGCAGCATCTCTGTCTAAGCATGGAAGATTCTTTTAATCAAAAGACTGGCTTCCTGTGTGTTCCATCCAGAACATTAGTGTTTCATGATTCCCTTCCCATTCTTGTTCCTTTTCTGAAGTGTGTCTTAACTCTAGGTTTTGGCACTTCTGAATTCACTTTTTTGTGCTTCTTGATTTTCCCTCACATGGCATGGATCCTTCTGTTCCATCAGGGTTTTCAGAAACTTTGTCCTCTGAGTCACTAATTCTGCTTTCAGCTGTGTCCATTTATACTGAAATTTCTGAGTAGACATTTCCCTACATTGTTTTTTGTTCCCTTTGCATTACAGCCTTTTGCTGAGATATGAGAGAGCATATCAGGGTCTCTGAGGATATTAAGTAGGATTTTAAAAAAGTTTTCTTCTGTTTTATTCTATGTTATGCCTACATATGCCTGTTTTCTCTGAAGTATTATTCTATATGCCAATCTTTGTCCTTTGCTTTTGTGGTACGCTTCTATGTCTTGGGGCCCTTGGTTGTACGTGGTTGATTGGGGGTGAGGGATTGGTGCGTTAATTATGGCTGTCAGTCTGGCGGTCCCCTACGGCTGTGGAGGCTACTTCTGTGTGGGCTGTGTCTCCTGGTGAAAGAATTCCTCTGGGCCCGGGGACTGCATAGCTTATACCTGACTACACCAGAGTGGAGGGTTCTGTCTATAGCACTGCACAGCTTGTGGTTAGAGAGACATAGGTAGACAGTGTGAGGCTCAGGAGACCCTCCTCTGGTGACGGATCCCTGCTGAATGTTTTCCATGACACGAACTCTTCTCCTCTCCTTTTCTTTCCTTTCTTGTGTTTTGTATGGTCTGGTGTGCACTGCAGTTATCCATTTCTGCTCCCCCCCCCCCCCCCCCTTGTGGACGGTCTTAACCCACAAGACGCTTTTGCTGTTCTCTGGGATGGGATTGTTTCCCTCAGAGGGCAGTTTTGGGGGGCTATCATGAGAGATGGTGCAGCCCGTGCCCACGTTGGCCCCGGGTGTAGAGCTGGCAAGAAAAGGAAGGATTCAGATTCAGTTCACTCTGGTGTACAGCCTCTTAATTAGCTCCACCGATTCCTGCTCTGTAACCTCCTTCTGGTATCCGGACTCCCACTCTCTCCAGGGGACCTCTCCAGGTCCTCTGCAGGAGAATGAGGCTGTTTTAGCCTCTGCCTGTGTGTGTTTAGGGTCTTGGTTCTCTCGGTTCTGGTTTATTTCAGCATAATTCTGTCCTTTCTTCATCTTCTAGAAATTTGACAGACCCTCTGGTTTTCTTCCATTCTCAGTGCTGTTGTGGATTTATCACCCTTTGTTCATGTTACTGTTATTTCAGTGGGATTTGGGGCTGGAGGTGGGGAATGCATGTGTTCATTTCATCACTTAATGCAAAAAACATTTCCACTAAACAGAGTGCCTAAACTCTCACAGAAACGGAACATGGTTAGAAAATCAGCTCCCTTTCCTTTTAAGATTTTACCTCTGTTTAAGTCAGGCTTGGAGGCACATGCCTGTAATCCCAGCACTCCGAAGCAAGAAGTTCCAGGCCTGGGCAATATAGTGAGACACTGTCTTTAGAAACCAAACCAAAACTGAAGGACATTGATCAGAGAACTCGTGGTAGGTGTATCAGTAAAATCTCAGCGCCAAGTGCTATTCTAGAAGCTTCTTCTGCCTTCCTTCTTTCAGATTGTGAATGTCACCGTTGGTTCTTCTCGGGTGACTCTGAGGAGGGGCCCAGTGAATATTATCTTTGCTGTTAAAGGCATGCAAGGCTTTCTGAATGGGTCGGAGGTGAGTGATCTGCTGAGGAACCTGACGGTGGTGGAGTTCAGCTTCTACTTGGGGTACCCGGTGCTGCAGATTGCAGAGCGTGAGTACTCGCTGGCTCCTTGGGGGCACTTGGGAAGGGGCTGCCGGTGTTTTTGTTGGTAGATCTCTAAAATATTTTTAACTTTAAAAAGAGACCCAATTGTTCTAGAGTGCTTTTGGACTCCCAGTGAGCGGGATCTAGGAGAGGGGATTTTCCCTATGCTCCTGCTTGCTCATGTGTGCAACATCCCTTCCAGAATGGCCCATTGAACACAGCCAGGGGACACATACTGACACAGTGCCCTCCTGCCCCAGCATCTGTAGGTTTATGGTAGGGCTCACTCTCACTGTTGCACTCTTTGTGGTTTAAATGAATGTTTAGTGCTGTGTGTCTGCCTTCATAGTGTCATACACAGTAGGTTCAGTGGGGCTTCTTTTTCCACAAGGGCATATTCAGCTGAACTCCAGAATAAAATCAGGACTTCTCAAACCCAGCCAGGGCAGGCCCCAGAGTCCGTTTCTGCCCCTTGCCTCTCTTTCTTGTTTGCTTTTGAGAATAAAAGGGGACTATATATAAGCAGTGTGATGAGGATCAGCTCTCTTAAGCGGTGGAGGTGGAGAGCCTTTGACTACAGGAGGACAGGGGGGATGGCTTTGGGAGGGGAGTAGAGGACAAAACTTCCTAGATCCTCCCTTGGTTCTGCTTATGCAACGATGCATTTTCTCAAACCTATGAAACTGGATGCCAAAAAGGGTGAACTTTATTGTGTATTAAATTTAAAAATAAAAAAAAAACCCTAATAAATGAAAACAGAACCTTACTTCCTAGTTGAAGCAATCAGGTTTCCAGGCAGTTGGGGAAGAAATGGGGGGATGTTCACTTCACAAAGCAGTACATTCCAGAGTTAAGGGAAGGCAAATAAATAAAAAAAAAAAAATTCTTTTTGAAAATGGACCAGACAAATCATGATTTTTTTTTTTTTTTTGAGACAGGGTTTCTCTGTGTAACAGCCCTGGCTGTCCTGGACTCACTCTGTAGACTAGGCTGCCTAGAACTCAGAGATCCACCAGTCTCTGCCTCCTGAGTGCTGGGATTAAAGGTGTGCACCACCATACCCAACTTAATTCATGATTCTTAATAGTTTTCAACATATTATTAATTAAATTAAGAAGGATAAACTCACCCAAGGAGAAGGATAGGAGGGAGAGGGGTAAGAGGGTGGGAGGGTGGGACAGGGCTGTGATGGAGATGTAACTTGAATAAATAAATGTTGAAAAGAAAGATCAAGTATAAAATATGAAAATAGTGGGTTACGGAGATGGCTTAGTGATTGGAACATATCCGTAGTGCTCTTGCAGAGGACCCAAGTTCAGTTCCCAGAGGCCACACTGTAACTCCTTCTCCAAGCACTCTGACATCCCCTTCTGGTCTCTCTGACCATCTATGGTCACATGTGCACAAACTCAAATATACACACATGTTTGAAAATAAGCCATAAAATATGAATATAGAAAAGTACACAGGAACGGGGTTATTTATATGCAACAGTTTTGATTTTTGTACAACTTACATATAGTTAAAATAGTAAGTGCTCTGTGTGTGTGTGGGGGGGGCTCACAGAGACATTTCCGAGCAAGCCAGGACATGCTTCCCTTTACCCTGAGGTATTGCTGAGAACGCCCTCGTCTCTGAAAAAACAGCCTGCGAATGCTTTGCTCTGGAACAACAAGTTCAGGAGACATTACAGTGATCAGTGTGACGCAGCAGTCCGTGGGTCCGTCATGAGGCAGGCGAAGCCCCTTTCTTGTCCCTCCTTCTCCTAGGAACAAGGTGCTCAGAATCCGGTGCCTGAGAGTGTGATCTCAGTATTTTGGTGTCTCTTAGCTATGGTGTAGGAGGGTGATGTGTTACCCATATTCCCAGAACACTTTCCTTCCTGACCAGGGAAAATACGTTTCTTACAGGCTTTTCTCCCTCTCTGGTTCTTTCCTTGCAGCCTTCCAGTACCCGCAGCTCAATTTATCTCAGTTACTGAAGTCCTCTTGGGTCAGAACAGGTATGTCCAATTTAAGTAATGTTTGGAAAACTACTCAATCCGAAGTCTGTGAGGGCATATGGGGGATGACGCGCCCCTCCTGTTTCCTAAATTCAGGACAAGATGTACTTTAAATTCTTGGCAGAGAATGAATGAGAAATGGGATTTGATTTGGGCTGTGGGAATGTGTCCCACTGAGTTATGGCACAGAAAGAACTTCTTTAAAATGCATACATCAAGTCCACGCCAGAGTCTGCCTGAAACCCACGGTCTCCTGACTTGAGACAGGATGGAGCTAAAACCAAGGATCTTTTTTTTCCTGAAAGTATCGTCTAGATGAATAAAGTAGTTTGGGAACTTGGGTCAGGTATTTAGACAGACTTGGACACATTCAAGTTCATACGGCTATAGATAGGGGCATGTGTTTAGACATTTCAGGGCAAGGTTCTCTAACCTGGTCCTGGAACTCTAAAAGACACAACAGTCCCAGGTCCCAGGGTGCAAGCAGCAGGTGACCAGTCATAAGGAAAGAGTGTGTTTAAGTAGGATAGTCACCATATATGGGGCTCTGAAGCCTTGTGTGGGGCGCACTCTTTGCATGTCACAGAAGGCCCATTTTTCAGACGTCAGAGTATTGAAGTGACTTGCCCAGAGTCGGACCTCAGAGAAAGATGACACCAGTTTGGCTGAATATGCTGTTTTCCCCCCATCAAATGGAGGATATGCTGATAATCTGTTCAGATACTTTTATCTGATACAGATAGCAAGAAGCAAGCAGATCTCCTCTCCATAAGAGAGACTGTAAGTCTGTGTCCAAAGACAAGATAAGAACCTAGACTCTCCCTAGACTGATAGGATGCTTGTTTGGTCTTAGGTAGATGCTCCATGCTCAGAGCTCCCACAGTGCTGAGCGTCTGGGGCTTCAGTGTGCCATGGGCTAGGGGCCTTTACCTGTCTAGGGATTAGGGTTTTGTGGTAATCTTTTGCACACGTGCACACACCCTGTGCCCCTGTTCTTGTCTGCTGGCTTGCCCTGAGTATTTTGTATTTCCTGTTGAACACAGTCCTCCTGGGTGTCGTGGAGAACCAACTCCGTAATGAAGTGTTTCCAGCTGAGATGGAGCGCAAACTGGCCCAGCTGCTCAGTGAGGTGCCCACCAGGAGACGCATGTGGAGGAGGGCCACCATAGCCTCTGGGAACAGCATGGTACAGGTACTTGCTGAAGGAGATGAGGAAAAGCCCATTGGGAATTGGCTGTTTTCATGCAAATGGGAAAATCTTGATGTAAACTGATTGTTCCTACTGAACATGGCAGCCTTACAAGTCAACTTAGAGTCCAGACAGAAACGTTGGCAATTGGTTGGCCTAGCCCTGGACTTCAGGGAATGTAGTAGAAAACTTAGGTAGAAAACTGGGTTCCCATCGTGAGGCTTTGGTTTTTTGAAGAGGAAGTTTTTAAATCACCAACAGCTGAACTTGTTTTATGGTATCGGTGGCATTTTAGAAATGAATCATTGGTCTGGGAGGGTCCTCAGCATACAGAGAGAGGGCCATTTTCTGTTCAGCCACCTCATCTTCCTTACCTCCTGCCATCCTGATTGTCTTTTGTTACCCCCAAATCATCTTTATTCTGGGGAACGGGCAGACAGGCCACAGAAACAGATTTGTTTGAATTGAAAAATGACCTATTTAAAAAACACACATACTCAGAACGTTGGAGGTGGAGCTGTTATTTAATTCTTGTCTCTGTGTGTATGGTGTGAATTTCTTTCTTTACCAGTTCATGAATTGGAAGATCACAGAAAATGGGGTTCACAGAACATTCAGAAACTCAAAACTAGGGTGAAACTCAGCAGTGAAGGGTGACTGGTGGATGGGGGCGTGTGGTGTTGAGAACAAGATATGGAAGTGACATGGGTAGGTAGCTCAAAGTGCCACTTTTGCCTAGAATTAGCAACCTTGTCCCCTAGCACCATCACCACATGTGTCCCTGTCAGCCTTGCTTGCTGTTCCCCACCCAGAAACAGGGTTCTTAGGCTCCCAAAATAGTTTCCCTGTCAGATGCAGACATACTAGGGAAGTTTATAGAGTACTAAGATTTTTTTTTTTTCGAGACAGGGTTTCTCTGTGTAACAGAGCTCTGGCTGTCCTGGACTCACTCTGTAGATCAGGCTGGCCTTGAACTCACAGAGATCCGCCTGCCTCTGCCCGCCAAGTGCTGAGATTAAAGGTATGTGGCACCATGCCTGGCCATTATAGACAGTTTCAAACTGCCATTTGGATGCTGGGATTTGAACCCAGGTCCTCTGGAAGAGCAGCCAGTGCTCTTAACTGCTGAGCCATCTCTCCAGCCCGAGTACTAAGATTTTAAGTATTTTAGCCTGGTGGTGGCGGTGCACACCTTTAATCCCAGCACTTGGGAGGCAGAGGCAGGTGGATCTTTGCAAGTTTGAGGCCAGCCTGGTCTACAAAGTGAGTCTAGGACAGCCAGGGCTACACAGAGAAACTTTGTCTCGAAAAACCAAAAAACAAACAAACAAACAAACAAACAAATAAAAATTAAAGAAATATTTTAAGTATTTTTAATTATGTCTGTGTGTGTCGGGGGTGTGTACATGAGTGCAGGTACCTGTGGAGGCCGGAGGTGTTGGATACCCCTGAAGCTGGAGTTAGAGTTGGCTGTGAGCCACCCAATGTGGGCTCTGAGACTTGAACGGGAGCAGTGCATGATCTTAACCACTGAGCTGTCTTTCCAACCCCAAATACTAGGAAATTCTAAAAACCTAATAAATAAGGAACAATCACTAATAAATACAATCATTACATAAAGAAGCACACAACAAAATAAGCATTGAAATGACTTGTGAAGGCCTTTCCTTACTCAGTAGCCCATGGCTTCACACAGCTCAAGGGCTGAGTATGCATATAAAGGGGTTATGGGGCAGAATCCTGGGTGAGCAGGTATCACATTGGATACACAAGCTTCTTAATAGCAATGTCACGTCTGTGGGAGTCAACCGAGCTTCCTTAGACCATGTCACCTGACAGATTGCTTAGAGGGTACTCTCTGTTTCTGATCTCCCTTAGCATGACCAGACCTGTGTAATTATTCAAAAGATGTTGTGAAAAAAGTACAAGGCTTTTTGCCTGAACCTTATTTGTGAGCGTGAAAACACTGGATGAGGGCCAGTGAGTAGGCACTGAATTTGATTCCCAGGACTCACAGGGTAGAAGGAGAGAACCAACTCCTGCAAGTCATATTCTGACTTCCACCTGTACAAAGAGGGACATCTGTGCCCATATACACACTTAAACACACACATACACACACCAAATAAATCCAATTTAAAAAATAAATGAGCCAGACATGGTAGTAGTACATACCTTTAATCCCAGCACTTGGAAGGTAGAGGCCGATGAATAAGATTAGAGGCCAGACATGGAGAGTTCCAGGCCTGCTAAGGGTACAAAGTGAGGCCTTGTTCCACCTCCTTCCAACATTAATAAAATTAATAAAAAAATATGAAAATATTGAGTCAACATAACTCTCTAGGAATTACAGATTGGTTGAAGAAGAGTGAACCTTTATGTATCCTAATATTCTCCATCCATTCAAAAAATTAGTAATATAGAAATGTGCTTTGGTGGACAAGTGCTGTAGAGAGAAACCTGAAGAACAATCCTGATAGTAATACAGAATATACAGGGAAAGGACTGGGAGATATGCTCAAGTCTTTAGAGTAGTTTTCTTTAAGTAGTTGAATTTCAAGAGATTTTCATTTTATTCTTTGTAGTCTTTTACACTTTTTCAGTATTTCTTCATTGGGCCATATAATCTGTATAAGACAAACATGCGTTCAGTCAACCAAGTAGTTGACTGGGAGATACCTTGTATATTGTGGCTCCTGATACAAATCTTAATAGCATCACCCAGAAAGAGTGTTGGAACTAGACTTTCTGATGGCTCCTTCCAGACTAGACAGCTTTCGGAGTCTTTAATCAAAGTGGCTACCGCTGAGAATGTGATTTCTATAAGAAACCGTAGCTTCTGAATTCCCTGGACTTTTTAGTATAAAAGGTAGAAGCGGAGACAGATGCAGTCTACTTAGTTTTCAGTGGCCCTTCAGTATCTTCTCGTTCTACAGCGAATACACGTCACTCAGTGTGGCACAGTGATGAGGGAACAGCAGGTGTGCTTAGGAAACTGACCTCAGAAGAACAAGCAAAGGGCTGGCAACAAGTGAGCCCTCTCAGGACTGAGTTACTGAGTGTTTTTTGAAGGGTCAGAGTATAGACCATCCAAGTGAAACACTGTATTAATGTGATGCTCTCATGTACCAAATGTACAGGATTCTGGTTAGTTCTGGTTAATTCTGGTTGGCTTGTAAGAGCATAGATTTGCAAGGCGTTTGGCGTGCCTGAAGATGCTTTTGGCTGTCACTCTGGTTGGCAGAGGGAGGGGGCACGGGGTACTGACATGTGATGGGCAGAGCCCAGGGGTGTTGCTGACCATTCTGTGGTGACACCCATGTCAAAGAGCGAAGAGGTCACTAGTTCCACATGTCAGTAGAGCAAAGGTTGAGAACAGGACATTTGAGTAGACTCAGGAAGAGATTAGGTAGAATTCCTCACAGCTAGGGAAGAATGGTCGGTCACTGCTGTGACCTGGAAGGTTTGTCTGTCATGATTTCAGACTGCTTGGTACTGCTCTGTGCATTCTGCTGGTCCCTTTGTCTCAAAAAAAGAAATGAACCAAACAAAGTACATTCGCTGTTCTACCCAGATGAGTATTCATTTTAACTCTCTCTCCACCAGCAGAGAGCACCGTGGAGATTCTGGGACTGATGTGGTAGTCAGCTTTTTAAGATAGCTGGGACAAACCCCAAGTCACACATAGGGACTAAGTACCCTGACAAGGGGTGTCTGGCAGCGTGAGCTTCCCTGCTGCTCATGGACTGACTTTGTGCTCTCGAAGGTGGTGAACGTGTCCAGGCTGGACGGAGATGACAACCCGGTGCAGCTCATCTACTTTGTGGAGAATCAAGATGGAGAGAGACTTAGTGCTGTCAAGTCTTCAGATCTGATCAACAAGGTAGACCTCCAGAGAGCAGCCATCATCTTGGGGTACCGGATTCAAGGGGCCATTGCCCAGCGTAAGTCCAAGAGTTTTACCCTGCCAGCCATGCTGGGGTCCAAAGCCATTTGTGTTCTTATAGTGAACTCTGAACTACAGCATCTTGACCTGTGTGTAGTAGATTTATGTCTTAAAACCTTGTCCTGAGGTGGTGCTTAGGGCAGATGCCGGTTGTTGATATCCATTGGCTGAGACTTTCTTGTGTTTTTCTTAAATATATTTATTATTACTCTGTGTGTGAGTGTAGGTGTGTGTGTGTGTACATTTCAGACATGATCTTGTAATTAACACCTGTGTGGAGATCAGAGGACAACTTTTTAGAGTCATTTTTTTTCATCTTTATGGGGTTCTGGGGTTCCAGTTCAGGCCGTCAGGCTTGTGTGGCAAGCCTGACACCTTATTTGCTGAGACCCGCTTTATTTTTATTTCCATCTGTGTGACTGTGGCCAATGCTGTTGTTTTTCCTACCTCATATTTGTGTAGTTCCTAGTGAGTCACAGAACCTTATATCAACACGAATGTCCTTTCCCTACTCCAACACTAGTTTTCATTTTAAAAACCTCATTAGGTAAAATAATGTACCTATTCTGTTTTTATTCCAAAATCTTCCATGTCACACCCTGCTTGTTGGTGGGGACGGTGGGAGGTGCCCTCTAGGACTGGCTTCCTTCGGGGTCTTTTAAACAAGCGAAGGAGTCCTTTGATCCTTACCCTTTTTTCAGTCTTGTTTCTCCTTCACCCTTGCCTCACACCACTCTACAGTTAGAAAGACGTTTTTGATATTTCTTCTTATTATTATTGGAAGGCACTTGGCTCTGCCCTCTGTCAGTGACTGTTCTCAGTACCTCTTTTCCAGCTCACAGATTTGGGGTGTGTATTTAAAGTGAAGAAAAAGGGAACAGCATGGAGAATCCTGACTCTTTAGATGTGATTTTACAATCAGACTGCCTCCTTAGTGTAGGTGTTTCCCCTCCATGACCCAGAGCAGTCCCTGATAGTGGATGGGAAAACCTGCTCCCCACAGCACTGGGACAGGCAGATAGATGCCTTGACATCACAGAATCCCAAAGGGTGAGGTGAGGACAGGTAGGAGACAATGCAGGGTTTGTTTTTTTCCTTCATCAGTATGTTCACTAAAAACACAGACTCATGGTCCTGTGGTTAAATGTCATCGTGGGCACATGCTGACATCCATAAAATGTACTCCAGACAGATGTAAAGATGTAAGCAGAAATGACCACCAAGACAGTCACATTTCAGACATGATCTTGTAATTAACACCTGTAAGAAAGTGGGGTTGGCACAATTTACAATTCCATCAACACTCACAGAGGCTGAACATTACAGACAAAAGGTCATGCTGTGAGCACAAAACATGTTTTTGTGTTTCCCAAGTAACTCTGTGTTTCAGTTATGAAGGTGAGTTACTACAGCTTAGCTTGTCCATAACAAGTAGAACTTTTATGTCCACTCAGTAACCACTTTCTGGACAAAGTCGTTTGCAGTTGGGGGAGAAACTTCTTTATATTAGGCATTCCATGTGACACTCAGTCTTCATATGCTGTCCAATTTGTTTCATGGAAACAGAGTGATGGGGCTGGAGAGATGGCTCAGTGGCTGAGAACACTGGCTGCTCTTACATCACGATGACCTGTGTTCAGTTCCCAGCAACTACGTGGTAGCTCATGATCATCATCCTTCTACTTCTGGGGATCTGATGACCTTTTCTGGCTTCTACATGCACCAAACACACACAGTGAACATTCATACATCTAGGCCAACACTCTTTGAGATACATGGAGTGACTCTCGAAGAGCCATGTAGACAAGAAAGTTCCATATAGAGGTGTTCCCACCTCCAGGCATCTTCTGGTTTATGTCCTGATATCCTTCAGGTCCAACTTCTGGAACATTGCTGCCCTGTTATACCAGCTTTTAGCTGTTGTACCCTGCTCTCCCCACTATAGTCAACAATGCAGCGTTAAGCTCTTTTTTTTTAGATTTTCATTTTATTTCTTATTTTATGTGTACTGGTGTTTTGCCTGTATAGATATCCATGCACCGCCTATGTGCAGTGCCCACAGAGATCAGAAAAGGGCATTGGGGCCACTGAGACTGGAGATATAGAGGGCTGTGCACTACCATGTGGGTGCTGGGAACCAAACCCAAGTCCTTTGGTAGAGCAGCAAGTGCTCTTAACCACTGAGGCATCTCTCCAGCCCAGCTCTTAAATGATACCTTTGAAATTACCCTTCAGAGGAGAAGGCTGTTGTCTTTGTCCCTGGAGGCTGAGTAGTGTGAGGGCTGCTATGTGCACTTCCTTCATTTGATGGACAGGTGATTGGGTAGTGAGTGGGCTCTGTTTTGGATCAGTGAGGAAATTAAACAAAACAAAACAAAAAAACCACTTCCTAATATTACATCCAGAGCCGGAGGCAGATTATGACAGAGCTGCCTTCCTCCATGATTTATACAAGGTTGATTTCAAGAGGATATAGGTGCCTTTTTGTTGGGATACGCAGGGAGTTAGGGAATGGTTGGGGTGCAGATTTTTCACATACTGGCCTATCAGCAAGCAAGTCACCAATCTTCCAAGTGCTTGTCACTGATTACAAAGTTATATGGTCAACCAGTGCTGGCTTTTCATTAAATAGTGGGAAATCCCCAAGTAGCTTCTAACTGGCCCCAGAGCCAAATATAAACCAAAGGCAGGAAAATTGGGTGAGAAAATTTCTCTGCCCCAAAGGGCAAAGCACTGACAGCACTGAAATGTGGGGAGCCATTTCTCCCATCTAAGGCACACACATGCTTGTGAGATCCCCCAACAAGCTGAGGTGACTGCCGTGTGAACAGGCCTGGATGGGCAAAGTGGGGATTGTACAACTTAGCTAACACTCACAGTGAACTGTGTGCAGCACCTGTGTATGCTGCCCCCTCCTGACACAGCTTTCCATACCAGACATGCACACGCCAGGACCTAAAAAGTCAGAGCCTGGTTCCCACACATATGGGGCCCTGGGTCCTCACCAAGGAACAGTGTCACCCTGAGTTTACCTTAACCCTCAGCAAAAGCCACAGAGAGCGAAGACTGAGGGGAGTCATGTCTTTCTGACCCACCTACCTTCCCTTCTCAAGGTGTACTGTACTCTCATTTCATGAAAAGTTTGCTTAGTCCTTGCTCTTGACTCCTTCTCCCTCTTTGTCTGTGAAGTATCCTCACTGAGTCATCTGAACTGAGGACTGCTCAAGGTCACACGGGCAGACATCCTGGGATTTCAGGGTTGATAGAAGAAACAACCTCACCCTACCTAGGCTGGTCCAGGGCCCTTGAGGACGCCTGTCTCTGTTTCTGCCGTTTTCCTAGATTAGAACTAAGAAGAATATCCATCCATTCTCTCAGCTCCTCCAATGAGTCGTCACCATGCCTGTGGTCTGTTCATAAACAAAATGAGCTACATTTTAAAATACAGCCTTCGTTTGTCCCCGTTAAACATAAACTTCCCTAAGACTTTATTGGAGCTAGAGAGATTGCTCACTTGTTAAGAACACTGGCTGCTCTTCCAGAGGACCTGGGGTGGATTCATAGCACACACAAGGCAGTCACAACCCATGTAACCCCACCCGGTTCCAGGGGATCTGACACCCTTTTCTGGCCTCCAAATGCACTGCACACATGTGGTACACAGACATATGTGCAGACAGAGCTCCCATACATAGAAAGCAAAAATAAGTAATGAATCTTTAATAAAAAATAATCTTCTGTGTTGTTGCTACATCTCCAAGCAGACATATTTTGATCCCATAGAAGGTATTAGCTACCGAGACAGGAAGGAGTGCCAGCCTTGGTTCCTGCCAGTCACAATTTGGGATGTTTGAAAGTCAGGACATAGGAGCTGGGGTGAGCTGAGCAAGGAGGAGTTGTACAGCACCTAAAGCTGACACTTTGATGTACAAAGGGACATTTTAAGAGAACAGTAGGGCACCATTTTTGAAACAAAGATAAGAGTGTTATCACAGGGAGCTTTGTGAAACAGCTGCCTAGGGTGTGAGGGGGAAGGGTGGGAGGAACATTTGGGTTTGGCAGCTGAATCTGAGAAGCTCTGAGCTCACAGGAGCTGCAAAGCATCAACAAGGAATGGAGAGGAACAGGGCAGAGGATCAGTTAGCAGAGGACATTGGAGATGGTGGGAGCAGATGGGTCTATATAGGGTCATCTGAAGTGGGGTGTGGGCACAGCTGAGGGCAGGCAGGCCATTCCAAAGGAGCACAGCTCACTTTAATATCACCTAATCACTGCTACTGTTACCTTTAATAAAGCAGTTTCCATTAAGACCCATGTTCCAAGGATTCAAAGTTCACACGCAGGTGAGGAAGACAATACCCTGAAGTCACCTGTTCAGGCTTCAGTTTCTCAGGAAATACTCCTTTTAGTTAAACTAAAGAGTCCTCTTTATCATTTAAAAAATGTGGAGAAATACATGAATTAGAGGAAGGGGAATGGAGAAAGTATAGAATTGTAATCTTAAAAAAAAAGAAAAACTTATATGTGGCATTATTTCAAAACCATCTTGCCACGTGTGAGCAAGAGGCACTGACTGTGTGTTCCGCAGCCACCTCCGCTCTCCACTCCCAGAGCTTGCCGTTATCCCAGACAGAAGCTCTGCCCGTTGGGTAGTACCCCTCATTCGCCCTCAGGTCCTACCAGCCACTGCTTTTCTTTCTGTCTATAAATTTGACTGTTGTAAGTGTCCGGTATGATGTTTATCCTTGTATGTCTGGTTTCCTTCACTGAACATGTTTTTAGATTTTGAGATTCCCCCCTTTTGCCTTCTTTTTTTCTTCTGTGTTGGTGTGTGAGACAGGGTCTCTCACTGAACCTGGAGCTAGGCTGGTGGTCATCGCATTCCAGACATCCCCCTGTCTCTGCCCCACATGGTGCTGGGGTTACAGGTGGGGATGTGACTGTACCCCTCTTTGACATGGCTGCTAGAGATTTGAATTCAGATCCTCCTGTTTATTCAGCCAGTGTCCTTACCCGGTGAGCTATCTCCCCAGTACTCTGCTTCCTATTTAAAAGCTGAGTAGTATCCTGCTGGAGGGGATATGC
Source organism: Lophiomys imhausi (assembly GCA_907164525.1). NCBI lineage: Eukaryota > Metazoa > Chordata > Mammalia > Rodentia > Muridae > Lophiomys > Lophiomys imhausi. The sequence goes on along the minus strand of CAJQZJ010032348.1, from coordinate 2,342,287 downwards.
CATATTTTGTTTCTCTGTTCACCTGCTGATGCATTTGGGCTTTTCCACCACAGCTGTTTTGGTCAGTGAGTCTCTCATGATATCAGATGCTGAGGTGGACATGACCAGTTGTGGTGCCATACCTCCTTGGCTGTTCCTTCTGATATATAGCATGAGCATCAGATACCACTATTTGGGGATTCATTTCTTGATAAGTTTTCCCTCCTACCAGTAGAACCAGTGCACCTTGAAGGGTTTTGTCTGCTTGTTCATCAGCATATCTTGGCCTTAGAACCATGTCCGACACCATCAATAAACATCTTTACATAGAGAGAGAGAGAGGAGTGAGATGGTGAAGTAGGGAGGACTTCCTTCCCAGATCTCCAAGTTCCAGCTCGTGTTCTTTCCAGAGACCTGGGAGGTGACTCCTGCTCCATGAGGTACAGTGCTCACATTTGAAGAGAACCATTTTGAATGAGGTTTACAGACTATTTTATGAGATGTTACAAGTGTGAAGAATAAACTAGACACCAGGAGACTAGAATCAACCAAGCTTTTGCCCTCAGACACATCATATGTGTCATGATGTATTGGTCCCTGGTGTGTTCCTTGTATGACATCCAAATGTGCCTGGTTACTTTCCTGTCTTGAGCTGAATGACAAGTCCCTGAGTCTCTTAGAGGAAGGCACATTCTGTCCCGCAAATGATTGTAGAGCATGCTGCTGAGAGCCTTTCTCTCCCATCTGCTCATCTGCAGCTGTGGACAGGGTGAAGAGGCCATCATCCCCGGAGTCACAGAGCAGCAACCTATGGGTCGTGGTTGGCGTGGTCATACCGGTGCTGGTGGTCACCGTGATTGTCGTCATCCTCTACTGGAAGCTTTGCCGCACAGACAAGCTAGACTTCCAACCTGACACGGTGGCCAACATACAACAGCGGCAGAAGGTAAGCTCCCACCTCGGTGTCTACATAAGCATCCCTGGGGTAGAAACAAGTCCAGGCTTAGATACTGAAAGACAGGGGAAGGACCATTGAAAGAACTCTTGTCTAATGGTGGGGTCCTCTGTCTTCATGTGTGTTTACTGTAGTCCCAGTTCTCTGTATTAGTAATACATTTCAAAAACAAGACCTGTCAAAACACTCAGATATAAAGTGAGCCTGGGATCCACTGTGATTTCATTTTTGAGAAGCTCAGTAGAAGATAGTTCATTCTGTGAATGAGCTGTGATCTGTTCACTGTAACTGTTTTCAAAGGTCAGTAACCATGCAGGTTTTCTCAGATCTGTGTATCTCTCCTCATATAAAGATCCACCAGACAGCTAGCTATCTTAAGTTTCTTTCTGTCCATGTTGGGAACCCATTTGTGTGTGCATGTGTGTGCGCGCGCGTGCCTGAGGAAGTCAAAAAAGAATGTTGGATCCTCTGGACCTGGACTTAGAGGTGGTTGTCAGCCACCTGGTGTGGGTGCTGGGAACCAAATTCTGGTCCTCTGGAAGATCTGTAAGTGATCTTAACCATGGAGCCATCTCTCCAGTGCACACTTAATCATTAAAAGTTGGTCATTCATGTTTAAAACATTTAAACTTCAGTGTTATGAATGGGCTTCAGTCTTCCAGCATGTCCTGGTTCTCTGTTGTATTGAGTGGCTATCTACTGAGAGGCGCCCTGACCTCCTTTCCTTGAAACTGACAACACCTGCTGTATCACCATTGTTCCTAACTTTGTTTTCTTTAGATAAGAAAAAGAAATTTCCATCCCAAATTCTCTAGGTTTTTTTTTTTTTTTTAGCACCTCTTTCCCTGTTTTCCATGTCCCTGCTGGACTCCCTAGTTTGTTATTTTTGTTTATTTTATTTATTATTTTTAAAAATGTATTTATTCTTATGTATATAAGTGCTCTATTTGCATGTATACGTGCATTCTAGAAGAGGACACTAGATCACATTATAGATAGTTATAAGCCACCGTGTGGTTGCTGGGAATTGAGTTCAGGACCTCTGGAAGACCAGCCAGTGCTCTTAACTGCTGAGCAATCTCTCTAGTCCATTTATTTTATTTTTTAAAAGTTGATTCACCTGCCGGGTGTGGTGGCACACCCTTTAATCAGAGCCAGGCGGATCTCTGTGAGTTCAAAGCCAGCCTGGTCTACAAAGTGAGTCCAGGACAGTCAAGGATATATAGAGAAACCCTGTCTCAAAAAAACCTTAAAAAAAAATTTTTTGATTCACCTACACCTAATTTGACAGCAGTTCTTTTTAGCTCCCCACTTTTCATTTGTCTCTCCAAAACACTAACTTTTATAATAGGGATTCTTTTTCATATGAGTATTTTGGGAGTTTCTATGGTATTGTCATAGGGGGTTTCATAACAAAGGAATTGACTTGGGGTCAGCATCTAGCAGCCCACCTGGTGTGAACAAAAACCATGCCTGCATTCCAGAGGAAGTCTCTAGCTGTAGACACTGACCAGCGTGTAGTTCCACCAGCCCGTTTAGGCCATGGTAATAGCACATGACTATTATGTAAATCTTTCCTACTTGGAAGGCTCACTCTATTCTGAAAGCGATAAGATCAAGCAAATGGCAAAAGAGTAAGAAATAAAAGATTGCTGTATTAACTTTCTGATTTTATTCAGATAGTCTCAAAATAAAACAGTTTCTTAGCTAGGCACAGAAGTCATGCTTGCAATCCCAGCTCTTAGGAGGTAAAGGCAAGAAGATCACAATTCGAGGCCATCTGGGACTATACAGTGGGATGGTGTTTCCAAAAACCAAACAACAAAACAAAACAGGCTGAGGAGATGGCTCAGTGAATAGAGAAGTTGCCATGCAACTTAGGACCAGAGTTGAGAACCCCTAGCCTACATAAAAACCGGGTGGGTGGTGTAATCCCAGACTACCTGAGGAGGAAACAGGATCTCTGGGACAAGATAGCTAGTTAGACTAGAGGAATGTGCAAGCTCTGGGCTCAGGGAGAAGCCCAGCCACAGTAAATAGAATAGAGAGTGATTAGGAAGACAGTCACTATTGTGAGCATGCATCCACCTTGTCCCACCTAGACATAACCCACCAAAATGGAAAAGCAAAGCAAATGCCATATATATTACAGACATTAGCCTACTAAATTCAAAAGTAATTTTAAAATTTGTTATATACCTGTAATAATAGAGTATTTTGTTTTCTTATGAATTAATCCTATGCAAAAATCTTAATTATGTTGCAAGCTTATGGCTATCAAATATATTAGCGGTACTTTATACATGAATATTCTCTTCCCCACCCATCCTCACTTATTATTTAAACAGTCTGCTAGCATCTGTAGTTGTTATTGTTACAGTAACAAATGACATGGAAAAGGTGCCGCCTGTCATGGTGTTCAGTGATTCACAGCATGAGATTGAGTCAACAATAGGAAGGGAACCGTTTTTGTTCTGGTGAAAGGGTGTTGTTACGGAGGGACTTAACCCAAGGAGATGGCTGTGTGCTTAGGTCTTTTCTGTTCTTTGTTGCTGTGATGCATACTCCTTGTGGAAGCCTTGTCCATCATAAACTATCAGAGGTTTTCATCTCTTAAAGTGAAAACAGGATATCCTCCCCGAGCTTTCTCCTCTCACTTCTACTTCTATGATACTTCCTTGTGGCTGATATTGCTGTAAATCAAATGGATGGTTCCAAATAGAACTTGCAGCCTGTGGACAGGGGCTGTAAGGGTCTCTCTCTGTGCACACACTTACAGCTCTGTTGCAGCAGAGGTCTGCATGGTAGGACCTCAAGGAAATGGCTGTCTGCTCAGACCATCAGGAGGTGGGATCACGTCTTCTTTTGCTGGCAATGCTGCTCTCTGTGCAGACTTGTCACGGGTTTGCAGTAGGAAGATGGTGACCTCCCATTAGTTTAAAACAAACCTCTCCACACTCTTCTGCGGCTGCATGGATGTGATGAAGGGTCTGTTTCTGTCCCCTGAGGTAGTCAGTGAGGTGCTGTCCCCCTGTGACTGTAGGGTTCATTTCTGTGCTCCTGTGGCTCTCTCCCCCATCCTGCTCAGCCCACCCCTGAAGCTGCCCCGGGTTACTATGTGAAATCCTACAGTAAATCTCAGAGTTGCAAACATCTGGAAACAATAAATCTACTGACCTGCAATCTCCACTCCTTCCCCTTGTAATGAAGAGACTGCTTCAGATTGTCTGTGAGTCCATGATTTTTGAAATATAGTAAGAGAGAGAGAGACCAATCTGTCTTAGGTTTCCAGGCAGGGGCTTTTCCTATTTCCAGTAATAAAGAGGAAAACTCCGTGTATCTTTCCTTTATTTGTATTTGTTTTAATCTCTATCCAAAGCTATCATTTGTTATTATTACCTACAAAGCTATGGTGTGGATTCTTCTCACCATATATGGCTGGATGCTGCAGGCCCCATGGGAATATGTCTCTTCTGATGGGAATGGCTTATACCAGTTATTAGCATGGAATTGTAGCCCTTTTGTGGTTCACACCCTCAGTTGCTACTTTAGTTGGCACTGTGGGGAGCCAGAAGGAGCTGTCCATACCATGTACATCCATTGTCTAGAGTCCTAAGTGTGTAGGCAAGACTAGATTACAAACACAAATAGCATGTTTTCTCTCTGTCTTGTAGGGTGACAGTTATAGAGAAGACCCAGTCTCCCCAAATTGACCTGGAGTAGTACAAGAATAATGAATGTGGGTTGTGGCAGATAGGGGCGGGAGAGAGTCCTACCTTCTGAGAGGGGGTGATGGTGAGATGGAAGAGACAGTGTCCAGTGTGGACCTGTGTCTTAGTGTCTCGTTCTAGTGCTATGAAGTGACCTTTGACCAAGGCAGCTCTTGGAAAAGAAAGCATTTAATTGGGGCCTTGCTTGCTTACTTACTTACTGTTTCAGAGATTTAGTCTGTTGTCATCATGGTGAGGAGAATGGTGGCATACAGGCAGACATGGTGCTGGAGAAGGAGTTGAGATTCTACATCTGGATCCACAGGCAGCAGAAAGAGAGAGAGACTGATTGGACCTGGCATGGGCTTTTGAAACCTCAAAGCCTACCCCACGGGACACACTCCTCCCAACAAGGCCACACCTCCTAGTCCTTTTAATCTTTCAGAGAATCCCACTTTTTGGTCTTTTTGGTGACTAAGCATTCAAATATATGAATTGATGGGGCCATTCTTACTTATACTACCACAACCTCAGAAAGGATGTAAGTGGAGCTGGAGCCGGCCTGTAAGGAGGACACAGCCTAAACCCATGTAACAGAGGACCCATCTCAAGAGGCTCGCGTAGATGCACATGGGATTGGAACTGGTACATCGGCACCCATTGCAGGGTGTCTGACAAGGGGAGCAGTCTGGACAGCTGTCTATTTGCAGCGGTCACTTGGGAAGGCAGTGTGGATAGTGGCTTGAAGAGAAACGCCACTGTGCACACCTACCTAGCTCTAGACTCAGAGTCTGCCAGAATCCTCTGGACCCTTAGCACCTCGACAGTCTCAGTCAGCCAGTCTGCTGCCCACGATTCAGTGTGGCCTTGGGTGCCAGAACCTTGCAGTGTTCTCCTCCCAACCCAAGGACCTCAGGCTCCCAGGCGGCCACATTGAAAGCAGACAGATGGCTGTAACTCTGCCTTGTCTTTGCTTTTTAAATGGAAACAACATGGCGGCTATGGGGATTTCCCATCAATTGGTATCAGTCGAGTAATAAATTCATATAACGGCACTTTGCACACCATTGCAGGGTTTTTGTTCAGACACTTTTGGGATTCGATGTGTGGCTTCTATTGTCATCTTAACTGCCCTTCCCTGGGGATCAGACACACACAAGTACTGGGGACTTCCCTGCGTCTTATTCCGTCTGGGTCTTGTTATATTTATGGCCCACGTGTTTTAAAATTCACCATGTGTCTCTCTTGGTGTTTGGCTGACCTACCCACCGAGACCTCCCTGACTTGTCGGCCATGTGTTCCCACGGGGCCCAGACAATGTGGCTTGTCCTCCAATGATAGATTAAGAGAAAGAAAGAACGAGAGAACCATATTTCTTCAGAAATAACTTGGTGTAATTTGAATATTGAAGACTCGAATGCATCGGGATTCCTCTCCTATGAAAAACCGACTAAAGCTTATTTGCACATAGAAGGTCGGGGTACAGTGCCGGCCTGGCTTTAGTCTAGATTTTATCTTTAAGGAATGGAAAAACTAGTTCTTAGTGGTTCAGAAAGTGGGGTGGGGAGGGAGGTGAGGGGTAGGGGCATGTGGCTAAACTAAAAGTGGCCAATTCCCTGGTAGGGGTGAGGTGGTGCTTTATGTGATCTTTTCTTTCTGTGTGTAGATGACTTTTGTGTTGTGTTTAAGCATACGAGTTGCCTTGCTTTTATGGTGGTTAAAGGTGGTGACTTCCCCAGCCTGTGAGATGGACTTTCATGAGGACGCTTAAGGACGTGAGTTGGGATCAGCAGTGGTCAACAGGTCTGTGTCGTGGATTGAGTCTTAGTCCATCACCCCAGTAAGTCTGGTGTGTCGGTCGCTTTTCTTGGGTCTCACTCAGGCATTAATTTTCTGGAGGGTCTACTGTGTGTCACATTGCTACTCACAAAGTATTTTATCTCAACTTCCATATATAACTGTAGCTGATGTCCAGAAGGCCACAGTGTTTATATTTATTATTTGGTATTTCATCAACCAACAGCAGTGAGAGTGCCCTCAGCCTCATTTGGATAGCGTTGGCATTTATAAAGCATTTTCACATATATTGCCATGTTTGCGTCTGACCTGAGCCCTGCCATTCATTCCCTCAGGGGAGGCCGTTACTGCTTGACTGTGGCCCATGTGGATGGCGCTGCGGGGGCCAGTGCCCTTTGTGTCGTGCCATCATTCTTTCAGAGCCCTTTGCTTAGAGGGACAGTGTGTCTGTCGCTCCTTCAGTTTGACTGAACAGACTCTGCAATGCTCACCCGCAGTCTGTGCCCAGTTCTTTGAGGCATGTGCTTTCCTCCTGGGATATGTACCAACAAAGAGTTCAGCACCGTTTCTTAGCCGAAAGCTGTGCTGCCCAGGTGGCCATTGTTGTTTGTGTGGCTTCGTCACTTGGAGGCTCTGGTTTATAAAGCTGAAGGACTGTGTAGCTTTGAGCGAAACACAGGTATAACGTTGGAATTGTTCATTTGGGGATTTCCCTCATTAGCTGGGAGTAATTGGTGTCAAATTGTCAATTTTCTAGCCACCTTAAAAGGGCTTGGCAGATAGACATGTGGGAATTATGTGGATTGGTAGACTTGTAATTTCAAGATGAAAATAATACTTATAATTGCGTATTTCCTAAGTTAGAACAGTATATCTAAGTCTGATAGACAGGAACCCATCCTAATAATATAAAATAGTGGGGTTTTTGTTGTTTTGTTTTATTTTTATGTATTTTTTTGTTCAGGAGTTACCCATTTTTTCCTCCACCCATATGTACATAGATGCTTTCCATTTAAGAGCTCAACTGAATCATTGTGCTAACTTAACACAAATGAAAAAAAATATTGGGATAGCAAGTGTGGGGCTTATGAAGGGCATACTGCTGATTGCTATTAAGTATATTATTTTTAAATGATATTTATTTTATGTACATGTGTGTGTGTCTGAGTGCAGGCATGTGTGCCTAAGTGTGTGTATGTATACCATATTCATAGAGCCTCCCTTGGAGGCCAGAAGAGGGGTTTAGATCCCCTGGAATTGCTGCTACAGATGGTTGTAAGCCACCATGTGGGTGCTGGGAATTGAACCCAGGTCTTCTGCAAAAGCAGCCAATGATCTTAACCTCTGAGCCATCTCTTCAGCCCTTAAGTATATTATTTATGCTACAGTCCAGGTGTGTTACTCTACAGCTCATCTAATAAGTACAGAGGACAACAGATACATGAGCAGAGAGCGCCCTGGGGGACACTCAGTGAAGAATCAATCACATGACCGGAACAGGTCTTTATCTTCCAGGAACTGAAAGACACTAATGGAACTTCCCTGCAGGAATAGCTAAAGGCTCAAGAAAACAAGATGCCATCTTGGCTCTATCATTTCCTTTTTTGATCTTTTTAAAAGTGAATATGAAAAGTTTTACTCTTTTGCTATTTGATGCAAAGTAAAGACCCAGGCTCTAGGACTGGGGAGATGGCCCACGGGTTAAGAGTACTGGGTGCTCTTGTAGAGGACCCAGGTTTGGTTCCTAGTGCCCACTCTGTGACTACCAACCACCTGTAGTTAGTTCCAAGGGATCTAATACCTTCTTCAGGAGTTACAGACACTGGACATGTACACGGTACCTGTACATACGTGGAGGCAAACATTCACATACATAAATAAAATAATAAAATCAGAAAAAAAAGGATCCAGGCTCAGCCCAGTGTAGTAGCAGTGCACATTTTTTTTAAAGATTTATTTATTATGTATACAGTGTTCTGTCTGCAGGTATATCTGCAGCCAGAAGAGGGCACCAGATCTCATTATGGATGGTTGTGAGCCACCATGTGGTTGCTGGGAATTGAACTCATGACCTCTGGAAGAGCAGCCAGTGCTCTTAACCGCTGAGCCATCTCTCCAGCCCAGCAGTGCACATTTTAATCCTACCTAGCATGTAGAGGATGAGGTAAGAAAATTGGAGCTAAGGGCTAGCTTGGTCTATAGCAAGACCTCGATTCAAACAATGACAACAAAACGCCAAGCTGAGACCTTGTGAACTTGATGCTTATAAGCTCTTGGATCATGGAGGATGATGATGTTGTGGCCAGAGTGCATGTCAGGGCACACCCATGTTTCCAGGGTTGCTGTGCAGATTGTGAACACGTTGCTTCTAAGCCGAAGAGACAAAGTGCAGAGCCATCAACTCTGGGATGCCCGCTGGCACCCTCCTTGCTTTGTTCTCACTGATTCTTTGCAGGAGGGAGGTATTCGAAGCGGGTAGAGATGGTGTTAAATAGAAACCACACTACTGTTGTTTCCTCTGCAAAACCTGAATTCACAGCATCCCAATATGGAATTCTCCATGAAAGAAATGCAAGTAATGGACTGGGCAGATGGCTCAGTGATGCTCTCTGCTCATGCAGAGGACCAGAGTTTGGTTCCCAGCACCCATGTTGGATGGCTTACAGCACCTCTAGCTTCAGCAACAGAGACTCAACACCCTCTTCTGGCTTCGGTGGGAACCTGCACTCACATTTAAACACACACACACACACACACACACACACACAAACGCAAACAAGAATTAAAAAACAAAAATAAGTGGCCATATGAATGACCGGGCATGGTGGCACACGCCTTTAATCCCAGCACTTGGGAGGCAGAGGCAGGCGGATCTCTGAGTTTGAGGCCAGCCTGGTCTACAAAGCTGTCCAGGACAGCCAGGGATACACAGAGAAACACTGTCTCGAAAAACCAATTAACTAATTAATTAAAATAAATGGATATAAGGGTTGGGAGATAGATCAATGGTTACATTGCCTGCTGCCCCAGCCCGAGAACCTGAGTTTGGTCCCCCCCCCCCCCCCCCCGCCTCCATGTGAAAGCCAAGCATTGTAGTGTGCGCTTGTAATCCCAGCACCAGGGAGGCGGATGTAGATGAATCTCTAGAGATTGCTGGCCAGCCAGTCTAGCTGAATCTGAGATCCTATGTACTGGTGGGAGACCCTGTCTTAAGAAAAACAAGGTGGGGCCCTAGAGAGATGGCCTAATGGTTAAGTACACTTGTTGCAGAGAACCCAGGTTCAGTTCCCAACACCCACATGGTAACTCACAACAATATATAATTCCAGTTCTAGGGGATCTGATGCTCTCTTCTGACCTCCATGGGCACCAGACATGCATGTGGTACACATACATACATGCAATCTGATTTCTGGCCTCCACACATATGCACACATGAATGCTCACACACTCACATGCATGCACACACACAGGAAACACATTTAAGATAGGGTAAGAGGAAGCCATTTCCAGGGTTATTGTGTTATGATGAAAGAGGTCTGCTAAACCCTTTGAGTCACTGTTATTTGATGTCCCAGAGGTTTCTATTCTCTATACAGAGCACTCTGAGAAGCTACTGTGTTCATAAGAGTGAGGATTCTCTTTTGTAAGGGGCAGCAAGACTGTTGGGGGCGGTGGGAGAGGAAATGTCTGCTTACCTTCCAGGAGACCAGGTAAATCTGTTGAGGAAAGGCAGTTTTGGATTTGTCATTTCCTGTGCGGTGTTCCTGAATCCAGGGGCACATGGAACAGCAGCGGGCTGCTCTAGTAAAGGAAGCTCGTTAATTAGAGAATGGGGCTGCCAGCTGGTCTGCCTTTTGTTTCCAAGCAACTCTTTGTAAACTATCCTTACAGTACCATTTGTCTCCCTCTGCTGGCATAAGTCATTATTGCAGACTGCATTTCCCCTACCCGTCTGGATGTTTAGTATTAAGAGACTTTAGGTCCCCAAACTAGCATCACTTTTGAGGCATAAAGGAATGCATGATGACATCGCCCATATAGTATATGTGTGAAAGTATTCCTTAGGTCTCTGTGGTAGAGTCAGGCAGCATTCCTAATGAACAGACCCCTCTGGATAGCATCTTCTTTTTCTAAGTTAATTCATTTTTAATTTTTATTTGTATAAGTGCTTTGCTTGCATGTTTGTATGTATACGACATGTGTTCCTGGTGCTCACAGAAGGCAGAAGAGAGCATGGGATCCCTAGAACTGGAATTAACAGGCAGTTGAGAGCCACCATGTAGGTGCTGGGAAGCAAACATGGGTCCTCTGGAGGAGCAGCCAGTGCTGTCAACCACTGAGCTTTCTTTCCATCCCCTCAGAGTGGCCTTTTCTATGCACTTCCACTCTCCTATTGCTTGCAGGCTGCATTGAAGGAAACCGTTAATACTCATCCTTGACTCTTGTGATGTCATTAAGATGACGTCACAAGACATGGTACTGTGCGTCTCAGTGCCACGAGTATCCTCCCTCCCTCCCTGTCGTCTCAGAAGCTAAATCCTGGAGGAGGTGCAGCTCCCAGGGTCTGGTTTTGGGTGTGGTTTCGGGTGCACTGGTGTCCCCAGAGAGAATACCTGTGTCCACCAGGGAGGACAGGTTGTTTCTGAGGATGTCTTTGCTGTGGACCATTCCTGTGGTTTCTGGTACACTGAACTTTCCATTGATCTGTTTCTTTGAAGTCTCCTGTTTTCTTTGCTTCCTTTTCTTCTTCCCAGTTCTAACCTGATAGATGTTCTCCTAACAAAGACTCTACGTCCATGCCCGCATGTCGCTGGACAGGTGACTGTCAGCACCACCTCCCAGACTTGGCATCTCCTGGGCCATTGTCCTCTGTCTCCAGCTCCCTGAAGCTGCTTTTCTTTGAGACTTTTTCTGTCTTTCAAACTAACTGTGTTGAAAGGGAGGTCTGTTGTTTTATCTGCTGGAAACTTTAGGACACACCCTTAATGTCACTTCCATGCTAGGAAGTGCTGCCACAGACTTCCAGGTCATTCCCTATTCTCCTTTGGTTTCTTCTGTCTGCTCCACTTCTCCCTACAATTGATTTCCAGCGCTGTCCTTTCTTCCTTTTTTTTTTTTTTTCCTGGGATCTGGAAAAGATGGTCTTGATTTTATGCACATGGTATCACTGGGTCTTTGTGATTGGTCTGCAGATTTTAGAAATCTGCCTCTTTAGAAATAGAGGCTGTCCAAGTATCCACAGGGTGACTTTAAAAGCTGCCATGTGGAATGATATGTGTGCAGCCTGACTTCTCTCTCTGCCCCCCCCCCACTGCATTTTGCCCTGTTAGTGCAGCTAATGTAATCTTTTCTAAGCCTCTGGTAGGCTCTGTTTATCTGACAAATTGATCTACAGTGAGCTCTTTGAAGCCTTTACAATGTCCAAGGCCTGGGTGAAGTGCCCTTTTCCCTGTAAAGAATGTCTCTTTTCACAGGTCTGGTACAATGGAGCAGGTGATCTGTTGGAATGGATTCCGTATTGTGGTCTTGCTATTTAATCCTTGTATTCTTGCTCTTTCATAGACGAATTCTAAGTATAAGCAGAACATGGCACCCGATCTGTCACAGAGATGTTTGTCGAATTGGCTTGGTGGCTTTGCTGGAAGTCTTGGGTCAGGGGTCATGCGCCTCTTGTCACCATCAGACCTCACGTTAACCACCTTGTTCGTGTGTTTTAGCTGCAGATCCCCAGTGTGAAAGGCTTCGACTTCGCTAAGCAGCATTTGGGTCAGCACAATAAAGATGACGTACTGATTATTCATGAGCCAGCACCACTGCCAGGGCCTGTGAAGGACCACACCACACCCTCTGAAAATGGAGATGTGCCAAGCCCAAAGTCCAAGGTCCCTTCCAAGAACATCCGACACAGAGGAAGGTTAGTCCTGAGCATTCTAGATTGTTCCACTTTTCTGGTATCAGAAGTGCTAGTGATGAGTATCCCTTGAGTCTGCAATCTGGGAGACCGTTGACTTCTCCAGTCCACACATGAATCCCAAAGTGTCCTCTGTCCCTTTTACTGGGCCGCCAGATCAGGCTGTGTGACTTCTTCCCTCCAAATGCTTATTTGTGTTGAGTTGCTCCCAGATTTGAATATGGATCGGCCAGCTAGAAGCATGTATAGCGTGTATATTCTGATGTGAAAGCCCTAGGCTTTGTGACAATAATACAAGAATATATGAAAAGTGAATAGCAGGACCCAGTGAGATGGCTCAGTGGGTAAAGCTTGTTGGCCATTGTGATGACCTAAATTTGATATCAGGAACCTGTGGGTGGCCAACTGGTGACAGGGTGGGCCCACAGAGGAGATAAGGGATTGGGGAGGGAGGAGTGAGTCAGACACGGTAGTCAGGGGAATCCTGTAGCTCTGACTGACTAGCAGTCAGGCTTCACAAAACAAAGACAGAGTAATAATTATCCAAGAAGTACAGATTATATCTTTTTGTCTTTGGATATGTGTTTGATTTTTCATTACATGTCTAGGGTTGCAAGTTCAGTCACAATTAGAAAGTACAAGTAGAATAAATTTTATTTTATTATCAATCTTATATCCCCAATTCAAAGAATCTAAAGAGTGTCTCTGTCAAAGCAGACACATTTAGTATGTGACAGCTGGCTTTTAGGCTGGCAGTATTTGCAGTTTTAAAGCTCTCCAAACAAACAGAAAACACCTGAACTGGTCTTTTTATAAATAGCAAATGCTAATTCATAACTCCTTTTATTTATATTTATTTATATCGTTTCATCATCTATGTTATAAAATAGGAAAAGATTTAGTCAGTCTATCTTATTTATGAGGTCTATTCCTTCAGGTTTGTACCCTGTATCTTTAAACTCCATTTTCAGAGAGCTCTAAGCATATTGTAAAAGAAGGCCTCCAATGTGTAAGCCATTCTCCTGCACAGTCAGAGCTTGTCAATTGTCTGTCTCTGTTTACCCTGTACCAATTATACTATTTGAGTTTGCTTAGGAGAGAATACCCCAAGAAGATTCCTGGGTTACGGCCTCATAATCTGTGCTTCTCACAATCTCCAGGGCATAAGGAAGCCTTCTAAATAGGGCCAGATAAAGTTATTTCCCTAAAAGCAGAAGGGATAGTAAGTCTAACTTTCTTGGGGAAAGACATAAAATGAATTATAATGCAGAAAGTCCCCAAGAATGCAAATGCAGACGCCTAAAATCTAAAAGTGAGACAGAATGACAGGGATCCCAGCATTCGGCTCAGCTTTGCTGGAACTGTGTCAAATAGCTGTGCTGGCGTCATGACTCTTTTTCCCGTTTCCGGTGGATATGGCTCTGCCAGGTACCCACATGGTGGAAGGAGAAAACTGATTCCTGCAAGTTGTCCTCTGACCTCCCTCCATACAGGTGTTGTTGCACACACTGCTGTCTCTCCCCAGAATAAATAGACAGATGTCAATAAATAAGTAAATAGATAAATAAATAATGTTAAAGAACTGCATGGGTCTACACAGTCCACCGCCCACAGTCAGCAGGGCTCCTGTGCCTGTGCTCGCTCTGCTGGTGGCTGGCTGTGACCTCTTGCTTTGTTTGCAGATGACCATCATCAGTTCCTTCTGTTTGCTTTTTTCCCCAGCTTCCCATGCTTTGACCTCTGTTAGCACATCATGGGTTCTCACCCATCCCTTCATTGCCCATTCCCAGTCCATTTCCAATTCCTTGTGACAAAGCAGAGCTTGTGGAGAATTGTGTATTAATATTTGAAACTGCCCAGAGACCCTTGTTGCCCTCAGCCCATGGGGAGAAATAGAGATACCTGAAGGACAGAGCCAGGATCAGGGCTGTGAGTTAAGTTTAGTTTGTAGCTTCTATGTCAGCCTGTCCTCGAGATTCAGAATTCTGGCTTCTGATTGGCTGCTGGGAGTGAAGAAGCCGGTGTCCATCCCAACATTCCACATCCAAGCCCATGTCATCACTTCTTCTGCCTTGAGGATCCGGCCCAGTTGAAGAGTTTAATGGTTGTTGGAGTGTGTGGTTCTTAGGAAGGAAACTGTGTTCTGCAGAGAGATGTTCTTGGCTTAATTATTTCCCAGGCGTAGAATGCAGCAAACCAGCAAAGGTGATTTAACATGTTAGTAAAGGTTTTCCAAGATTTGCTTTCTCCCCATAGCCTCATGGTGAACAACAGTTGGTCCGGTCATCACAATGGTCTTTGAGGTAGATACTGTCATCCCTCCCTGCTTCAGTTCCACTTCTGTGGATTCAACAAACTGTGCCTCAGAAATGCTTATGGGTAAAAATAGTGTTGATGTTGAATGTACAGACTCGTTCTTGCCATTATTCTTAAAGCAGTTTATGGCAGCTATTTACACTGTTGCGCAGGGTGCTGTAAGTAATGTGGGGATGATTACAAGAGAATGGTGTAGTTACAGGCAAGCACTGGTCGTTTCACGTGAGGGACTTGAGAGCATCCATGGGCCACAGCGTCCATACTGAAGGACGACTGTGGAGAGAGTCTCTCAAGGACACTAGAGTGTATTAGCAGTTCATGTTTCTTGAAGCCAGCTAGTCCATGGAGACCAAGTACTCTCCTGTTAAGGCGGTTCCCTAGCCTGGAACATCCTGGTGCTGTGTTCACCTTAACTCATGGAATCAGATCTCATTAGGGATCATTGCTTTGTTGTTGTAAGTATAGGAATCATCCGAAGGTTTCAAGTTATTTGGAGTGGCCCCAGAACTTACCTGGCCTCCCAGAGTTCTCAGGCTCAGTTGAGTCTAAACCCGGACAGAACTCAGGTTCTTCTTCCTTTTTCTAGAATCACATCTCCTTCCCTCCTTCCCTCCCTCCCTCCCTCCCTCCCTCCCTCCCTTCCTCCCACCCCCCCTTTCTTTTCTGTGTGTATGTGTATGCATGTGGAGGTCAGGGGACAGTAATTGGGAGTCAGTTCTGTTCTTCTACCATGTAAGTCTCAGGATCACATTTAGGCCATCAGGCTTGGTAGCAGAGAGCTTTACCTGCTGAGCCATTTGACAGGCCATTCATTCATTCATTTGTTCGTTCATTCATTATTTGTTTTTTCAAGACAAGGTTTCTCTGTGTAGTCCTGGATGTCCTGGAACTCACTTTTTAGGCCAGGCTGGCTTTGAACTCAGAAATCCACCTGCCTCTGCCACCCAAGTGCGGGGATTAAAGGCATGCACCACCATGCCCAGCCAAGCCCATTATTCAAGAAAGTTGTTTTTTTTTTTTTTCTCGTGGTACTAAGGATTGAACCCAGGACTTTTCAAATACTGACCAGTGCTCAAACACTAAGCAGATTCTTTTCCATCCAACTTGGTTAGATCCAGACTGACTGTCTAGAAATGAACTAGGACCAGGGGCTCAGCCTTGGGCCTCAGTACCTAGCTAGGGGGCTCCCTTCCCTCCAGCACTTAGTTTTGTAGCATTTATTGAAACACAGCCTTCTCGGATGTTTAGGCAGGCATGTCAATCTGTTCTCTGGACACAATGACTGTAGCTATAGTATAATCCTTGAATTTTAGATTATTTTTCCTGGAAGCCTGCTTCCTAATGAACATGACATTTTTGGTTTGTTTGTTTTGAGACAGGTGTTAGGGTTCAGGAAAAGCCACACAAACCACTCAAACACCATCTCAGTCTGATATGGATGGTTTATTGAACACACACCCCAGGACTGATTATAATCAGGGGCACAATCTGGACTCAGAGCCAGACTGCGACCCTGAATGTTCTTCAGAGTCAGTTTATAAAGGCAAAAACTGCAATGAGCTCATACAGGGGGTAGACAGTGTAACAGGGTGGTCGACCTTGACTCAAGTTATTTTGTCTAACTAGACAATAATAGTTCTAACTGGCCTTTAATTTGCTTTGTCCTGAGTGAGGTAAATGGGGTTGTGGTTAGGGGTTTCCATAGCACTAAGGTAACAGCGTATGAGCACCGTCCAGTCATAGTAAGACATTTGGCACAGTCGGTCAACATGACCTGCCACAGTGGTGCTCAGAGGGGTTTTCAAGAATATTTCAAAATAACAGGATACAAAGAACAAAAACTATAGAATCATAACAAAGTCAGGATGAATGGTTGACTTGACCCAGCAGGACTTCTCCTTTCTCAGCATCTGGGGAGTGGGACCTGAGAACTCGAACTTAACTTCACCTCATGATCAAAATGGTGACTGAATACAGAATGGCTGCAGTTGTGCTAAAGGAGTAGGCCTCAACACAGGGTTTCTCTGTGTACCCTTGGCTGTCGTGGAACTCACGCTGTAGACCAGGCTGGCCTTGAACTCACAGAGATCCGCCTGCCTCTGCCTCCCAAGTGCTGGAATTAAAGGCATGCGCCACCACATCCAGCATGAACATGACATTAAAAAAAAAAAACCCTTTCTGTCCTTCCTTGCTTCTCTGATGCTTGCATTCTCTTTTCTGTCTGCAGAGTTTCCCCCTCAGATGCTGACTCTACAGTCAGTGAGGAGTCCAGCGAGAGGGATGTGGGAGAGAAGGAGCCGGCTACCGCCCACGAGAGCAAGGCCCACAGAGCTCCACAGAGCGGTGTGTCACTGTCCTTCCTCCTCATGTTAACAGTTGTCCTGATCAGAGGCCAGGGGATTACCCTACTACAGATACTAAATTAAAAAAAAATCTACGAAAATGGAATACATATTACTTGTGATGAGTTTCTCAGCCTTGATTGCCACTTTTAAATCCTGTTGTGTCTGCTTCAAGGGAAGTCACGGGTAAAGCCTAGGGATTCATCTACTGAGTTGTGTCTTAAAGCTACCAGTTCATTCTAATATAGTGTCCAAACAAATTTCCTGCCTGAAGGACAAGGAGAATTTAGTGAAAACTGTCCTAAAACTGCCTTTAGGACACAGTGTCTTTTTCTTAGGAACCAGTTTAAGGACATCACTGTTGGGAAGATGTTTGTCTGCCAGAGGTTCATACCATCAAGTATGGTCTTGTTCGTAGATCATTCTCCCAGCAGGTAGTTGAATGTAATAATCAGAAGGTTCAGCAGCTTCTTTGCAGACTAGTGACAAATCAAAGGTCACTCCCACTGTAGAGTCCATTGCTTTGGGTCTCACACCATTAAAACAACCAACAAAACAAAAACCTGGGCCCACTTGGTAATAGTTTTTGGAGTGATGGCAAAGTGTCACGTTTTGTTTTATTTTGGGTTTTTGGAGACAGAATCTCATGTGGCCCAGCTCTGCCTGAAAATCTGGATCTGATTTCACCTCCTGGCTGGTGAGGTGACAGATATGCTCTACCATGCCTATGGTAGCTTGTCTGGCAGCTTGACTTCATAGTCATGTATGTATTTATTTACTTATGTGTGTATGTATGTGGGCACACGTGTGCTGTGGTACACATGTGAAGGTCAGAGGACAGCTAACTTGTGGGACTCTTCTTTCCTTCTGTCTCACAGACTCTGGGAATTGAACTCAGGTTGTCTAGCCTGGTGGTGAGCACCGCTACTCACTGAGCCATCCTGGCCTGGGTCGCCCAGGAGCTGGGTTTCAACCTAATAGGTTGTGTTAAACCAGTGTGTTCTTGAATTGGCTGGAGCTTTGATTTTATCTTAGGATAGTGTTTCAGCAGTTCAGAGATAAGGGAGTTTAGAATGTTTTTTTTTTTTTTTTTTTTTTTTTGGTTTTTCGAGACAGGGTTTCTCTGAATATCTCTGGCTGTCCTGGACTCGCTTTGTAGACCAGGCTGGCCTCGAACTCACAAAGATCCGCCTGCGTCTGCCTCCCAAGTGCTGGGATTAAAGGCGTGCGCCACCACCGCTCGGCTTAGAATGGTTTTTACACTTACTGTTTTGGGGACTTTTGGGTCTTGATATATAGCTTGGACTGGCCTGGAACTCACTATGTAGATCAGGCTGGCCTCACGGTGTTCTACCCACCTGTGCCTAATGCTAGAATTACAGGCATATGCCATCATTCCCAGTTATGTTTACTTTAAAATGTTTTTGTTGTTGTTTTTAGATTTATTTCGTTTTGTGTGTGTGTGATCGTTTTGCTGCATGTATGTACTCCCACCGTGTGCATGCAGTACTCCGTGTGGTGGTCAGAAGAGGGTGGTGGATCTCCTGTAACTGGAGTTTTGGATGGTTGTGAACCACGGTGTGGATGCTGTGGGCTGAACTCGGGTCTCTGCAAGATCAGCAGATGCTCTTAACTCAAGAGTAGTGTCTCCAGCCATACTCACTTTGTTAGCTTACATATGTCTTTGCTTGAAAATACAGCATAGTCTGAATGACATCCTATAAATGAAGACAGTCTTGACCAAAGCCCAAGGCCTTGCAGGTCCCGCCCCCATGCCCCTGTGACTCATCTTTGCCATCCCTCCTGTTGGTTCTTTTGAAAATTTGAGGAAATACCTGGTTAGACTAAGGGAAGTGTTTTTCCGTTGGGATCCAGTTTCACAGACTCTTAAAACTTACTTAGCACCATGGTAATGGGTGCCATGTTTCAGATAGGCGGGATTAAAATCTCATTTTGGTCTTGGGAAAGAAATATTTTTGAAAGAAAGAAGAGAATCATAACCTTTCTCAGTCTCTGTTGACTGCTCACCTAGCTTGTGCTCTTTGTAGTTCCACCCTCACCCCTTCTGACAGGAGCACACCAGGGTAGCCTATGAAGGGAACAAACCCAAGCTCCACTGGCAGCAAGCCTTCGGAACTCAGGCAGTGAGCATTTAGCAGTGGTTGAAAGCCCACTGCCGTGAGGCAGGACAGTGAGTTGGAGCTTCCTGTGAGTTCCAGGAGCCAGGTGCTGCTCCCATAATTGAAAGCATGATGCCAGTGATGCTGGAATCCATGTGGCATGTTTGTGTTCTAGAAAGATAATATCTACTCCCTTTAAAACTCTCACCTTCTTGAAGGGTACCATAGGTCAGCTTTGGGGCTGCCATAGGTACTTCTCTTTTCTTTCTTTCTTTCTTTTTTTTTTGCATAGAGCTTCATTAAATGTCATATATATGTGAGTGATTGGGGGGCGGGGAGAGAAGGAAATTAGGACCCTGCACATGATAGGCAAGTGCCCTCCTGTTTGGAGACAGTGACTTCCATATAGCCCAGGCTGGACCTCAAACTAGTGATTCTCTCTTGAATGCCGAGATCACAAGTGCACTCCACTGCGCCTAAATCATTCCTTAAAGTTCACATAAAAATCCATGTTCTGCTGCATCTCATGTGAGTGGAGGAGGAAATTGTTGAGAACCACCAGGAACCTCGTTCTTGGTTGCCTTTAGACCAGTGTTCCCTGTCACCACTGTGTGTGGCACACCCAGTGACTGGCTTTAGGGTCCTGGCCCACCATTTCTGCGTCTTGCAACAGAAACTCATAAAAGACTGCTGTTTGTGTTTTGATGAATTCAAACTTGACTTGAAGGTGCTAGCTAGACTGTCCTGTGGCTTTTGCCTCCATCTCTGGGACCTACAGAGGTGGCTGACTCACAGGGTGTTCTCAGTCATTGCAGTCAGGGGAGCCATGCCTGTCCCCACTTTCATCAGAGAGGTGAAAGTGGAGGGGCCGGTGCCCTTGAGCAAGAGCAGCCAGGCTCAGGGCGTCAGTGCCATCCTCACCGAGGCCCTGCCTAACGCCACCTTTTCCTCAGGACTACACCTAGAAGAAATGGACTGCCAGGCGCTTTTGTCGCGGGCCAGGGTGGTTGGTGTGACTAAGACAGGGTCTCACTACATGGCTCTGACTGTGTGTGTAGCTCTGGGTGACCTGTATCTCACTATGTAGACCTGGTTGGCCTTGAATTCCCAGAGATCCACTTACACATGCTTCCTGGGTGCTGGTATCAAAAGTGTGTGCCACCTCTCTGTCCCTTGTCCCCCAGTGCTTGCTTGCTTTTTTTTTGAGACATGGTTTCTCAGAGTTATTACAGTGTAATAACTGTAATAGCTTGAACTCACAGAGATCCGCCTGCCTCTGCCTCTCGAGTGCTGGGATTAAAGGCTTGCGCCACCAAGACTGGTCTCCAGAGCTTTCTTGATGTTCTCATGTATGGAAGTGTGTGATTCTGAAGTTGTTAAAACTTCATCAACTTGAATTCTACAAGCTCCAGGGGCTAGGATTTCTCCTAGGAACTGACAGGATGTTTATTTTAGCACCTGGTAAGGTCTTTGTCAAGTGAATGCGTTGTTTCCACCAGATTAGCTCATACATGTAGCACTGACGTGTCAAGTAATTTTGGAGGGCTCATTCCTGAAATGATTGAAATCGTTCATTTCTCAGTTTCTCACTAAGGCAATTCCCAGAGGCCTCTTCCAAGAAGAATACTGTAAGCCAGGTTGTGGTGACTACTGTCAGCTAGTCATCGAGGTTTCTCCTGAATGCCTTAACTGTGCTTGGTGCTGGAGATGAGGATGACCAATTAGTGGTCTTGGCCTCATAGGGTGTGATGTCACAGAGTTAGGAAATGGTGTGCGTTAACTATGTTTATCTCTAAATGATGAAACTCTTACTTAAAATATGCTTCCATCGAAGTATCTCAGGAATGCCCTTTCCTCTGTCGTTGTGGGTGGCTGACATTCTGTGTAATCCTATATCACCTCCCTTTTGGGGTCTTCAGCAGAAATTAAATTTTTACTTTAATTTCAAAATTTTTATTTATTTTTAATATATACTTAAAACATTTATAAAAAACATTTGTGTGGCCTTCTTAGTGCAGTAGGCAGCATGTCAGTCTCATAAAAAACATTTGTAAGATTGTTGAAAAAAATAGCTAATTAAATTGATTTACCCAGTATTTATATTATCTTTAAGGATTAACACCACCATTATAAATGAATACCCACAGAGACCACGTGGATCTTAACAAGCCTAGGCCTGGGTTGTGCAATCCTAGCCCATCTAAGCTAGCTCATAATTCTATTACCCAAATATAACCCCATATATACATACATTCCTTTGGACTATTATTCTCCACACTAAGCTGATGTTCCAGGCCACGTGAAAGGATCTTCTTTAATCTACCCCATGGCATGTCTTCCTTGTTTACTCCTGGTTTTCTGTCCGGCAACCTTCTTCTTCCCCTATGCTCTTAGAATGCTTAACACTACCCCGTCAGTAAGACTTTTAAAATTTTGTGTGTATGAGTGTTTTGCTTGAATGTGTCTGTGTGAACCATGTGTGTCTGGAGCCTAAGGAGGCCATAAGAGGACATCAGATCTCCTCCAGTTACAGAGGGTGTGAGCCACCATGTATGTGCTGGGGACTGAACCTGGGTTCTCCACAAGAGCAGAAACTACTCTCCCAACATTATATTTCAATATATTATGTATTAAAATATGTATGTATATATATATATGCTATAGAATGGTGAAATCAAGTTATTTACTATATGAGAAACTCATCACAATGCTTTCATGTGACAACACTTAGTGTCTCAGTGTTTTAAAATTATTTACGTTTACTTGTTTGGTTATTGTGTGTATGTTTGCACATGCAGATGTACACACATGAAGGGGCTGATAGGTTAATATAAGTTAGATTTAGTGAATACCTAAGTTTCTGATACAGTCTATTAATTCGGGGCATGAAGATCAACTGCTGTGAGCAATTAGCTTATCAGCTTATGGATGAAGTCAGGTGAAATGAGGGGAGTCTCTTTGGACTGAAAAACAAGGTTGAAGCCAGGTGAAACAAGGAAAGACATTATGACCTGGCATTGCTTTCAACTGCTAAGTGGGCAGAGCCCAAATTAAGCTGAAGCAGGTGGAACAAGGAGTGATCCTATTTAAGGACAAGTGGATGACGCCAGAGGGGCGCGTGCGTGCTAAGGGCCCCCGATATGAGAGAGCTCCGAGAGTCCTGCTGGAGAAAGTTCTGGTAGACCAATGGCCAGATCTCCCTGAGGCAGAAGGAAGCTGGTGAGCAGAGAAAGCCTCGGCAAGACAGCAAAAGGCCAAGGACTAAACCCTGTGGCTCAGCTTTTGCCTAGAGGGGTTTGACCTGTCCGAACAGTGGCCTGAACGGAACTGTGGCCAGCTTTAAAGACTGAGGCAGAGCGGCAGAGTTGCTGATACAAAGGAAATAAGTTGGCCTACAGACGGCTGAGGTCTCCCAGAGAGAAGAAAGCCTCAAGCCTTATTTAAAGTGAGACTTCGATAGCCAGTTTACCCTGACGAACCTGCGTCTGAGCTATTCCAGAAAAAGGACTGCTAAGTGCGTTAAAGAGTCTACCCCCGAGACTGGTTTCCTGACGACTGAGGACCTGCCCCAGAGACTGTATCATTCTAAAAGGGTATGAAAGTAGTTGTTATGATTATCAATAGGTTTAGTGGATAGGTTAAAGGGGTTGTAGGAATTTATAGGATTAATAGTTAAGAAATTGTTGGTGTTTGTTATAAGTGAATTTAGTAATAAATAAATAATAATTTAAAAGTACGGTTTCACACACATATGCTTGCTACAACACATATGTGGAGGTCAGAGGACAAATTGCAGGTGTCAGTTCTCTCCTTTCAGAATGTGGGTTCTGGGCCTGAGGCTCAGGTTGTCAGGCTTGGCAGCAAGTGTCTTTACCCTCTGAGCCATCTTGACAGCTATTTCTTGACTTTTAAAAAATAGTTGATATGTTATTTATGTAGTCATCAGATAGACAGTAGATTTCTTGAATGTGCAGTGTAACTTATATTATTACTTTAAAAAAATAACATGGAAAGAGAAAGGCTTTTTAATCCAAAAACCCTTACCTGTCTTAAGGCAGGGCCCCTCACACATTTTCTCTATGTATCTATTATGCCTGCCATTATTGTTGTTATCTGAGTAATCTTTTTAATTGCACAATATATAACATAATATATATTATAATTTAATACACAATTAAAAACTTCTTTCCAGGTATTTGAAGGGCGGGGGTGCTGGATAACACAAGAGCTGGGATTTCTTTTACTCTTCTACCTTTACCTTGCAGCTCAGCAGAGGAGTCTGAGGTCTGAGCACCCCTTGCCTTGAAGGTTATAGGTGGTGAATGATCGAGCAAAGCTCTGCCACCTCAGCTGAGAGGGTGACAGATGCCCAGGCATAGGCTGCAGTTCAGGTGGGATCTGGGCAGAGATGATGGATGGATGGCACAGGGGGATCCTCCACCCCCAACCATTACACTCAAAGGCAAGGAGAGTCCTCTGCCACCCTGCGGGAGAGTGAGCTGGCGTGCCAACTTCATGGCTTTTCTATTTCTTTAGAAGTTTAGATCAGCAAGGCTGGCCTGCTGGCAAGGTTAATCTCTTTTTAGTGGTTAATCCTGCAGCTTGACTAGCTTGTCAAATGGAGTGCCTGGCTGGGCTTGCAGTTCAGGTCATCCAGCCCTCTCTAGGTCCAGGGCATGGAAAGAATGCCCAAAGTGTCAGACAACTGTCTTGTTGAGAGATGCCACTCGTTCAGAGGTATACACATCATTTCTAGTCCCTTGGGAAAACACAGGTACAATTCAAATCAAGGGAAAACCCCAGAACTTACAGCACGGTGGCGTTCATGCCTTAGATGAAATATCAGCCACTGTGTGCTACTGCTTTGCCAACTTGTGATCTCTTTTATATTTGGGAGACCCCCCCCATACTTCCCATTTTCACAAGAGATTGCAAACTGTTGGTTTTTGTTTAAAAACAGTTCCTAACTCTTCTCACTCTTTCTGTTGGCCATTTATTTCAAGACAGTGTCTGGGCATCCACAATTGACTGGCTAGAGAGAGAGAGAGCATCGGTCGTTCTTTCATCAGCCAGCTCTTCCTGTCTTCTTACCCTTCTTCCTCTTTTGAGCTCTTTTTCACTTTTTTTTTCTTCCTTCCTTTCTTCCCTTGTATACGTATTTGGTGTTTTGCCTGTATATATGTCAACATATCACATGTGTGCCTGGTGTCTGAGGAGGCCATAGGGCAGCAGATCACCTGGAACTGCAGACACAGCTGATCATGTTCCACATGTGTGTGCTGGGAACTGAACCCAAGTCCTCTGTACGAGCAGTCAGTGCTGTTACCTGCTTAGCTCTCTCCATCTCTCTCTTTTTGCTTTAAACTTAAATTCTACTGGGGTCTGTAAATGAAGTTTCTTATTACACTATATTTATTAATAACCACTAAACTCCTGTAACCTACAATACCTGTAACCTAATACCTACAAACACTTACTACCTAGGAACACCTAAACAATCCTATTTTAACCCTCTAAAAAGGATATTAGGATTCTCTAGTGCAGGTCCCTGCGGGCTCCTTGGTCAGCCTTCTATCTGCAGGCTCACTTCAAGTGTTCACAATCTGAGAGTCACAGCAATCTTACCTTCAGTTTGGCTCAGCTTCCTCCTGGCTTAGAGCTGCCAGTTGGCTTGTGTGGTCAGTTTGTTTCAACCACTCAACTTGGGACCGCCTTCGGTCATACGTGGCACGATGCTGTGCCGCGCACGTCCTAGCCTGTCCATGGGTTCCTCAAGCTGCCGTTTAAATTAGCTGAATCCCCTCAGAGTAGCCGCCCGGCTTCTCTACAGTCTCCTCAGAGGTGCAGCCTCTACCTCTGAGGTCTTTTCACAGTCAGTCGCACCTTGCGCTTTGGGCCCATGCTGTTACTGCCACAAGGTGCTTCAGTTGCCACTGTGGTGTCAGCTAGCCCCAGCTTTCCCTGGCCTCAGTTACTGTCTATGGTCTCCTCAGCCCCCGCTGCCACATTCATCTCTGTGGCTTCTCCTGGCCTTCTTGGGCTGGCTTGTGGCAAGGATCCCTTTCTGCCTGCGTATTGCCCCGGGGCTTGTGCTATATTAGCAAGGCCTGGGGCAGATGGCATACTTGCTTAGCACTTCTCCTGCCTGCGCTCCTCTCTCTCTCTTCTCTCTCCTTTCTCCTCTCTCTCTCCTCTCTAACCCATAGCTGGGGGGCTTCACTTGAAGCTCCCTGGCTTTTATAGGACGTGGTCTCGAGCTCTACCCCCTCCTTGACCACGTGTCTTAAAAGCGTCAGCTAGTGTCTTTCAAAATGTGGCTGTGTTGAGAAACCTTCCTTCAGTTTCCTGGGCTTTGAAAAGGTTCATAGGCTGCCAGGCACCAGGCTGGTCTGCATTTCTCTTAGGAGTCCTTAACTAATTCAGTAAAGAAAACTAACCTTTTACAGGGGTTATTTCTTCTACATATACTATTCGTTAGAGAAATTTCTCATTACTGAAAATGAGAAATTGAAAAAGGTCAGTTATTACATAAGATACTGTCTCTGTTTATATCATAAATGTTTCTTTTTTTTTTTTTTTTTAAATAGGGACTCACTGTGTAGCCCTAGCTAGCCTGGAGCACACTATCTATACCAGGCTAGCATTGAATTTACACATATTTACCTGCTCCTGCTTTCTGAGTGTTGGGATTAAAGGTGTGAACCACAGTGCCCAGCTTGTCCGTTTTGGGGGGGGGGGGTTGCATAAATTTCTTCATTTTCATAGGTCTGATTGCCTTTTTTAAAATATTGCAGTAAAATGCACATAACACAAACCTGACCCTTTTCACTCTTCAGTGCCCTTCAGAGTGGAGCTAATTCCTTTTAAGAGCGAGTTTTTCTTGTCATGCTTCTTCAGCTTTTCTTTCTACATAGGGTATGAAAAGCCTGAAACATTCACAGCTAATTTGGTGCCCTCCTGTGTGGCTCTAGCCCCCTTATCTTTGTCCCCTCCCTCCCACACACAGAACAGTACAGTACATGCACCACACTACATGCAGCCCCTCCATTTCCTTAGTGTCTGCATTTAACCAACAATTATAGATCAAACATGTATTTTTAAGTTACATGTATATTACATGTGTGTGTGACCTTTCTTATCACTGTTCCTTAAATGTTAAAGTAATCATTAACATAGCATTTATATTGTATTGACAATAGTATGTAATTTAGAAGTAGTTTAAAGCTTAGTGGACCATGTGCTTGGTTTGTACGTGCAGGCAGATACCTCACCGTTTCTTAGAGGAGACTAAGTACAGTTGATGAAATTTGGTACCTGCAGTGTCCTGGAAGTAATCCCCGCCCCCTGCCGAGGGGTCGTTAGATCATAGTGTCACTTCAACAGCTAATTGCCCTCATGCCAGTCAGTGTCCAGAGGGTAGTGGATTCTCAAAGCTGCTGTAAATATTTTAAGTGAAAATTCTATAAATTGCTCACTGACTCGCTGAGCAGCTTCAGTCTCCAGTCCTTCTTTTTCCCTTTCAGACAGGCTCTCATGTAGCCTAGGCTAGCCCAGAACTTGCTCTGTAGCTGGAGGTAATCTTGAATTTGTGCCCCTCCTGTCCCCACCTCCCAAATGCAGGAATTAGAGGCATGCGCCAGCATGCCCAGCTCAGATGTTTTAGGTTTTGTTTGTTTTGTTTTGTGGCTCTGGGCATTGAAGTCAGGGCCTGATACATGTTATGGAAGCACTCCTCTCAAATGAGCCTGCCTTTTTCTTAATGAAGAATTTTAACTACATGTAGAAAAAAACAGTAGAGGGCTGGAGAGATGGCTCAGCGGTTAAGAGTACTGGTTGTTCTTCCAAAGGACCGCGTTCAAATCCCAGCACCCACATGGAAGTTCACAGCTGTCTGTAATTGCCAGGCATGGTGGCACACACCTTTAATCCCAGCACTTGGGAGGCAGAGGCAGGCAGATCTCTGTGAGTTCAAGGCCAGCTTGGTCTACAGAGTGAGTCCAGGACAGTCAGGGCTGTTACTCAGAGAAACTCTGTCTCAAAAAATGAAAAAAAAAAAAAAAAGAAAAAAGAAAAAACAGTAGTGTGATCTTTGACACATAGTATCATAATGACTCACATCTTTCCTAAAGGCATTTGTAATTTTACTAAGTGGATGCATGTGTGTCTGTGTGCGTCTGTGTGCACAGGTGTACACTATGTCATGTGTGGAGGTCAAGAACACCTTTCAGGAGTCAGTTCTCTGGCCCCACATGAGATCCAGGACTGAACTCAACCCATGAGGCCTATGTGCAGTACCTCTCCACCTGCTGACCCATCTTGCCAACCCTCATTTGTAATTTGTAATGAAGCCAAAAGAGATCGTTTAACACACACTGCCTTCGCTGAACTGGAGACATTTTAGTTGCTTTGGTCAGAGACTAGGCCCAAGGAAGTGTTCAAGGATGATGCACAGTTTTGACGCCCTGCTGCTGCCTTATGCTGCTTCTTGCTCATGGCCCTGCCCTTCTGTGCCAGGTGCCCCCCTGCCCAGCTCAGGGAGTGAGCAGCACTCCTCGGCCTCCATCTTCGAACATGTGGACAGGATTTCCCGAACCTCAGAGGCCAGTCGGCGGGTCCCCAGTAAGATCCAGCTTATCGCCATGCAGCCTATCCCAGCCGCGCCAGTGCAGCACCCTGTCCTGACTGACCGAGTGGCAGAGACCAACAAAATCAACAAGGAGGTATTCGATCTTAATGAATGTGCATTAATTAACAAGCTCGTGTCCTAATTCGGCCAGTGATAGAGAAATGAGTGAAAGGTCCAGTATCAAACACTTGCTGAAAGCACGCACCATTGCAGATGAACCTAGTTCAGAACACTACACAGTGACATGCTGGGTGTGGCGATTTAGGACTGTAATCCCAGCACCCTGGGGGCTGAGACAGAAGGGTCATTCCTGGGATGCATAACTTGGGCTGCACCGTAAGACTTTGTCTCAGAATCAAAAAGCAAGCAAGAAAACACACACACACACACAAGACCCTATATTTTTTTTTTAACATGTTTTATTTATTCTTTGAAAATTTGGTACATGCACACAATGTGTCCATCTCTCCCCAGACCCCCTAACCTATTTCCCTCCCAACTTCATGCCACCTTATCGTCATAGTCATTGTTAATAATAAACCCCATCCACTGGGGATGGGCAGCCTAGCAGTAGTCACACCCTCACAGAAAAGGTGACTCTTCCCCTCTCAGACATCATCAGCTTCTGGTAGCTCCTGTGCCCTCCCTCCACACTTGATTCTTTTTAAACTCCAACACTAGTCACGGACAGTGATGGATACTAACAGGAAGGATATTGAAGCAGCAACCCTGAGAAGGCTGCCTCTGGGAAGCCATGCTCTCTGTCTCAGTTGCCCCTGGCTCTTGAACACTGGCTTTAGCCTGTGGATGGCTGGCCCTCCCTAAGCTAGTGATCATTAGTGAGTGGATGGCTGGCTCTCTGCCACTCAGTTTAGGCAGGGTCCATTCTTTGTCATGCCCATGGGTGCCACCATCAAGCTACAGAGCAAGTGCAGAGCTGGAGAAAGGAAGACGTCTCTAAAAGGGCTTTTCTGGGACACTTCCTCAAACCCAAGAAACCCCCCTGAGTGACTGTTCTTGCCGCCCACCGTCTGCACTTAGATCCAGTCGGCCCTGCGTCACAAGTCGGAGATTGAACACCACCGCAACAAGATTCGCCTGCGCGCCAAACGCCGAGGCCACTACGAGTTCCCCGTGGTGGATGACTTGTCTTCCAGTGACACCAAGGAGCGTCACCGAGTGTACCGCAGGGCACAAATGCAGATTGACAAGATCCTGGACCCCGCAGCCAGTGTGCCCTCTGTGTTCATAGAGCCCAGGAAGAGGTGCGCTGGGGCCCCAGGGACATGATGGACAGGCAGACTCAGGCACAGGGCAGGATGGGAGACTGGGGCCTACAACAGAAATCCTGGCCATATTATTCAGTGAATTGAAGAGGTTTCTGTAGAGATAGGGCAGGGTTACAGGAAGTGGAGGAACTGGCTCCTGCAGAGGGAACAAATGGGAGGAGGGGGATTCTGATTCTCCACACCCTGGAGCTAGCAATCCCTGATTGCCTCCTCTATCTGAAAAAACCACGTACCTGCCTGTTCTTTGTACAGCCAGCTTCTCTCTACCCCCTTAGCTCTTCCCATCCCCTCCTCTTATTCTTTACCTATATTTTGTCCATCACCTGGGTGGTCGCTGGTAGTGTGGCAGGGCTCCAGGCTTGTTTTCCCACAGCCCCCTGTGGTCTTTGGTTCCACCTTCCCATCTGCCAGCTCCTGCCCATCTTGTAGGCATGTTTTCTGTAAACACGTTGGGGCTGGATAAATAGCTCGGTGGTTAAGAGCAAGAGCTGCTCTTCCAGAGGACCCAGGTTCGATCCCCAGCATCTCCGTGGTGACTCACAACCATTTGTCACTCCGGTCCCAGGGGATCTGATGCTCTTTTCTGACCTCTTCGGGCACCAGGCACACAGTGGGTATATAGATGCATGTAGACAAAACACCTACACACTTAAAAATAAATAAAAGTTTAAACTTGTCTTTCTATACCCACACCTGCGCCCTGGAACAGATGGGACTTTCCTCTCTACCTTAGCTCTATCCGTGGCCAGCCACACAAACAGAGGTGTGACTGCAGTGGATGGCCCTCTCATCTTCCCCCACAGACCCGTCTGCAGCCAGTTTTGACCCTCAGCCTGCTGAGGGCCTTTTCTCATGTCCTTCCTCAGCCTCAGATCTTTTCAGCCATTCAGGTCAACTGTAGGGTATTAATACCTCTCAGCTGGAGTTGCCGCTTTTTGACCGGCTATGTCACTAGATGATGCCCTGAGCACAGGATGCTCTGTTGTCTCTGTGTGAGTTAGGTCTGGTCTGTAGGGCCCAGACTGTGGCTACCACTTTGTCAGAATACCTGGCGCTTTTCCTACGGTCACCAGCCCATCATAGGCCTTCAGAAAACATTTGGTGTTAAGTTGATAAGCCAGTGGCCAGCTGGTTTGCTTCCTGTGAGGATAATTTCTGTTTTTCCCGTCAGCTCACGGATGAAACGTTCTCCTAAGCCACGCCGGAAACACCAGGTCAATGGCTGTCCCGCTGATGCTGAGAAGGACAGGCTCATCACCACTGACAGTGATGGCACATACAAGCGGCCCCCGGGTGTGCACAACTCTGCCTACATTGGATGCCCAGTGCGTGATACCAAACCCTAGGGAAACATGGTGGGGGCTCTGGTGGGGGGTGGTTGATGGGAAAGAAGAGAGTGCAGCACTGGCTGCTGCCCTGTGCCAAGTGGATGCCAGGGCTGACAGGCCAGGCAGCACCCAGAGTAGATGGAATCGGGCACCTGAGTGGCTAGGCCTGAGTCCTATCAGCCAGGGAGCCGCTGGATGATACCTCTGAGATTACGTCCTGGCTTTCCTCTTTGCGCACTAACCCATCTCTGCTTTTGGAATGAGAGCTGTTGAGGTTAGTTGAAAGAGCAGGAATGTCCAGGTTTTCTCTCTCTGCTCAGTCGGTAGTTTGGGGTTCTTGGATATTTCCTGTTTTGTCTATATACCTCCTCCCCACCCCGTGCTCTCGTGTCTCCGAGGAGCTAAGGAGGGAGTGAATCACTCAGTTAAGTCTTTTTTATCCAAAATGTCGGAGAGCACACTGCTTCAGATGCTGGGTATGTTGGAATGTTTGTGCAGACTTTGCTAGTTGAGTATTATTTTTCCTGATAGGAGAGTCTACCACTTGAAATGTTCAAAATCCCCAAGTGAGTGTCATGTCAGCTCAAAAGGTTTCTGACTTCAGATTAGGAATGTTCAACATGTGTGTGTGTGTGTTTATAATTTTCATGGGTAAAAATGAGCATAATGGAAATCAAAGAATGAGTAAACCTTTTTTTTCCCCCAAAATGGAAAGAGACACAGTGTGCATTGAAGTGATGAAGGTAGACATTGATACATTATGACAGGCTCCATTGAGGAAGGAGGAAACCTAGCTTCCCAAGAGACCACCAGCAAGAGGCACAAAGATGCCCTGGGGAAGAGTCTGGGACACACAACCCACTGACAGCAGCAGGGAGCATAAAGGACTCAGCCCTACTGGGCTCAGCAAACTTAGAGAGGCAGCTTTGTTTGAGTGACATTAGCAACAAGCATGTCAAGGCATTGTGCTAACACACAGTCGCTCTGTAGCAGTTACGTTTATTTAAAGTTTCCACTTTTTTTCCCTAAATGGCCAGGTAACTAATATTGAAAAACATCCAAAATGTTTATACAAATGTGCCAAGCATTGTAGTGACATGGGATGAAGTCTAATTTTGTCAAGATCATCTGGAAGAAACAGGTTACTCTTTGGGAGCTTAATGTGCTCTGAAGCCTGACTGTGACCTTTATTACCTGCTCACGAGGGTTCTTGTCAGCTAGGGCTGCTAATTATAGATGCCACTGTAGAGAAAGGAATTTCTCTTCCTTTCTCTGAATGCAGTGCTCCCTGACCACTCCCCACCCCCCCTACACACACACACACACCAGCTTTTCCTGCAACAGATGGGTTCTTGTCCTGCTGGAACCTTTTGGAAGCATGTGACCAAGCACCACTGGTGTTTGGCTCAGTCTGTACAAACTGTCCCTGTAGGTCTTCAATATAGTCACATGGCACCTTTGTAGAACTAATAATAGAAGAAGAAACAGCATTCCTTTCCCTACATCCACAACCTTTCCTAACCAGCCTGGGGCCATCCACTCAAAGGAATCTGCAGGCGATACTTGCTTTCCAGCCCTTGAGTTCCATCCTCCTGTTGTATTTTGTGTAGGGGGTTTGTTTTTCCTAGGATTCTTCATTAATCTTTGTTAATGACCAAAAATACCAGGCTTCCCTTGTGGTGTTCTGGACCCTCCTTTCAGGTTTAACTTAATTTGGAGGAACAAAAAAAAAAAAAAAATCTTGCTATGTTGCTGAGACTAGCCTCAAACTCCCAGCTCAAGAGATCTTCCTGTCTCTGCCTTTTGATTGCTGGGACTTTGAGCAGATGCCATTGGGCCATGCTTGGGCCTCCCTGTGTTTTCTCCATTTTGGTCTTTCACAGAAAGTGCAGGGGTTCCTTGGAGATGGGAAGATCCTTCCTGGAACCTCCTTGAACTTTGTCTCCAGACCTACCTTTCCAAAGATTCCCTGCTCAGAAAACCCTCCCTAGATGTACCTAGATTTTGATTCTCCCTGAAATTCTGTGATGTCTTTCAAAAATAATGCCTTTCTCGAAGTTCACCTTTTCCTAACTAGATTTCTGCCTTCAAGACCATATGAGTACTACATAGTTTTAAATTATCTGGAATTTTCCACTTTTCCTCTCAAAATAACTTCTTGACGACTGTCCTTCAAAATCCTTAACCCCTTCTTGAAGACTGCTTGCCCTCTGGTCACTTCCAGCCCACTGCTGTTTGAGTCGGTACCGGCCTTTTTATAAGACAGCTACACGCTTGCTGGCATGCTGTCTTTGGGTGATTTTTGAGTTGCATTGTGACAGACTTTTATGACTTGCAGAACCTAAAATATTTATTGTCTGGCTCTTGACTGAAAGTTTTTGTTGGCTTGAGGCCTGTTGGTGCCCATCCATAGTCCTAGCTGCTTGGGATTTGGCAGCCAGGCACTTGCTTTGAGCCCAGGATTTTGGCAGTAAAGAAAGACCCTGTCTCCTTAAAACAGCACCAGCAACAAAAAAAAAAAAAAAAACTACACGTTTGTTGACCCCCTAATGTCATTTAGTGTCCAAACCAGATGCTCTTGCTAGAGAAAGGAAGTTCTATTAATGATTAAACCAGAGCAGCAAGCACAAATTAAACCAGGATGTGAGGTCATTCTTTTAGGGGCCCACTAAGGATTGCAAAATAGCCAGTGTGAGACATGACCTACGACCAGAAGAACTCCAGGTGTATGTCTGAAAATTGACAGGAGCAGGAATCTATTATTGAACAATATCCTTTGAACATGACATGACCATTGCCATTTTGAGATCAGAGCAGCTGTTTATCCAGAGGTAGGCAGGAGGGACTCATGAGGGGGCCCAGGAAACTCAAGGCTCCTCCCTAAGGATTAATAATTGCCAGGAGGCAAATTTTCTTGATAGTGTAGCTGTCTGTCAGTTGCCCGTGCCCCTTTAAATCTCACTTCTGTAAGTAATCTCAGTTAAACTCGTTGGCTCACCAAGCTACACTTGAGTAGCATTGGGCTTTTGGGTTCCCTGTCCAGAGTGAGTTGGTGTTTGTTCATGTCTGAATGAAGCAGTACTGAACCATGATGGGATCAGCAGGTCAGAATTCAAGAGAGTAGAATTTAAATTCCAACCTGAGCTTCCTTAGGAAATTTTAACTTCCTGGGCCTCAGGTTTTCTATTGCTGAGTTCTGTCTCAGTGTGAAGTGCTGTGCTAGATCGTGGGGTGTGGGAAAGTGACCTCTGGGCTTTCAGGTTCTGAAGAGGCAGCAAGAAGACAGAGGAATGGGAAGTTCTGGCTCCCTGACTCTCCGTTTGGTTTTCTGGGAGGATTCCCATGCCACTGGGAGCCTTTCGGAACCAACCACCCTTCCCAGCCTCAGAACCTGTCTGTCCTTTAAAGTAGGACCCCTGAGGATAAGATGGGAAGGGCCTAGAGCATTGGGGCTCTGGAGTGTAGGTGAGCACCTCTCACTGGGATCTCAGTGTGCGTGCACTTGCACCATGCACACACGGAGTTTAAAATAAAATAGATCTTTATCAGGGCATGGTGGAGCATGCCTTTAATCCAACCACTGACTGCAGAGGCAGAGGCTGGTGGATCTCTGTGAGTTCAAGGCCAGCTAGGTCTGCATAGGAAGTTCCAGGCTAATCAGGGTTATAGAGAGACCCTGTCTCAGTAAATAAAGTGAGAAAGAAGAAAGAAAGATTGGTGGGGAAAGCCATTTTGTTTTGCTGATTCTTGCCTCTTAAAGAATGGGGACAGGACATTAAACTTTTCTTAAGTACTTAGATATCTTTATTTTAGAGACATGATTTCTTAATATTAATTACTATTCACTATTGTAAGTAGTTTTTAAACAGGGATTTGAATTATTTATACACATACATGGTTTTTTTTTTCAAGTTACATCTCTATCAAAGTCCCCTCTCTCCCCTCCCTCCAGGTTCCACCTTCCCTCCCTCTTCCCCGTCACCATCCTCTCCTCCTCAGATGAGGGGAGTCCCCACTTATCAACCCCTTCAGTTCATCAGTCACATAAGGGCCAAGAGCTTCCTCTTGTACTGGGGCTTGATATGGCAGCCCATCTAGGGTAAGATGTTCTACTAACAGGCAACAGGTTCTATGTCTCACTGCTGGGTGGAGTTTTTCCTAGGATAGTTATGTAGGGTCCTGTCTGTTTGGGTCTGTGGGTTGTAGGATGATTGTCCTGTGCTATATAGCTAAAATCCAGTTATAAGTGAATAGATGCCATGTGCATCTTTCTGGGTCTGGGTTAGCTCACTCAGGATGAGCTTCTCTAGTTCCATCCATTTGTCTGCGAATTGCATACATGGTATTTTTTTTTACTGTTACTATTCTGCTCCACCATTTGGTTTGTACACCCATGGAAAGTTGACTTAATCTGTTTAGGTATGAACTCTGATGTCTGATTTGTGGCTGCTTAGGCTCTCTCTTAGTCCATCCCCAGGTTTGAAATCTATTTCACAGTTGAGTGTTACAGAAAAGAAGTTGTTGAATATTTCCATTTGGTTTTTCTCCAGTTGAAGTCTTTGTCTACCACAAAATGTGATACTTATTATGTAGATGGTTTTTAATTCTTATGTCAAACCCGTTCCCACACGGTGTAGGACCTAGATCCACTTTGCCTCAGGATTTTGTTTTATGCTCTGCCCCTGTCCCCGCCCCGGAAGCGCTCGCTCTCTCACTCATTCTCCTCCTTGTCTCTCCCGCAGTCTGATCCTGACCTCCCTGCTGATGTCCCCACGCCTTCCTCTGCTGAGCTGGGCAGGTATCCTGGCCTGCCCTTCTCAGCCTCTCAGTACATCCCACCTCAGCCGTCCATCGAGGAGGCACGCCAGACCATGCACTCCCTCCTGGATGACGCCTTTGCCCTTGTGGCTCCCAGCAGCCAGCCTGCCAATGCCATGGGAGCAGGTCCTGGGGTGCCAGCTGGCCTGCCTGTGAATAGCACCCCTTCCAGGGAAGAAAGACGAGCCCCGCAGTGGGGGTCTTTCTACAGTCCAGCCCAGACGACCAACAACCCCTGCAGTGTAAGTACTGATCAGAAATTTTCTCCTGCGTGAGGAGCTGAATTTTGTTACCTAACCATGTCACTCGAAGGCTCCCTGCAAAACTTTGGCTGCATTTTATGAGATTTAAAGCTTGCTTGGTAGGTCTCAGTTTTTATCCTCTGCTACAATTAGCTGTTAGTGTTGGAAACAACCTTTCGTGCAGCTCTGATATTTGAGGAGGGATGCAGGTGGTATTCAAGGAGACATCTTCCCAGCTCCCTCACAGGGTCATGAAGGGGAAATGGGTTGTTAGGGCGTGTTCTCACTGATTCCATAAAGGGATCAAGCTTAGAAACCACTCAGATTGTTGAACTTGACATCCATGTGCCAGTACCAGCTTCCTGTCCTGGGAGCTAACATTTGCCTTTTGTTTGTCTTTGTTGTTATCATTTAGCCTTACTATATTCAGTCTATGTTTTTTTTTTCAGATTCTTCTTTGTGTATGAGTGTGGATGATGTATGTGTGTGGGTAGGGGTGGAAGGTCGGTATTGCTCACATGTTGTATGTGGGTGCTCACGTGTGTAGAGACTATCAGTCTTTCTTGAGTGCTCCTCCTTTGGAGCTGTCCATTTTGTTGAGGTGGGCGGGTCTTTCTCTAAAGTTTATCAACCTTTTTAATAATTTTCATTAGCATAGAAAGTAGTGGATTTCAAGCTAGGCAGTGGTGGCACGGACATTTTTAATGCCAGTACTCGGGAGGCAGAGGCAGGCGGATCTCTGTGAGTTCAAGGCCAGCCTCGTCTACAGAGTGAGTTCCAAGACAACCAGGTCTATTGCACAGAGAAATCTTGTCTCAAAAAACAAAACAAAACAAAAGGTTTTGCTTCATGCTAGGCTTGTAGTTCAGTATTACCCTGGCAACTCTACACATCTTATTATTACAAAAGTGACATTTTAACTATGATCTAAAGTAGGTGAGTCACTGATTGCAAAGTTTAAAAAAAAATTAAAAGAAAGGGTCTCATGTAGCCCAAGTTGGCTTGGAACATACTATGTTTCACAGATAACCTTGAACTTCTGATCCACTGCCTCTGCCTCTCAAAAAGCCTGGTCTACAGACGAGTCCCAGGACAGCCAGGGCTGCACAGAGAAACCCTCAAGGGGGTGGGGGGATGTGGGGTGGGTGGGTGGGGAACCGTGTGGCAATTGCTTTTATTTAATTGCCAGGGATAGTGCTCAGATTGGGCCTGTGCCGAGCAAGTGATCTGCCACTGGGCTACATCCATATTCCAAATTGCTATGGATCTGTTTTGTTTTGACAAAACAGGGCTGGAGAGATGGCTCAGCAGTTAAGAGCACTGTCTGCTCTTCCAGAGGTTCAGAGTTCAATTCCCAGCAACTACTTGGTGGCTGGCAACCATCTGTACTGGAATCTGATGCCCTCTTCTGGCATGTAGGAGTACATGCAGATAGAGCTCTCATACTATAAAATAAATAAATAAATCTTAAAAAAACAAAACAACATTAAACAGTGGTAGGCATTAAGTAAGGACCCTGTTCATGCTAGGCATGTAAATACTGTTCAAAATTGTGTCCACACCCAAGCAGTCTCTTAATAAGTTAATGACACACTGACTAGATGAATCAGTCATTCATTTGCTAATTTTTTTTATATATAAGTACTTTATTTTTTTTTCTTCAAGTTACATCTCAGTCACAAACCCTTCCCTATTCCCCCTTCCTGTCCCACCCTTCCACCCTCTTCCCCCCCAACAGCTTCCCTTTTCAATCCAACAAAATGGTTCTTTCTCTTATAACAGTAAATTCTATACAAAACAGCAGAATTAAATATGCCACATTTATGAGAGTTAAATGGCCCAGTATACCTTCCCAATGTCTAGTTCATACATATTTGGCCCCTGACTTTAACCTTCTACCTTCTAACCATCTCCATGAGTTTAAAGTTCTATAACTGACTTAGCTTTCATACTAACTTGCATCACTATTATAACCATCTTCTTAGACCTAGAACGCCCTCTTGATTCCTAAACAACTCAAAATTTAGCTATGAGACTCAAGCTGTCTATTCTTCAACCACCTCAGAGAGCTGAGAAGGATAAATAAATAAGATTGTATTGGACTACGTCGGTATTGATATTTGTATATTGATACAAAATTAAGATTATAGTTGGCCACAATGGTATTGACCCTTGTATATGGACGCAATATTAAGATTGTATTGGGCCACATAGGCATTGATCTTTGTATATTGATACAAAATTAAGAGTATATTTAGCCACATTTGAATAGATCTTTGTATATTGATACAAAATTAAAGGTAACGCTTCCTAATGGTATCGTACCTAGAGATACTTAAAAATGAAATGTGAAGCTCTGGCCTCTTGATACCAACCGTCTTAAACTGTTTAGGATAGTTAAGAAAAACAAACTCCTAGTCATGCATGCATGTCACCTTGTTAGCTACTAAGACAGTCTATCACAGATATTCTCTAAGCTACTCAGTAATCAAGTTGTTAAGAGACAAGCAACATTTGCTTATCTAAATACAAGAGATAGATAGGGCATCTTCAAAAACCCCAAGAGATCTGCAGAATATGGCATTCAAAGATGTGGTCTTAAATTAAGATTTTTTTTGATATCGTGACATATCAGCTCCTGACAGCACCCCCTATTCTACTCCAAGTAGAAGATAAGCATCGAAGAATCTCCAGTGTGAAATGGTTGAATTAGTGGCAAGCCTATCTCTTGGCATGTAAAAACTCCTTGCTTCAACTGCAGACAGACTGCTGTCCAAAAAGGACAAAACTTGGTAGCAGGGAAGTTGACAGCCTAGCTCTGCCAAGACAGGGTAGGTAAGTCCTTCATAATCCCTGCTCTACAATAAATGTCTGTAAGAGAAACAGGACCAAAAGGCTGAAGACTGATGCTGGAATGTATGGAGAGAAAATGGGAACTGTCCAGGTAGTCACTGGTTTGTCATTTCTTAGTATTGGAAGCTGCAGGCCCCGCACTTCCTATATAATCAGATACATTTGCTAAATTTTTATCCTAAAGAAATAAAAGCCTAGCCTCTCCACCAAAAGCCTCTGTATCATAGCAGCTTTGTTCACCTAGTTTTAAAATGTCAATTTTATTCATTGGCTCTGATAACACACAAAACAATCCCAAGACTCGACAGACGGGATTATATGAAATTGAAAAGCTTAGGCACAGTAAAGAGAACAATAATTGTGAACAGTCAGTTTTACAGAATGGGAGACAATCGTTGTCAACCATACCTGGAGGTTGACAACAATCTGTAACTCCTGTTTGAGGGGATCCAGTGCCCTCTTCTGGCACCTGCTGACACTGCACAAATGTGGTGTGCATAGACATACATACAGGCAAAATACCCTTACACATAGAGTAAAAAATAAAATTATAAGTTCATTCATTGAAAAGCAAGCATCCTTGCTTGCTATTGGAGGACTCCAGTAACATACTAAGTTTTAATGAGAAAACAGTTCTCGTTGGGTGATGTGGTGCTTGCCTTTAATCTCAGCACTTGGGAGGCAGAGATGGGTGG
Source organism: Lophiomys imhausi (assembly GCA_907164525.1). Lineage (NCBI taxonomy): Eukaryota > Metazoa > Chordata > Mammalia > Rodentia > Muridae > Lophiomys > Lophiomys imhausi. The sequence continues at coordinate 2,303,303 of CAJQZJ010032348.1, read as the reverse complement.
ATTTCTGTGAGGTCCAGGCCACCCTGGTCTACACAGTTAGTTCCAGAATAGCCAGGGCCAAAACAAAACAAAAACCAACAACAACCAAAGCAAACAAAAATCAGTTCTTGCCAGTTGTGGCAGCACATTCTCTTAATCCCAGCACCCAGGAGGTAGAGGCAGGTAGATTTGTTGAGTTTAGAACTAGCCTGGTCTACATAGCAAGGTCCAGGCTAGCTAAGGCAATGTAATGAAACATTCCTCAGTAACAACAATAATAATATCCCTGCAAGTTGACCCTAAAGGCCTAAGTTTGTTAGTTTGACATTGTCTTTTGTTTGTTTGTTTTTCTGAGACGAGGTTTCTCTGTGTAGACCTGGCTATCCTGGAACTGGCCCTTATAGACCAGTCTGGCCTCGAACTTAAACTCAACAGAAATCCATCCGCCTCTGCCTCCCAAGTACTGAGATTAAAGGCATGTGCCACCATGCCTGGCTTGATAATTGCCATTTTTCTAATAAGTTTTAAATGTTTATCTTTGTGTTTTGAATTTTTCCTAGAGATATGATGACTACTCGGTGACTCCCCCATCAGTCCCATTGCCAAGGTGAGGTTTCCAGAAGACATCCTATCATGGTTTTCTCATGCAGGCCATTCTTTTCAGTTTTACAGACTCACAGTCTTTGTTAATTTGAACAGTTATCAAACTCTGTTGTGGATTTTTTTTTTAATCTAACCTGAAGAATAGGTAAAATGCTGGAATTTAGGAGATTGTGGTGAAAATGTCTACTGCACAAATATTAGGACTTGCAGGCAAGATAGCTCAGTGAATAAAGGTGCTTGCCACAAATCCTGACTACCCGGAGTTCAATCCCTACGATCCACACAGTAGGAGGAAGAGAACTGACTTCAGTAAGCTGCCCTCTGATCTCCTCGTGTGTGCCATGGCTCATATATTCACACATAGCTACACACACACACACACACACACACACACACACACACACACACAGATATTGGAATTTAAATTCTGCTACTGAATGAGAGATGGAGAGCGGGGAACAGGAATCAGGTAAGGATGAATTAGAAGAACAAAGACCTTGTGAAAATGGAGACATTAAAGGCCACTTTTACTCATGAACAAAGGTAGAATCTTAAACTAAATATTTACAAACACCCAGCAATTTATAAAGAAGATATCATATTACATCCAATTTGAATTGATTCTAACAGCATAAGGGTGATTTAGCTTGTTAAAAACCAAGCTATGTAATGTGCTCCTTCAAAGCAGACAAAGGAGAAAAAGCCATCTCAGTAGATACAGCTTTTGATGAAAGTCGATATCCATTTGTGGTACAAGTCTTAGCAAACAACACGTAGAGGCGAGTTTCTCTATTCCTTAAAGTATTCTGGCAGTGAGCTCTGAGCCTGCTCAGTAGATTTGCTGAATAGAAGTGATCCTTTAGTTGAAAATATCTTATGAGTAAGAAGTTATTGTTAAAATCAGATAATGAAAAAAGTATTGAAAAGATAAAAAAACAAGTGAGGGGGCTCGACAGGTAAGAGCACCTGTTCTTCTTTCAGAGGATCCAGTGCCCGCTTCTGGCCTCTGAGGGCACCAGGCTTGCACATGACACACACATACGTACCTGTAGGCAAAACATTCATATACATGAAGTTAAATAAATCTAAACAATTTTTTTTGGTTGAATAGCAACAGGCACATGCAGGAAGAGGAATTCTATTCTACTAAGTGAAAATTACCTATCTATTAACTTCTATCTGCACTTGTGAACTTGACAGTATCTTAGCAGCCACAAGCTTTTCTGGATGAGTTCAGTGGGTTTTCTTACTACTAAGTGTGTCCACAGCCAATGACTCTTCACAATTTGCATTTTCCAAATGACAGATATCATAAGATAAAGAACTGGGTTTTAAAGGAACGGGGTATGGAACGCTCCTGCAATGTCCTGTGTCAGATTCCACACTGAGTTTTGGTGTGGTATGAAGCAGTGTGTAAGGTGATGATCTGAGTATCTCCCAAAAGAAGTGTTAGTGCCCCCCGCAAGAACATGCTCTGTGAGGCAGTCTCCTCCTAAGTAACACATGGCAGCTGACTGAAGAGAAAATGCATGAAAACTGTACTGTTTGGTGATTCAGTTTTTTACCTTTTTAAAAATGGTTAGTTTATTTTTATTTTATGTGCATTGCTGTTTTGCCTGCACATCACATCCCCTGGAACTGGAGTTACAGACAGGTGTGAGCTACCATGTGGGTGCTGGGAATTGAACCCAGGACTCTGGAAGAGCAGCCAGTGCTCTTTAACCACTGAGCCATCATGCCAGCCCCACTTTTTATTTTATTTTATTTTTCTGGAGTATGCTATATGTCTATAATTTTGTTAAAATGACTGCAGAACCTGGAAAGGCTAACATAACTACTACTACTGGTTTTCTATAGAAATGTAAATATAAATATATATGTGCATCTATATAACTTGTCTTTTTGGAGACTTCAGCTGAGCTCTCAACTTTGGGAAAAAAGTATTCCCACTCTACCATATTGAGTTGACATTGTACAAAAATCAACGTTTATATTGGTCTAAAAATGTTGAAGTTATGTTACCCTTTGTACAGGGGAAATACATTGTATTAAATATGTAAGGCCTTATCAATGTGGGTTTGAGTACAGAAACTAAAAAAGGATTATGATAATGAAAAAAATGTGTGAGAATCTAGATGTCCTCTGTGGAGGGCATTTGAACCAAATCTGAAGTGCCACTCCACTAATTTGGAGGTGACTGGAGAGGATGGTGTAGTTCATGAGGATTATTATGCTAGCATGTAATAGGTTTGTATTTTTAATAGATTTTTACATTTTTATTTACTTTTATGTACATAGGTGTTTTGACTGCATGTATGTCTGTATGAGGGTGTCTGAAACAGGAGTTCAGACGGTTGTAAAGGCCAAGTGGGTGCTAGGAATTGAGTAAGGGTCCTCTGGAAGGACAGCCAGTATTCTTAACCACTGAGCCATCTGGCCAGCCTTTTAATAGATTTTTAAAATAAGTGTTTTTAAATGTTCTCAGTTTGAACTTATAATAAAGTTAATATTGATGGATAGAATCCACATAAACAAAAAGTATTAGGAGCCCTCAATAATTTTTTTCCCTAAGTTTAAAGGGGTCAGAACGTAAAAAGTTTGAGAATACTTCCTTTGACTGGTTTTCAGTCTTGTTGGGACAAGTGAGATTGTCTGGATTTTTTCTTTTGGAAACAAAAACCCAAAAGCAAGCATCAAACAACTCATGTCTGGATTGCATCTTTGTGGGTTGTGGTGTAGACGGCCAGACTGAAAAGTGAAGCTGTATTCCCACGCTTCCCTTCTCCTCTCTCCTCCTCTTTCCTCCCCTCTCCTTTCTCCTCACAGCAGTTATTCAGACTTAGCCCTGAGGTAGGGCCCTGAACAAACAGTAAATTTGTAGCACTTAGGAACCAAGAGAACGTCCTATATTCCAGGAGAGAAGACAGCTAATTTCACGAAGCTGTCTTAATCCCTGAGAGGGTGGTGGCCTAATAGAATTCCAGAGCCAGGGTAAGGGGTTTTGATGCATGCTGTGCTTTCCCAGCAGACCTAGCTTTGGCCCAGGGTTGCTGCCGTCTTCAGAGCTGGTCCCCCCTGAGCCCCCACAGCCACAGTCAGCTGATACTCCATTTGCTGCCCGAGGGATCTATTCGGAGGAGATGCCGTCAGTGGCCCGGCCTCGGCCTGTTGGGGGCACCACAGGTGGGTACAGTGATGCAGCTTGCACTTCTCCATGGTAGGATACTTGCTTTAGGGGTCAGGGAGATGGGTCCGCAGGTACAGGCACTTGCTTCTAAGCCTGTCTAGCTGGCCCGCTAGCTTCTGGCCAGTTCCCTTGTCTCTACTCCTTCCAGTATACCTTGTCTCTCTCTACTCTCCCTGAGAGAGCTGATGCTCTGAGAGCTGTTTGTGAATGTCATCCTGTGTTTCTAGAGCCTTGTGTTGCTTGAGATCATGTATCCTTCCCAGGCCTGTTCTATTTCTTGTATATTTTGCAAAGTCACCTTGGTGTGTTTAATGGCTTAAGCCCATTCACTCTGTTGCCCTCCCTAGTCATTTACTCTTCCTCTGTGAAGCTTGAATCTTCTTTCTGCAGAATATAGACTTCTATGACACCATCAAGGACTTCAGTGCATCCCTTTAATCCCACCACTGAGGAGTCAGAAACAGGGGAAAGTCTGTGCATTTAAGGCCAGCCTGGTCTACAGAGTGAGTCCAGGACAACCAGAAGTGCCCTATCTCAAAAAACCAAAAAAAAAAAAAAAAAAAAAAAAAGAACGTGGTTTAGGCTAGTTCCAAATTTCCAATGATTGCTAAATATCCTAGTCAAAGTTCTATTGCTGTGAATAACACCGTGACACGGCACCTCTTATAAAGGAAAGCATCAGCTGGGGCTAGTTTAGTCCATTATCATCGTGGTGGGAAGCTTGGCAGCGTTCAGGCAGATGTGGTGCTGGAGAAGGAGCTGGGAATTCTGTATCTGGATTGGCAAGAAAAGAGAACGACGGGGCCTGTCTTGAGCATTTGAAGCCCCAAAGCCTATCCTCAGCGACATACTTTCTCCAACAAGGCCATACCTCCTAATAGTGACACTCCTTGGTGACCAAGCATTCAATCTATGAGTGTATGGTTTGAATAGCCATTCCTATTCAAACCACCACACTAGATATTTTTCCATTGTGTTATTCTAGGAAATTCTTGTTTTTTTTCATTGTGTGTTATTCACAGAACAATGCATTCTGACGCTCTGCTGGATTTCCCACCCTTTCCATGTCTTACTCTCTGCCTGGAATTTTGCCTCACTCCTCCTGTTACTTGGATATTTGGGCCTTGATGCAGTGCATACGTGCAACCAAATTCAGATGCATTAATTTTTATTTAAAAAAAAAACTCCATGAACATAGAAGTTTTGTATGTCAAATATTCAAGAACAATCTGAGCTGGGCAGTGGTGGCACCCACCTTTAATCCCAGCACTCAAGAGGCAAAGTCAGGCAGATTTCTGAGTTCGAGGCCAGCCCGGTCTACAGAGGGAGTTTCAGGACAGCTAGGGCTACACAGAGAGACCCTGTCTCCAAAAAACAAAACAACAACAAAAAAACAAAAACAAAAAAAGAACAATCTGTCTTCCAATAATTTCTAGCAAGAGATGAAATTATGTAAATGTTTATAATGGGAAATGTTATCTATTAGAAGAAAATTTTTAAGATTTTTTAAATGTTTATATTTTATGTGAATGAGTGTTTTGTCTGTGTGTGTCTGTCTACACGTGTGTGCAGTGACGGGGAGGGGGTGTCAGAAGAGGGTGTTGGGTCTTTTGAAAGTAGAGTTACAAAGGGTTGTGAGCCACCTTGTGGGTGCTAGGAACTGAACCCAGGTCCTCTGTAAGACAGGTTAAGTGCTCTTAACTGCTGAGCTATCTCCAACTTCTAGAGATACTTTTTAATTATAAAAATTATCAAATGTGGGGCTGGAGTTGTAGCTCAGTTGGTAAAGTAACTCCCTGATATACAGAAGGCCCTGAGATCACTCCTCAGTACTGCATAAACTGTGTGTGGTGGTACATGCTTATAATCCCAGCATTAGGAAGATGGGAGTGGGAGGGTCAGTTCTAAGTCATTCTTGACTGAATAGTGAATTCAAGGCCAGCTTGGGATACAGGAGACCCTGTTTTAACAACAACAAATTATCAAATGTGTGTTTTTAAACATTACCAGAAACCAGGTATGGTGTTCCACACCTTTAATCCCAGCCCTAGAGAGGCAGAGGCAGGCAAATCTCTGTGAGTTCAAAACCAGCCTAGTTTACAATAGTGAGTTCCAGGACAGCCACAGGTACATTAAGAGACCTTGCCTTAAAGAAACATAGGGAAAATCTTTAAGATATTATGACAAAGAGGGTTATTGTTGAGGATCTATCATAAAATGACAAGTAGGGAACCTTCAGAAAGCATAAGCAGAGAACAGGAGGAAGTAATTCACAAAAGTGTAGGTGTGTGGGTGTGAGCTTGTGTGCATATATGTGTTTACCATATAAAAGAACTAGGAAAATAGCCTACTTTTAAAAAGAACTAATATTTATGGATTAAACTAGCATGACAAATCCAACCATGAAATTGTCTTCATAGTAATGTGATGATTAAATTTATATCCAGTTTTTTCATATGGTGCTGAGCTCCTAGGCTGTTTAGCAAGATAACAAGTGCCAGTCCCAATTAGGACTCACAAGCTTTTCAGTTGGTAAATTTTTTTTCTTGGAATACACAATCTCCCTGTTCTCATATCCAAAATATTGAGGAGAAATGACATGTGTCATAATGTTTAGCCTGCCGTTTTTCAGTATAGGAAGATGAAGAAAAGGAACGTTTCCTCCCTAGATACCCAGTGAGTAGGCTGTGCAGCTACTTCTCAAACAAGCTTACTTGTTTGTTGGTTTGGTTTGGTTTTTCGAGACTGGGTTTCTCGGTATACCTCTGGCTGTCCTGGAACTCACTCTGTAGACCAGGCCAGCTTCAACTCAGAGATCCACCTGCCTCTGCCTCCTGAGAACTGGGATTAAAGCTGTGTGCCACCTACATGTTTAATGCTTGACCCACCTTATACCTTCTGTTCCTTGAAATAACCCTCTGAGGTGACTGGAGATGGAGGATCTGATGTCCACAGGGGCAGGAGCCAGCCTCTGGAGGACACTTGGCTTGTCAGCGGCAGGGAATCTGCCAGGCTCTGAGTCTGGTCAGCTGGAAAGTCTGTGCTGTTTTGTTAAAGGATCAAAGCAGGATTCAAAGTCAGGCCCACATTATGGTTTCAGCCACTGTTTGGTTTAACACAAAAGATAAATGCTTTAATCTCTTCCTGGGCTACATCTGTAACCCTAAAAAGATGATCTCAGCCTGTGTCTGTGTAGATAGTGCCAATGTTGACAGATGATTTTCATGCTGCCCAGTTTGTCCAGTTGCAGACAGGGGGTCATGTGGAGCCCATTGCCCTGGCCAAAGCCCAGACTTTTTTTTTTCCTGATCATCAGTTACTGCTGTATGTCCAAATATGACCATTGAAGAATTCCTTTTTTTTTTAACTTTCTTTTTCTTTTTAAATTTTGTGCATTTCACATCATGCACCCTGTTCCCTCTCATCTCCCACCTCCCCTCAGACCCACCCTCCACCCTTGCAACTTCCCTGCAACATAAAATCTCATTGTGGAAGCTGTAGTGTATCTCAGTGTGTCCCACAATATTCCTTTTTGCCCACACATTGTTGCTTGCAAATGTTCATTACAGACCAAGAGTTCCTTTTAAAATGTGGTCTTAGTTAGCTGAGGGTAACTGGACAGCGTAGGAAGTGGGCTGAAGTGGAGAGGCCACAGAACCCCAAGGACCCTCAGACAGCTTCTGTACCGTGGATAAGTTTGATGGTCCCAGCAGTGTCTAGAGCTATTACTGTATTTCACAATGCTTAGAGATCAAGTTTGAGAAGTCTGGATGTAGCTCACTGGTGGAGCACTTGCCTACCAGATTCAAGATCTGGGCTCAGTCCTTAGCACCACCAAAAGGTAAAATAAAGATCCTTTCTTTTCTTCCCTGATTGCATTGTAGAGACATTTCCATGTGCCAAGTGCTGTTAAGAGAAAAAGACATAAGCACTTGGCTTTGGAGCCACACACAAGGTAATGTCTGGGTGTGGGGAATTAGCCCCAGAAAGCTGCTTCCTTTGCCTTCACTTCCTCTTGCCTCTAAGGTAGTGATAGGGATTTCTTGGGCCGTGGTTGTTAATGGAAACATAATTTTATCATCTACTTTTAAAGAAAAAAAAAACACATCATATATTCAGGTCGTTGTGAATACCAAAGCTACAAGCAAGAAGGTGCCAGGGCTCAACTTCTTCACGGCCTTAAAACACTTCGCCCTTTCAAGGCACCTTCTGTGAGCCTCATCCTCAGGCATCTGATGTCAGCGAGAAGTTAGGAGGCTCGCATCAGCATCGTGTTGAGAGCCCTCCCGCCTGCTTTCTTAGGAAATGCCACTTCTGGAGATGTTCGACATCAGCACTGAGTGGGAAAAACACCTGTTTCCCCTGGGCTCAGAGGAGCTCATGGTCAGGGCTGCCAGCATCATCCTCAGCAACCTCCGCATAGATTTCCTGTGGGTGCTGACCAGGTCGCTATTGTGTGTTCCTTTCAGGCTCCCAGATCCAGCACCTGACACAGGTGGGAATCGCAAGCAGAATTGGGGCCCAGCCTGTGGAAATTCCTCCCGGCAGAGGCAGCCAGTATGGGGGACCAGGCTGGCCTGTGTACGGGGAGGAGGAGGCTGGGCAAAGAGAAGCCGTGAGTATCTGGGGCTTCGGCTATCAGCTAGAACTCGCACCCGTCCTCTGTGTAGCTGTGTCTGCTTTGACACTCTTTTAAAAAGCTATGCTAAACAGGTCTTACACGCACACACACACACACACACGCACACACACACACACACACACACGCAATTGTGCACGCGCAAAAGAAAATAACTTATTTTTAGAAAGAAATTTCTATCTTGGGGTATAAGCTAACAGATTTGAAGAATGTGAACTCAAAAGATGCTTTTGTTTTAATCTCATTGCTGTGTGCCAACTTTGATCGCCGTTTGTTACCTTCTTGGTGGCCACACTAAGTTCCTCACACAGTTGAGAGCTCTCACATAGTGAAAGGAAAGGTAATTCTAAGAGTATGATTGTGTGATAGACTTACAATCTCAGGGGTTTGCTTAAAGTGTAATGATAATTTTCTGTCATTAATGTGGCTGGCTTCTTTTCATGAGTATTGTGGGCTTTCTGCTACATCCAGCAATGGTCACTTGGAAGAGTTTCTTCATCACTGTGTGGGGAAGTGAAATGTAGAAATAGTCAGCCCAGTTTACCTCACATTTAGACCTGTGCACTGATTTAGGAATCGACCTGTGATATAACATACTGAACTGCGTTCTGACTTAGTTCACTGACATGAGATTTTTTTTTAACTACAAAAAAAAAAAAAGAAAAAGAAAAAGAAAAGAAAAAAAATACTGAGAAGCCGGTCATGGTAGCATACACATACACCTTTAATCCCAGCCCTCAGGAGGCAGAGGCAGGCAGATCTCTGTGAGTTCAAGGCCAGCCTAGGTCTACAAAGCAAGTCCAGGACAGCCAGGGCAGTTATACAAAGAAACCATGTCTTGAAAAACAAAAACAATCAATCAAACAAAATACAACCATTCTTGGCAAAATAATGCCAAGTCGATTCATAGCCTGTCAATTTCAGAAGAACAAATGTCTTCTAGTAAAAATAGCCTACTCTCTAAAAAGACTATGTAAAGTGCGTGATAAGTAACGGTTGGATAAGACAAAAAAGGGCTGGGTGTGGAGGGACTTACCTGTAACCCCGGCACCTGGACAGTGAAGGTAGGGCAATGGTGGGTTCTAAGGGTAAGGACACTTACCTGTAACCCCAGCACCTGGACAGTGAAGGTAGGGCAATGGTGGGTTCTAAGGGTAAGGACACATTGACTCAAAAACAGAAGAGGTGGGAAATGACTTTGTGATCAGCTTTGGCCGAGAAGTCCCAACGTGTTCTTATGCACACTCCCTGGGCATCAGAACGGACACACGGTTCCCATCATGCCCTCTGTCGGTGGTTCTTTAGCTCCCCCCACTCTGGGATATCATTATTGTGGGTGTTTCTCCCACTTTTCCTTTCTGGCTCCCAGATCTCTCTCTGCTTTCCCCATGAATCAGAAGCCTGGAGCAGCTCCAGTCTGTACCCACTCACCCTGTACCTGGCACACGGGCCACGCTGGAGAGCTGAGAGAGTTGGTAGGAGATATGGGTAGAGGACAACTTGGCATCCTCAGGCCAGTGTGAATTTGCTTTTTCTCTTGTTCTCATGTGGGAAGTGTAATAATGCTTACCATGTCTTTCAGACCCACATGCTCGGACATCAAGAGTATTTTTCTTCACCGCCGTTTCAGGTGCCAAGGACTTCAGGCAGGGAGCCCTCAGCTCCTCCTGGGAACCCCACCCACCGAGGACTGCAGGGCCCCGGGCTGGGTTACCCCACCAGCTCCACAGAGGACCTCCAGCCCGGCCACTCCTCGGCCTCCCTCATCAAAGCAATCCGTGAGGAGCTCCTGCGGCTCTCTCAGAAACAGGGCTCAGTACAGAACTTCCACAGCTGATCAGCCTCCCTTGCAGGTTTGCCAAGTATCTGCTTCCTGTGGAAGCAAGACCAAAAGGAAATCAACTGAGTGGGTGTTTTGTAAGAGTCGGAAGCAGGCAAGCTGCCCGAGGAAGGGAACAAGTTGCAATTTTAGATGCCATAAAGTCACATGGACCACTCCTTGTACTTTTACTGGGTTGGCAATTTGGTGACCACTTTGATTCAGACAAAAATGTGTATATTTTGGGCCAAAAGCCAGCCCTTCACAAACATGCACACACGAGAAAAACAAAACACAAATGGAAGCTAACAAAAAATTGCTTAGTCTCCTCTTTCAAAAACAAAAGATTAAAACGTATAAGTGGTTGAGGATGGAGGGACAGCAGTTCCATGGGAATCCGACTGGCATATACAACACACCCACTGCTCTGTTTTCCTGAGAAGAGAGATTTCAAGACATTTTGGTAACAGCTTGATCCCCTCTTTTCCTCCATAGGAACTTATTTTAATAGTAATATTAACAAGAAGACATACTGAGACTGTGGTAATCTAAAAGAGCTACTAGTGAGAACCTAATGACAGGCTGTGGAGCCTGGTGATTTCAAACAAAGCCATCGTCTGCATTCTTTCTCCTGGTGCTACAGCTCCGAGGGCCCTTCACCTTTCTGTCTGTGAAATGCAACTGTGGCTTTTGCCGTAGAAGAATATGTTGGTGGTTTCATTGCATTCTGGGGTGGGGGGAAGAAAAGGGGAAAAAAAAAGCTCCTGCACTGGGGAGGGGGAAGCTTAATATTTATTTGGTTATCCAAAATACATATCAGAGTTTAGATTTCCAGTCTTAGTTGTATTTGCTGTTTATTTGTTGGTCTCACTCGGCTCTGGGTGATATGTCATTGCATCTCAGTGAGAGGTCCACCCTACAGAATGAGTCTGTCGGGGTGTCCTAACTGCCAGGTCCTTGTACTTCACTGACAATTTGCTCACAGATTATGTTTGAGTGAGAAGTCTTTATGGAAGCAGACATTATTTTCAGTGATTCTTAGGACCACCCGATCATGAATCTATCCATAATAGTTAGGTTTCCTGAATTCCAGACTAGAAGTGGAGCTATGTTCCTTTTGGCCTCTATAATAACTGAACAAACAGAGGGTTTTGAGACCACGAAGGAAATGAGAGTTTCCCTGATTTCTGATTTTGCTATCATTTCTTTGTCCAAAAACTGTCTTACTCAACTTCGGTCCAGAGACAGGCCGTCTCACAGTGCGCTTCAGAAGTCACATTGCTCTGTATGCCTCTGACATTTTGACATTCTGTGTTCTGGTGCCTGAATGAAACTCTGGGAAACTGCAGACTGACAAGGGAGTCCCAGCATAAGCCTCTCCATCAGATGACTGAACACTTTTGATTGAACAAAAGATAATGGGATAGAGTTTACAGGGCTCAGCCTAATCAAAGCCTGTGTGTCTGCAACTTTTAAGAACATGGCAGCAGCCAGAACAAGCCCCCAGACTGTGGTCACTGGTTCCAGGATCATGTCTGCCCTTCTCAGTCAGTCTCAGGGCACAAGGACACCTGTTCCTGGAAACTAGTGCAGCCAGTGCTTGTGTGCGAACTCCAGACGAGAGGGCACAGAGGAGAGGACCCAAGCTCTTTGTCAGGTGGCCTGCAAGGCACACCACAGAGTATGGAGGAGGAAACCCCTGCTCTGGGCTTACTTGTTAATCTTGATTTAATACATACCCTTCCCTGGCTGGAAGATCCTCTTTACAAGCCACTCAGACAACCAAGTCTCAAATATACAGGCAGGATTTTAGTATGACGCCATGTGAGAAGCTCACATCATCTAGCAGGCAGAGTAAATGGTCCTTTCTCACCCCACGTCATGAATGTTTTGGACATAGAGTGTCCTAAAAATGACCACCTCCTTGGTACACTGCTAAAATGAGTCTTGGTGTCAAAGGATGTGACAGCAACTATTTTGATGCCTTTGAAATTATCATTAAGAGATTCTACCTGTCTTTTTATTTTTAGAACAGGTACACCTTTAAACGGATGTCGCAACCAAAGGTTGGATATAGCTTGGCACGCAGGCCCTTCGGGAGCTCCAGGGCTCGATTGTTGGTTATTTAAAGCACACTCAGTTTGTACCCATTTCCCTTAAATGCCCAGCACATCGCGTTTACCACAGTCAAACTGCTGTGGAGTGTGCTGTGTCCAGCAGGCGTCCAATCCATCAGCCAGTATGCTCCACTGAAAAACGTTACCTGCTCAACATGTGTAACTTTGGTGTTCCACATATTAAAGCATCCCAAAATGAAAGTTAAGTTTAATGTCTGTCCTTTTTCTCCTAATTTTAGAAGGTTTTATTGAGAAACACAAACTGCAAATTTGAGTCAATTTTAGGACAGTATTTAGAGAAGTTTTTTTTTAAAGATTTATTTATGTATATGAATGCTATATCTGCATGTGTACCTGCATGCCAGAAGAGGGCATCAGATCACATTACAGATGGTTGTAAGCCACCATGTGGGTGCTGGGAATTGAACTCAGGACCTCTGGAAAAACAGCCAGCACTCTTAACCGCTGAGCCGTCTCTCCAACCCATTGGAGAAGTTTTTTGTTTTGTTTTGCAAGTCTCCTTTGTTGCTAATTCCTTGTGTCCAGATCCTTCTGTATGTCATTCTTGTTATTAATAAGACCATACCCCCCATCCCCCCCCCCACATCATAGGACCTCTGCTTCGAAGAATCAGGTGTGAACCTACTTGCAAACATCTCTTGAGGAGGGAGCTTCAGTCACTGTGAACATGTGAGACGTTATCTGCGTGAATGTTCTGGCATGGATGTTGTCATTTTCCAGTGTCTGGGTTCACATGTAGGTAATCAAAACAAAACAGAAAGCCCAGGGTGACTCTTTACTGCCGTTTTGCTTCAGTAACAGCCACTAACAGTAATGGAAACTAACATTCTCTGTTAGCTTCAAAGGTCACTTGTGAAGCATTGTTTTTAGCTCCCAACATTCTGCAGTTTCTGACACTAGATAGGTTGGCAGACATGAGCCCTGTCCTCCAAGAGATCTTAGACTCTAAAATGGATAGTACAGCCAGGTATAAAAGATGGAAGCTGTAGATAAGCAGGGTGGCTTAGATAGCCATACAACATAAAGGGCACAGATGTGTTGGATATTGAAAAGTTATAGTAGTTGCATGTTTGGGATTGATGAGATTTTAGGGGAGAAGCCACTTTGATGTTACTCAAGCCAGTGATGATACAGCAAGGAGTAAGCCTCACAGTTGTCCTGGGAAAGGGTTTAGGAACTGGGTACTCTGTCTTTGAAAGTGAATTCTATCCAAAGAGGAGGAAGTAGTGTTGGTAGGAAACCCGTCCAGTAACACAACAAGCAAATGTCCAAGTTGGTAAAAATCTGCCTAGGAAGAACCCCAGTGTGGGGAAGAGAAGTCAGAGTACCAAGAACTGCTGATGTCTGCTCTAAAGTAGTCATTGGTGTTGAGACACTCCCTGCAGGGCTTAGCTTATAGCAGGTCTTGAGGATCCTTTATGGTCTTTAGCAGGTTGTGGATAAGTACAACTGGCTTCTTTGTCTACACCTCCATGTTTTCCTCCAATTTTTATTTCATTTCAGAGTGTGAACATTCAGAGACTTTGATGGCTCATGACTTTTAAGCAGTAGTATTTTGCCAAGCAGCAGTTTTGAAGTCATGAGTCCAGTGACCCAAAGCACAGGTGGAAGTATGCCTGGAAGGCTTCAGGCTGAAACCAGTAATTCCCTGCTTTCTTGTACACTGAGTGTTCACTGCAGTTTCAGATCTTGGTGAGTGCTCCAGTAACTAAGCCAGTCCCTAGGCCATTATTCTGTTTTGGCAGGACTTCACGAGTTAATCATTTCTTAGGCCTCCCTTGGCCCTTTCATCCTGGATTCTTAGGTGGGAATGAGTTGGACACTTAGAAGGATGTTGGGTCAAGGTTCTGGGCACAGGGCAGGGTCCTCCCATCTTAACTCACACTAAGCTCACAGCTAGTGGAACTCTCACCATGTCATTTCTACCTCCAAAGTAAGTCATCAGAGCCTGCTCGTCCACATCTGGTCCAGGCAGGAGTACAAGGAAGTCTGCGTCTACACCCGTGAGCACAAACACGTCTGTGTGGGACAGTCCATTGAGTTTCGTCATTTAGTCCAACCCATTACAGGCATTCCTGGAGCAGGTGAGAGGGTTTCTATGGGCCTCTGTTGTAGCATTCTCATGAAATATATAGGCGTACACTCATAACCCAGTAAACAAGAATGGTGCACATTTCAGGTGGTTTATTTGGAGGGGGAGGGGATCGGAGGGGGTGGCGATTGTGGGTGTTTAAACTAGAATTCTTTTGTCCACGTTAAAAAGACTTGAAATCTGAACTGTCATGGTACAATGTTAATTCATGCCTGTGTGTGTAACAGGACACTCGACAATTATCTTAAAAACACACAGCAGCATTGAAGTGTAAAAAAAAAGGATAGTAAATGCCTTTGGGAACACAAATCGGTTAAGAACCAGCCAGGATGCAAGAAGAGCAGTGATTGTCTACATCTGCTATGCTCCTCCCAGGTTGGTGGCCCACAGGGCAGGCCACAGTCCAGGCTCCCTGCTGTGCCTCCTTCCTCTGTGTTTCCCTGCTTCAGGGCCACAACAGTGATTACTTGGAGCACCATTGATGTCTTTTCTCATGGCCACCAGATTTCAAGTACTCATGACTTGACTCCCAAATACACAGTTTGGGACTCATACAGGGCTAAGTTAAAGCCAGACTTTCAAGTTCTGTTGCTGTGGTAGGGAAAGAAGCAGGAGGTGCCAGAGCAACCAAGGTCGTTAATTCAGTTGTTCTGAGCACCAGGGAGTTGGTTCAGAAACAGAGAAAGGCTCTGGGTTTTGCTCTCCTCTGCACAGCTCCATGTGGAGTAGAGGAGGAACAGAGACAGGAGGTAGTGTTATCAGGGAAGCTTGTTCTTCTAGGCTGCTTGGGGATGCCGATTCGTCTCCAACTTGATTGAGGTCTGTGCTCTGACTTTTCTGCACCCTCATGCTAAATGATGTGTGTTAATATACAAAACTACAGAGCAAATTGGGCCAACTGTGGCATCAAGACTGCAACTTGACAATCACGGTTTGCTGATCTCAGACGGGCACTTAAAACTCGTATGGGTGTGTGATTTAGCGGCTGAGCCCGCCCTTCTATTTGTCAGTTATGTTTCTATCCTTCTATTAGCTGCACTGTTTTCTAATGTGCTGTAGAGTTTGGAAATAATTTATGCAAGTGTTTGGTTCCCATGTTTACAATTTTTACAGCTTTCCTAGCATTTTAAATGGAAATGTCAATAAATGCTACGAATTGGTGTCCAAGTGATACTTTCTGGTTTGTTCCTTTGCAATGCAATTGTTTTATAGCTTGTCAAATGTGGTTACCCATAGTACTGGGGTGACCTTTTGTTCTCCGATTTTGAGTGCCTGCTGAGAACACCTAGTGTGCTTTTCCAAGGACTTCAACAGCATTCCACTCAGTGGAGCTGGCAGAATTGTGCCCACTTGTAGCGGTGGTGCCGTGCCCACTTCACTGCTACCCAGTGGCACAGCTGATGCATCCTCCAAGCAGATGCAGGCAGAGAATGAAAAGAATAGGGCACTATGGCTTAAAAAGGCAAATGATAAAGAGTTCATTCCACCTTGAAGAGAGAACAAATAAGGCAAAGCAGGGGTTGTTTTTGAAACAGAAGAAAATGGAACTCCCCGGCAACTCAAGAAAGCAGAAGAACTCAGAACACAGGAGAAAACAACTAAGAAAAATATAGAATCCTGGGTAGCATCCTGGGACCACAAATATGGAAATACTGATAAAATATAAAGTCTGGAGTTGACCACTTTGTATAAAAGACCTCACCAATAGGGGGAGTTATAGAAAAGATACCAAAATCCTCTGTCATTTTACAAATTTATTTAAGAATATGCAAACAAAGTAATCTTGTCAGGTAGACCCCACAGGATATATGTAATGGCTGTTGTAGTCCTGCCCTGTGCTTTGTCATCTGGGACCTGCCACACTTCTTGGAGGGCATGGCTCCTACTCATGGCGAAGGCAGGGCTACCGCATTCAAGACTCAGAGAAAACAGCTTCTTAAGGAGAATTAGCCAGGTACAGTGGTACACACCCATCTGTAGTCCTGGCACTCTGGAGGCTGAGACAGGAGACTGAGTTTGAGGCCACTGTAGTCAGCATATTCAGATCCTGTCTCAAAAGTTTTAGAGTTCATAGGAACTGTACTTAGCATGCTTGGGGCCTTTGGTTCAATTCTTTTCTTTTTGGTTTTTCGAGACAGAGTTTCTCTGTGTTACAAACCCTGGCTGTCCTGGACTCACTCTGTAGACCAGGCTGGCCTCAAACTCACAGAGATCTGCCTGCCTCTGCCTCCCGAGTGCTGGGTTTGGTTCAATTCTTAGCACCACCAAAATAGTGATGACCAAATGAGAAGCTCACAACCAGCAACAGGCATTATAGGCCCATGGGAGGCTCAGTTGGTTCAAAACATCAAAAACAAAACCACTGATTTTAATAGTGGGCCAGGGAGATTGCTCAGCACATGTAAAGGTTCAGGCCCAGAACAAGTAAGAAAGCTGGACATGGTGGCACGCATCTCTGAACTGAACACTCCTACAGCCAGATGAGAGGTGACAGAATCACCCAGAAGCTCTTAGGACAGGAATATGTGGTGTGGCAACAAAAAGACCCTGCCTCAACAAGGAGGTTTTCCACATATGTGGTGTGGCTAAGTGTGCACCTGCATTCACACCCCCACCCTTAATATAAATTTAAAAGCTTAACTGTTGAATGTCTTAGCAAGTATCACACTTTCCCCTTGACTACCTGGATTTGATCCCCAGAGCCCACATGATGGAAAGAACTAAGTCTCGTATGTTGTCCTTGAACCTCCATGTGAACGAACACGCACACACACACACACGAATAAGGTAAAAAAGTAGTATAAAAGATTTAAAATTCAGCCGGGCAGTGGTGGCGCACGCCTTTAATCCCAGCACTTGGGAGGCAGAGGCAGGCGGATCTTTGCGAGTTCGAGGCCAGCCTGGTCTACAAAGTGAGTCCAGGACAGCCAGGGCTACACAGAGAAACCCTGTCTCGAAAAAAAACAAAAAAAAAAGATTTAAAATTCAAATAGCAGGAATAGGACATGTATGTAAAGCAAACTTGAAATCTCCAAAAGAAAAATAATAACATACATGAATATGCAATGATCATATATTCCAATATATCAGACAGTTTTCCTAAATAAATACTGGGCAGGGGTGTAACTCAGTAGTGTGCTTGTCTGGTTAAGTGCAAGGCCCTACGTTTAGCCCTTAGTAACACACAAAATATGTATATGTATATATATATATATATATATATATAAACTGTGATATACAGATATGTATACATAAATATGTGTGTATTTATGTATATATATATTTGTGTATCATAGTATGTTGTAATGAATAGGGGTTAAAAAAAAAAAAAAACACTCAAGTGCTTTGAGAGCTGGTGGGATGTTTTCCCAGCCGGATTTTACCTGCTCTGAGTGTAAGCAGGTCCAAAGTACCAGCAGAGCAGTCACTAGAACTGCTGAGGCTTTGAAGGTCGGGCTGCCCCCACACACGAAGTAGTGGTCATTTCTTACTCCTCCCCCCTCCTGGCTTGTGGCTTCCTGCCCAGCACAGCTTAAGGTAAAAAGGAAAGAGGAGCAGTACAGCTCCTGAGGGAGATCATTTACCAAAACCTTGTTATTGCAAGATGCCCTGTTTGTCTAGTAACTTGATTCCCCCGTGGCTCCCCTGCAATTTTCTCACCTCCCACTTCAGCCCATCCTGGGCTGAATATGGGTGGGGTGTGTTTGATTCCTCTGATGTTAGAGGCTGGCAAGGTTACAGCGGCAAGTCTGGGTAAACCACGTTTGTGTACTTACCGATGGGGTGTTTGTTGTGCTCACACCACAGCTTAGCATTGCAAAAGGCTCACCCAGCCCCATTTGAAAGCTTACACGGTAACATTGTGTACAGAGGCAGGTTTGGGGAGGCTCCTTTAACAGTGCCTGTGAGGGTAAATATTTGGATTTGGGTTCTGTGATGTGGTCATAGGTCTCAAGTGGTTTCTTTCATTTAATATTTTAAAATTCTGAAGAAAATGTTAGTGCAGAGCTTAAGTGGAAGGGGAATTATAGCTGAACTGGGTGGCTGTGTTTCAGTGAAAATAAGTAGATTATTTTTCAACATTAGTGTTGTGCAGTGGCTGCTTAAAAGAAGCCAGATATGCTAATTTTAGCAGAATCCACAGACCAAATGAGATTCAGAACTTCTAAAGCTGTAAGAGAAAAAGAATGCTCACTGCCTCAGTTTGAAATCTGGGAACCACCAGCCCAGTGAAATGGCTGAGTGGGTAAAAGGGCTTGCTTGCTGCCAGGCCTGAGGACCCGAGTTCGATCCCAAATATCCACAAACAGCATCCCCCAGCAAACACACATTAAAAAAAAAGTGAAGTCTGAGCGCCAGTGTGTTTCACAGACATTCTTCTTAGACAAATTTGATTTACAAATTATCAGTAATGTTAAACATTTTCAAGAGAACTAAATTTAAATTAGATAATATAAAACTAATTATTTTTAACTTTTTTTTTGTTTGTGTGAGTGGGTGGGTGCATGGTTTTGGTTTTGGTTTTTGAGACAGGGTTTCTCTGTAACTCTGGCTGTCCTGGAACTCACTTTGTAGACCATGCTGGCCTCGAACTCAAATTCCTCTGCCTCTGCCTCTGCCCCCCCCCCCCAGGTGTGCGCCAATACTGCCCACCACTGGCAATCTTTAACTCTTACTTTTTCTGACCCAAGGTCTACCTTAGCATTACTGAAGGAAATAAAAGCTAAAATGATTACACTTAAAGATGCCAGCATAAAAATTCTAGTAAATTTTCATCTTTTTAAAAAGTTAAGTGAATTGCCCAGTGTGGTGGCGCACGACTTTAATTCCAGCACCTGGGAGGTAGAGGCAGGCGGATCTCTGTGAGTTCAAGGCCAGCCTGGTCTACAAAGTGAGTCCAGGACAACCAGGGCTTCACAGAGAAACCCTGTCTCGAAAAACCAAAAAAAAAAAAAAAAAAAAAAAAGAAAAAAGTTAAATGGAGGGTGGAGGAATGTCTCAGTGGTTAAGAGCACTGAGCACTCTTGGAGAGGACTTAGATTCAGCTCCCAGCACTCATATGGTAGCTCCCAACTGTCCATAAATCCAGTTTCAGGGGATCTGATGTCCTGTTTGACCTCCATGGGGAGCACGTTCACACACAGTGCACATACATCTATGCAGACAACACTCATGCACATGAAAATCTTTTTAAGTAAGAGCTAGACATTTAATTTCTTGAGTTCTTTGTAAATTTTGTATATTAGCCCTCTGTCAGATGTGGGGTTGGTGAAGATTTTTTCCCAATCTGTAGGCTGCTGTTTTGTTCAAATGACAGTGTCCTTTGCCTTACAGAAGCTTTTCAGTTTCATGAGGTCCCATTTATTGATTGTTGGTCTTAGATCCTGAGCTGTTGGTGTTCTGTTCAGGAAGTTGTCACCTGTGCTGATGATTTCGAGGGTTTTCCCCACTTTCTCTTCTAGTAGATTTAGTGTGTCAGGCCTTATGGTAAGGTCTTTGATCCACTTGGACTTAAGTTTTGTACAAGGTGATAAGTATGGGTCTAATTTCATTCTTTTACAAGTGGACATCCAGTTAGACCAGCACCATTTGTTGAAGATGCTGTCCTTTTTCCATTGTGCGGTTTTGGCTTCTTTGTTAAAAATTAAGTGAGCATAGGTGTATGGGTTCATTTCTGGGTCTTCAATTCGATTCCATTGTTCCACTGGTCTGTTTCTATATCAGTACCAAGCGGTTTTTATTACTATTGCTCTGTAGTACAGCTTGAAATCTGAGATGGTGATACCTCCGTATGTTTTTTTATTGTACGGGATTGATTTAGCTATTCTGGGTTTTTTTGTTATTCCATATGAAGATGACTTGGGGTAAAGTGCTTGCTAGGTGAACATAAGAACCTGAATTTGGACTCCTCACACCCATGTAACAACCCAGGTGTGCAGTGCAGCCCCGTGATGCCTGCACTGGAAAGCAGAACCATGAGGATCCCAGGGGCTTATTGGCTGCTCAGTCAAGCCAGTGAGTCCCAGTTCAATGACTGTCTCAAAGAATAAAGAGCAACAGAGAAAAATCAAACTCTGGCGTGTTTGTGTGTGTGTGTGTGTGTGTGTGTGTGTGTGTGTGTGTGTGGTATGTGTGTGTGTGTCTTGCTCGTGTGCACACACACAAGCTTATCAGGTTATAGTTAAAATTCTTTTGCGATTGGGACTGATCAGGCCATTTTACTTTGAAGCTGACCTTATACTAAACTGCCCCTATCAAAAAACAAAGCAAAACAAAAATACTATAGGCAGCGAGCAGATGAGGAGACCCCTGATGGCCACCTCTGGCCGTCACATATACGTGTGTACACACTTGCACACAGCCTTCATGGTGTTTTGTCTGCAGTCTGTCCAGCTGAAGTAAGCATTTCATCTTGCACTTAACTGCATCCCACATTCCTGAAGTTTCTGTCATATAACTGGGACTTAAACTCTCAGCAAAGGCATTCATAGAAGTATCGGTAGAATTTCTACAAAATCTAGTGGGTTTTTGTGTCTTCATTGTGCACAATAATGGATTTCACCATATATATATATTTTTTTTTTTTTCAAAATGAGATCGCATTGTGTATTCCTGGCTGTCCTGGAACTCGCTATGCAGACCAGGCTAACTTGGAATTCACAGAGGTCCACGTCCCTCTGCCTCTTGAGTGCTGGGTCAAAAGTGTGCACCACCACCACTCCTGGTTACAACCAGATATCATAGACTTTACTCAGTCACTCCCATTGTCCTCTCTTGTCCCCTCTCCAGCCTGCTAGTTGATTTCCTTCCTCCTCCCAATTAGTCCCCGCTTCTACATTCATGTCTTCTGCTTTCTCTGGCTATGTGCATTTCACATCATCCCATTATTCTTCTCTCAGCACACAATTATACCCACCTTTGTAAGAAAAATATGGCTAATTATTTAATCAGTATTTAGATTATTGTTAATTGGTTCGGCGGCTGTTAATCCTTAACCAGCCATTATAAATGAACACACACAGACACCATGTGGATTTTAACAAGCCTTGGCCTGAGTTGTGCAATCCTAGCCTATCTAAGCTAGCTCATAATTCTATTACCCAAATATGACCCCATATATACATACATCCCCTTGGACTGCTATTCTCCATGATATGCCAGTGTTCCTGGCCATGTGGAATGAGGTTCTTTTCTCTAACCCATGGCGTGTGTCTCCTTCCTGCTCCTGGCTGGAATGCTTTCTTCTTCCTGCTGCTAGCTGGAATGCCTTAATTCTCTGTCTAAAGTGCAGGCTTCCTGTTCTAATCTCAGGAAGTCCCACCTTTTCTGTCTTTTCCCAGTCCCAGGCCTCGGCATTTTATTTAACCAATCAGAGTCAATATAAGTTACAGACAGCAAACAGGACCAATTAATTAACATTTAGAATGCTTAACACTACCCCAACACACACACCTTTCTACAGTTCCCTTAAAGTTTGCAATATATAGTTGTAACTAGTCCAGTTTCATTTGCAGAGAACACTATGCTCCTTCACAGGCAGTATAAAAGTATCTTTAAAAAAGATATGGTTTTTTTTTTTTTTTTTTGTTTTTTCGAGACAGGGTTTCTCTGTGTATCCTTGGCTGTCCTGGACTCACTTTGTAGACCAGGCTGGCCTCGAACTCACAGTGATCCGCCTGCCTCTGCCTCCCAAGTGCTGGGATTAAAGGCGTGCGCCACCACCGCCCGGCTTAAAAGATACGTTTTTTAAACCAGGAATGGTGGCACACACATTTAATCCCAGCACTCAAGTGGAAAAGGCAGGTGGGATCTCAGTGAGTTTGAGGCCAGCCTGGTCTACAAAGTGAGTCCAGGACAGTCAGGGCTATTACACAGAGAAACCCTGTCTCAGAAAAAAAAATGTTTTATTTTATTTATATGAGTATTTTGCGTGCATGTATATCTGTGTACTACATGCATCCGGTGCCTATGGGGCCAGAAGGTGTTGGATCCCTTGAGCTGGAGTTGTGAGCTGCATGTGGGTGCTGGTTACTGAACTGAGTCCTCTGAAGAACACCCCTCCACACATACCCACATTGTCATGGATTGTTCCCTAGTGTTGCCCAAGGCCACCGTGCACCCTATGCTAATAAGTTGTGTAACCTGAATTTTTTATTTCTCCCCTAGCATCAAGGACAAAAACTTATAGAGTAATAAAATTGAGTGGTATGGTTTTTATTTAGAATGATTTCATAATAATTATTGTATCTTGAGGTCTGGGATATGGCTTAGTTGGTAGAATGCTTGCCTAGTATGCACAGAGTCTTGGGTTTGATCTTTAGCTCCCCACAAAACTGGACATGGTGGTACATGCCTGTAATCTAGCACTTGGGAGTTAGTCAGGAGGACCACCAGAAGATTATTTTCAATTATGTGTTGTGATTTGCTACATCCTAATGGCAGATCAGATAATAAAGCTCACAGTAGGAGACTGTCACATTAGTTTGCCATTCACCACACTGGAACACACATCTACCTGCCCTTCTTGCTATTCATATGGCCTTTGGTAATGAGATGCAATTAAAGACAAAAACATATTAAGATAAAGTTGAGTGGGTGGCACTGTTAGAAGAATTTTTAAATAAAATGTTAAGATGCATTACAACATAGACTATATAATAGTGAAACAAGAGTAATGGTAAGTGTTTAAAGAATATACCAGAGGAATCATCATTAGTGATACATATACAGCTCCCGACCTCAGAACATTGTTACTTTACCTTTTCAACTTCCCTTAGTGTAACTGGTGGCTGATTCTTAAAAGGATCCTGGGGACATTGTGAGGAAGTAGTGCAGAGGATGGTTTATTTTTATTTTTTTTATTTTTTCGTTTTTTGAGACAGTGTTTCTCTGTGTAATAGTCCTGGTTGTACTGGACTCACTTTGTAGACCAGGCTGGCCTAGAACTCAGATTTCTGTCTGCCTCTGCCTCCTGAATACTGGGCCATCATGCCCAGGTTAAGGATGGTTTATTTTAACATTAACTTACTCTTTGAATTTGGGTTCCTTTTCCTAATATGAAACATTGTCTGTAATAGCAAAGTACTAGAGACAACTGTTACTTTTCTAGAGTCTCTCCCTAGACTTTGTTTGTTTTGTCTTTGTGCCTTTAAATTATTTTTCTCTTTTGGATTTTTAAGACAGAGTTTCTCTGTGTAGCCCCTGGCTGTCCTGGAACTCACTCTGTAGTTCACTCAAGCTCAGAGATCCACCTGCCTCTGCCTCTTGAATTTCTGGGATTAAAGGCATGCGCACACACACACACACACACACACATGTGCGCGTGCGCAAATTATTTTTCTATGGGGTCAAAAACTGGCCCTTAGGTAGGGGTATGTTTACTATACATGTTTTTTTTTTTTTTTCATGGTCTCTCTTTTTAAGTTGTTACATATATTGACTAAATATATAAATACAATCTATTCAGTTTGGAAAATGTTACTTGTATGTATCAGGGCTGGACATTTGGTATTGGATAACCAGTTTGGGGGCTCATCCCTGGGGAGGACCATTTCCCCACCCTTCACCATTCCTTAGTTACCTGTAGTTCCTCTTCTACGGTTGAGGCCTCCTGGGCTTCCCGCTTCCACAGTAGCATGTCTGTTGGTGTCTTTCTTGTTCAGGTTGTGTTTAGGCAGCCATGTTGATGAGACTTCTTGGAGGTAGCTCCCCTGACATTTCTAGGAGAATGATACCTCAGCAGACTTCCTGTTCTTCTAGCTCTCAGTCTCCCTACTCCCCTATTCTGCAATCCCTGAACCAGAAATATGGAGTGTTTCACAAATGTATGCCATCCTCACATGAGGGCCATGCTAGGCTTCTCTGCATTATTCCAGTTTTAGTATATGTGCTGGGAAAGTAAGCATTTAGTATACATAAATTTTAACAGGCACTTTATAATTATTTGCTTGTTACCAAATAGAGACAAGTCATAATTCTTGATGTATATGGCCTTTTGTGGGGTGGGGGCTCCCCCAATGGCCCCCTTAGTTCATTCTGTGACTCACTATATCATCCTTTTAGCCAAAGAAAAGAATTCCTAGGGTGAAAATAGTCCATATTAATTTGCATATTAGCTACTTGTTATTATTATTTTTTTTTTTTGGTTTTTCGAGACAGGGTTTCTCTGTTTAACAGCTCTGGCTGTCCTGGACTCGTTTTGTAGACCAGGCTGGCCTCGAACTCACAAAGATCCACCTGCCTCTGCCTCCCAAGTGCTGGGATTAAAGGCGTGCGCCACCACCGCCCGTCTAGCTACTTGTTATTTTAAAAAAGGATACAGTCGCTGGGTGGTGGTGGCACACACTTTTAATCCCAGTACTTGGGAGTCAGAGGCAGGCAGATCTCTGTGAATTCTAGGCCAGCCTGGTCTACAGAGCTAGTTCCAGGACAGTCAGGGCTACACAGAGAAACCTTGTCTCAAAAAGAAACAAGAAAAGGAATAGAGTCTGTCTTGTGGGGCCAGCATGGCATGATGACAGGAGTGAAGTGGTTGGTCACATTGCAAACTATTTTTATATTTCCCAAATCCTTCTATCTTTCTACATTTGTCATCTCTGTTTATGTGAGTTACTTAAATTTTCTTTTCCATTTTATGTGTTTGGGTAATTTGCCTGTATATACACCACATAAAATAGGACCTGAGGAAGTCAGAAGAGGGGTTCAGATGTCCTAGAGTTTCAGATGGTTGTGAGTCACCATGTGGGCACCAGGAATTAAAACAGAGTCTTCTGGAAGAGCAGCCAGTGCTCTCAATCACTGACCACTGCTGCAGTAATGCCAATATTAGTTACTTTTGTTGTTGTGACCAAAGTCAGGACAGGCAATGTAAGAGAGGAAGGGTTATTTTGGTTTACACTCTAAGGGTACAACCATCATAGTGAGGAATTCATGCAAGCTGAGGTGTGAGGCAGCTGACCACGTTGTAGCCGCAGCAGGGGGGTGGGGGAAGATATCAATTCCAAGCATGTGGTTACAGGGTGGCTCACAACTACCTGTAACTCCTGTACCAGGGAATTCAACACCATCTTCTGACCTCTGCAGGCACCAGGCACTCATATGATACACAGACATGCATGCAGACAAAACACAAAAACATAAAATCCAAACCAATCTGGTCAGCTCGTATCATATCCTTGGGTCTCATAGAATCCAGTAGATGCATGTCAAAATTAACTGTATATATGACATTAAATGTCCAGCAAAGCACCTCTGGATTCATAGATGTCAAATGTTGCCACCTTTCCCATCACTACACGCTGATTTTCTTCTCTGCAAATGCTTCCCATCATACCCATTGTGTCTATGGTGACCACCGACTTCTTCCAGTCCCTTTCTTCACAGGGTTCTTTCTACAGAACTGCCTTCAGAAAGTTAGGGAGAGACAGGTGTGCTTATTCCTATTGATTCAGAACCTCCCATGGCTTCTATCCAGAGATAGGTTGGCAAGCCGCCTCTCTGGACTCTCTGGAGATGCTGGGCAGCTCTGCTCCTGTCCCTGGAGAAATAGCTCTTACAATGATACATTAGGTCTGGGAAATAGACTTCAAGATGTTAAAAACTATTTAAAAAAATCTCTTCCTACCTGACATACATATTCTGGTGTCTCATAAAGTCAGAGTGGTTTTTATTCACTCAGCAAGAGTCCCAGCGCTTCGCTGCTTTGGTGCATATCCACATCGATCAGCCTTGGGACCACAGTCTAGTGTTTCTTTTCACACTCTTTGAGACTGAGTGCAGTTTCTGTCCTGTGGCTCAGTCCAGGGAAGTCTGCCCCAGAATTGTCCTTCTAATCACATTTCCCCAGCCCTACCATGACCTTAACATAGCAGAACATGGAATGTTCCAGTATCTAGCACTGCATATGTGGGAGGTGGAGGCAGGAGGTTTGGAAGTTCAAGGCTAGTGGCCACAGGAGACCCAATCCTCAGTTACTTGTTGAGTTCAAGGCCAGCCTGGATTAGGGGAAAATTTTCTCTCAACCCCCTCCCCCCCAAAAAAAAAACCCAACCTCACAAAAATAAAACAAAACAAAGCAACATACGGAGTGCATGAGAGTCAGGCTGCTCAGATTGAAAGGACGGATCTCGTGTCACCACCTCCCACGCAGCAGCCCAGACTGTTGGGTGAGATGTTAAACCATTGGCTGGATCTAATTATTACATGCTCTGCTTAGAAAATTGATGCCTGCCAGGCGTGGTGGCGCACACCTTTAATCCTAGCACTCGGGAGGCAGAGGCAGGTGAATCTCTGTGAGTTCAAGGCCAGCCTGGTCTACAGAGTGAGTTCAGGACAGTCAGCGATACACAGAGAAACCCTGTCTCGAAAAACCTAAGAAAAGAAAGAAAAAGAAAAAATTGATGCCTAAAGTAAAGCAATGTATTCTGTTCATATTGGCCTGAAATACTTCATCTCCCATCTCTTAAAAACAAGTACTTGGGCTGGAGAGATGGCTCAGCGGTTAAGAGCACTGGCTGCTCTTCCAGAGGTCATGAGTTCAATTCCCAGCAACCACATGGTGGCTCACAACCATCCATAATGAGATCTGGTGCCCTCTTCTGGCCTGCAGATATACCTGCAGACAGAACACTGTATACATAATAAATAAATCTTTAAAAAAAAAAAAAAAAACAAGTACTTGAGGCTAGAGAGAGGGCTCAGCAGGTAAGAAGAGCACTTGTTACTTTTTCAGAGGACCTGGGTTCAGTCCACGTGGCAGCTCGATCATTTGTAACTCCAGTTCCAAGAGCACTGCAGGCATGGGCACACAAACTCATGCAAACACACGCATACACACATGAAAATAATTAAAATAGGTGGACTGGACAGCCGTGGGAGACCCGGGGAAGAAAGATGGAGTGGCGGGAGGAGTTTGCACTTGTGAAGGAGGCAGGATGACTAGGGTGCTGCTCACACTTGAGATCATGTGGGTGCCCTTGACTAAAGAGGAGGAGCCAATGTCCCACTTTTCCAATCTGTCCGCTCGAAGACTGCCTTAAGTTCTATGTGCATCCAGAAGAAAGCTTGGGGGAGAAGAGGAGCATCATCATAGGGACTCTGAAGGATGAAGGTCATTCAGACACACGGATCCTTGGGACAGCTCTAGCCTTGCCTTCTTCCCTTTGGAAAAGTGCCTGAAGCGGGTGTGCAGCATGCTCAATGGCAGAGTGCGTGCGTGCGCAGCAAAATACAAGGGCCTGGGTTTGATCCACAGCACCAAACCCTCAATAAGGGAGCCAGAGACTTCGAGCAGCAAATGACTTTAAAGTTACAGAAGCCTGGCTTCTGGAAGTACTCCTCCCCTTCCCGCTGTAACCCAAACACTGTAGGACTAGCAATTCTCAGGGCCACGGTTTTGTGCTCATGCTGCCAGGTCTTTGGGGTCCTCTGGAGTTAGCTTCATCAGTTTGTCCACACACAGCAGGATGAGGGTGAGGAACCAGAAACTCCAGCCAACCGCCGCAGCAATCCAGCCGTATTCGTCCACCGACGCTCGGCAACACAGGGAGGCCAGTGGGCAGAAGTCGACGTCTGATGGGGGAAGAGCAAGAACCGGAATGTAACACGCCAGCCACACCCACTCCCTCTATGTTAGTTAAGAATGAGAGCACCGGGCAGCAGCTGCTGTTTACAAGCGCTTGCTAGTTGCTACGCGTATACTAAGTCTTTAACGCTTGCTAGCTTACGCTCGCACTCAAGGTAACAGCGCTGTCATTACCAGTGTTTTGGTCTTGAGTAAGGATCTGTTTGCTCTGCCACTGAGCTACACTCCAGCCCTGTGATAGGTCCACCCCTTATCCCTACTTCATATAAAGAAACCCAAACTGAAGAAGCTCAAGACCACAAGACGGCAGAAGTAGGGCTCGCATTCTGGTCTGTAGATCCCGAGGCTGTATTCTTGGCCTCTTAAGTATTGTTCCTCGGTCTCTCTTATAAGTGCTCAGATGTAAGCACAGGTGGCCATCTGCTGAGGCCGGGATTAAGGGGCCAGAGCTGAGATGAAGCAAGACCTTCCCTTGATTGGACACATGCGCTAGGGATTCCTTTGTGCCTTCTGAGCTTCCTGCCCTTTGGAAACACCTCAGGAGGGACAAATAGGAATAGGGGAAGGGTCCGCAAACCAGCTCCTTCTTTGGACAGAGGTTGGAGCAGCTGTTTTTAATGGGCTTCTCACCCCCAAATACTAAAACATTTTCACTCAGGGCACCTTTGACTGCTGGCCAGGGAATGGGGTCCTTAGACCCACCAGTACAAAAGATCATGGGACTAAATTGAGATCAAAGCCAAGCTTCCCAAGTTTGATCCACTCTGTAAACTGTGCTGGGGCACCCCCTCTCCCATTTTCCGGGAAGGCCAGGCAGTCAGGCACTGGGCCACCTGACACCCATTACTGAGAAGGGCCTGAATTTCTTTCCCAGCTCCAGGGATGGCACTAAGATTAGGGCAGTTGACAGGGGAAACTTACTGGCACACTGCTCCAGGGTGCCAGGGTCTGGGTGGTGTGTACTCAGAGTTGAGTTGCCGCTGCTGAATTCTGCAAGGAAAGGCAAGAGATAGTGAGTCCAGGCAGAGGACTTGAATTATTTTGCAGATGAGTAGTGAGTGTGATGACAGTGCTCTAGAACTCCCAGTGAAGACAACTCTACACAGCACTGAGACTGGCAAGGAGTGCCTTGTACTCCCACACCCACCAGCTGACATTCCAATGAGGCTGTATTTGGACACAGAAAAAAGTAATTAATGAGGTATGAAGAGTCCGAATGGAGCGTGAGTGGTGTTCTTGTGAAAGGAGAAAAAGCTGAAGCCAAGGCAATGGAGCATGCCTTCAGTCCCAGCACTCAGGAGACAGAGGCAGGTGGGTCTCTGTGAGTTCAAGGCCAGCCTGGGCTACAGAGTGAGACCCTGACTCAAAAACAAAATCAAAACAAAAAGGAGGAGGAGGAAGGAGACACTACCGATGCTTAGGCTTAGAGGAATGGCTGCTGGGAGTCACAGTAAGAGCCCATTTGTAATCCCAGGCAGGAGAAGCCAAACCTCCCCACACCTAGACCTAGACATCCAGTCTCAAGAATGGAGAGCAAGTCCCTTTCTGTTAAAGATCCCCACTCTGTGGTGTTTGATTCATAAGCCCGAATGAGAGATTATGTTCACCTTTCTTTCTTTAAACATAGTACGTTTTGTTTTTCATTTTAAAATTAGTGTACAAAATAATATTTTTTCATTCTGATGTATTTGTACAGAGATCATGTACTCTGAACACATTCACCCTCTTGCTACCAACTCTTGTGCTCCCTTCTCCCATCCTGTGGGTCCTTTTCTTCTCTCCAAGTAATCCCTGTGCTGTTTAGTTCTTGTCAACCTGAGATAAAGTAGAGTCACCTGGGAAAGGGAACCTCATTTGAGGAATTGCCTCAATTGGGTGTCTGTGGGCACATTTGTGGCCGCATTTAATCAATCTTGATTACAGGTTGATGTGTGGGAGGACCCAGCCCCTGTGGATGGTACCGTTCCTCAGCAGGTGGTCCAGCTTGTATAAAAAAGCAAGTGTCGGCCGGGCGGTGGTGGCGCACGCCTTTAATCCCAGCACTTGGGAGACAGAGGTAGGCGGATCTTTGTGAGTTCGAGGCCAGCCTGGTCTACAAAGTGAGTCCAGGACAGCCAAGGATACACAGAGAAACCCTGTCTCGAAAAACCAAAAAAAAAAAAAAAAAAAAAAAAAAGCAAGTGTCACGAGCCATGGAGAGCAAGCTAGTGTTCCTCCATGGCCTCTGCTTCAGTTCCTGCCTCCAGGTTCCTGCCTCGCCATCCCTTGGTGATAGACTCTAAACTAATGTGAAATAATCCCTTTGCTCTTCAAGTTGCTTTTAGTCAGTGTTTTATTCCAGCAATAGAGAAGTGAACTACACAGTCCTCCTTCCATGTTCATGTAAAAGACATAAATCTCCCTATATGCATCTGGATTCCACATATGGGATAAAAATGTGAAATATGCCTTTCAGAGCTTGCTTATTTCACTTAACACCATTTCTAGTTCCACCCATTTTCCTGAGAATGGTGTAATTTTATTCCTTGTGTCTGAGTAAAACGTATGCCCCTGTACCACATGCCCTTCATTCATTCATCTGCTGGTGGACAGCGAGATGGATTCCATTTCTTGGCTACTGTAAATGGGGCAGCAGTGAACATGTATGAGTAGGTGTCTCTGTGGTGTGTTGTCTTGTAGGTGTCTCTGTGGTGTGTTGTCTTAAGTACAGTCCCTTTTTATTGTCCTTTTAGCCTCATTCAAAGATACTTTCTCTTTAAAAAAGACGCTCTTCAGGTGAGCATGGTGGCACACACCTTTAATTCCAGCACTTGGAAGGAGGAAGCTGAGGGATCTCTGAGTTTGTGGCTAGCCTGGATCTACATAGCGAGTTCCAGGCCAGCCAGGGCTACATAGTGAGACCCTATCTCAAAAGAAAGAATACAAAACAAAACCAAAAAAGCTCGGTGACCAAGACTGTTTGGTGCACATGGCTGCTCTTACGCACATAGCTGTAGCTATAGGATGGCCACTCCAGTATAGACTGAATCAAGCACTGAACAATAGAGAAGCAGATTTAGTTTCTTTCCAACAGGTGAACAAATAAATGCTGAAATCTGACCTCGATTCTTCATCTCTGAGGGTTGTGATGTAGTTACACAGGCAAAAGGTTATTAACGAAAAGTACATCTCAGGTAAGCTAGTCCACTGTTTTCCAGAGTAATCGGTGCTTATAACTGTCTCCTGATGATTGATAGGGACAGGAAGATGGGGGAAAAAACTTTAAAAGGAATTCTAAAAATTCTGTCAAGAGTTTGTGGAGCGGCACTGGATTATGGAGACAAACGTTCAAATTCAGAAAAGAAAAGCTGTGTCCGTTTGTCTTCTGGTGGGGGGTGGCAAGATCCATAATACCCAGGGCAGCAGTTCCTTGACTCTTGACAAAAAAGTTGATTTTTTTTGCTTGTTTGTTTTTCAAGACAGGGTTTCTCTGTGTAGCTCTGACTGTCCTGGAACTAACTCTGTAGAGCAGGCTGGCCTTGAACTCACAGAGATCCCTGCCTCGGCATCCCAAGTGCTGGGATTAAAGGTGTGTGCACCACCATGCCCAGTCCAAGAGATTTTTTGTTTTTGCTGTTAAAGACAGACTCTCACATATCTAAAGCTGGCCTCGAACCTGCTATGTAGCTGAGAGTGATTTTGAGCTCCTGATTCTCCTGCCTCTACCTCCCAAGTACTAGGGTGACCAGCGTACACCACTGTGCTGGGTTCATGGCTGCTGCACATTGAGCCTGGGGCACCCTGCATGCCAGACTAGCACCCCCAACTGAGCTGTGTCCTGGCCTAAGAGACTGGCTTTTGAAGAGCCTTTCTGGAAATTATATTGCTGTTTGCTTGAAAATGGTGAGTAGAGGCTAGACTTCTCAATGCCCCACTGCCTGTGGGTCAGTGTGTCCTTCAGAGGTGCTGTTCACCCAGAGCAGGGTGTTCGAGGAAGAAAATTGTTGCTTAACCAGAGACACAAAACTGCCGCCACCCAGTCCCTTGTCCCTTCTTCCTGCCTAAAGTATGGTAATTACCTTGATACAATCTGACTACTGTTGTAAATTATTTACATAGCTTAGAGCTGAGCCTTGTTTTGGAGAAACTGATTCCTGGACGTTAGAAATTTCCTTCAAAACCAAATCACTTCCTTAGCCTTGATCCTGCCTCTCTGCCTAGGGTGGGAGTATTCTCAGGACAGAGTAAGTGAATGGGGGGAAAAGTTAATTAGATGCCAGTAATAGTTGGAATCCTATGAGGCTCTCATTTTTAGAGGTCAAACCTACTTCAATCAACAGTTTCAGGTGTTTCAGATGGGATAGCCCAGAGGAGATTTGCAAATATTTGAATATCACCCTTCAGTGTTCTGAGAACCAGCCAGAGACTGATGAACAAGAAAAACAACCACAAAACTAACACCCTTATTTGTGGTGGATAAATTGAGAATAACCATAACTGTTATCATTTATTGTGTGCTTGCCACTATTCTGTCATGAATTATTTACAAGCTGTTACTCATTCCCTCTTTGCAAATAAACTCCTAAATCACAATTCTGTTACCCCAATGTTATAAACAAAGAATCTGGGGCACAGAGAGGTGAAGTAATCTGCTCAGGATCACACAGCTAGTAAGCAGGAGGAGGACAGAGGAGTCAAGGGCTCTGAAGGGTCCCAAGAGCCTTCTGACAGTCCCCAGAGGAGAGACTCAGGATGGCAGAGTGTTGGGAAGTGTGTGTCAGTGAGTGGGGCCACTCAGAGGAAGCTTGGGGCAAGGTCAGAGCCAGAAGCAGGAGAGAGGAAGCCAGACCAGACCGCTAGATGCTCAGGTGTAGAGCCCAGCCTGGGAAAGCGGGGCCTCTTGAGACCCTGGGGTGAGAACCTGTGTTTCTAATGACTGCCCTTCGGGAGCTCAGGACGGGTGGAGAGGGGTAATTTTCCAGTTTCAGACTGGCAGAGGAAGTTGGGGTTGGAGAGAACCTCAGCTGCACTGAGAGAAGGTGAGGGCCCATCCTGAGGGAGCATGGAGGAGCCACCCGGAAACAACAGGGAGCCATACAAACCCATTTCTACCAGTTTGGTCCCCTGATGAGTGAGTGAGATGCCAGTGAATTGTTGTTTGTTGTGTTTTGTTTGTTTTTGTTTTGTGGCAAAGGTCAACGGGGTGACTGCTGCTGTCCTAGCAAAGGAGTTGAGCGCCAGGAACCCAAGACACCCCCAGCTGACTCCCACCCAGCTCTGTGCCTAACCCTCCAGGGAAGGGACTTCTGTTTCCTCTTTCCACTGTGCAGGACCAACCCTGGCCAAGGAATCCTCCCCTCCCCCTCAGCCCTGCCCTCCCCTTTCCAAGGTGGCTAAGAGTAAAGCTCAGAATTATTACCTGTACCGCAGGACAAGTGGAAGGAGGTGAGGATCAGGCTGAAGAGCAGGCCCGCCTGCAGGGCAGAGGTGAGGTACCCAGGGCTGCATAGGGAAACACCTGTCTGGGCCATGTTTGTGCAGGGGTGCCTTGGGCTGGGGACCATGTGTCCTGTGTATGCCGTGTCTGAGGTGACTCCTGTCCTGCAGGAACTGGGAATCTGTTCAGTGTTTGGGGGTAAAGAGAGAAGGTGGAGCTAAGGAAACTAACTACCCGTCACACCTGCTCTGCTTCTGTAACTGTTGCTGGGGGAGGGGAGGAGGGGCATTCCGGCACCTCCTTCCCTGAGACAAGATTGTTTCCATTAAGGAAAAGGGATTCCATGCTGGTTCCTTGGATCTGGGCTTGCTGTCGCTTCACCCGCAGGTGTAGTGTAGATTCTCCAAATCAATAACTTTGCTATTGATTGAGCACTGACTGTGTGCACTGAACTATGACATAGCCCGCAAACATCTGAACTCAGGGCGTTGGCATTACAGAAACCCAAGACCCTGGGGAATGACTGAATGACTAAGGACTCTGGGCATCAGAAGCAAGAGGTCAAGCCACCTCTGCTGATGGGACTTTTTAGGGAGGAAAATGACATTTGGGCTGGGCCTTGACAGGCGAAGAGGAGAAAGAGGCACTGTAGTAGGCAAGACAGACACAGAGGTCACAAGGGTCTCTGGGAGCCCACTGTGATGTTGGCATAGATAAATGTTGGTCAGGGTGGGAGTGGGAAGCCTGGAGAGCCAGGCTGAGTGTCTTATCTGTCCACTGTGGAATTTGTAGCTGGGTCAGGAGGCAAGAGGGGGAGGCTGTGTGAAGGTGCTAAACTGAGTAGTAGTGATCTGATGGAATGCTGCTTGCGGCCTAAATGATTGACAGATAGTGTTCTTATCTAAGTGTCCTTACCCAAGGCAGTGCATTACAAGATCTCAAGTGGATGCCTGAGTGCCACCGGAACCACACACATACACATACTTTCCTAGAAATACAAACATACCTATGATAACGTTTAAGTTATAGTAAGAGATTCCTAACACAACTAGTAATTAAGCGGCAAATATAACAATGCATTATGAAACTCTTTAAAACTAAAGAATGCCTGGTGGTGGTGGTGGTGGTGGTGATCCAAACACTCCTGAGACAGAGGTGGATCTCTTGAGTTTCAGGCCAGCCTGGTCTACAGAGCGAGTTCTAGGACAGCCAGGGCTACACAGAGAAACTGTCTGGAAAAAAAAATCCAGTAATAATAACAACTTAGGAATTGTTTCTGGACTTTTCCTTTTAATAGGATCATAGTATAATTGATGACAAGTAACTGAAATGTCAGGCAGTGAAAGCAGAGATGAGGGGAGCTGACTTCAGTGTGTCACACACTCATCTTGAGGGTGAAAGGCTCCCACGAGCCTGGCTGAGCTGCTAGGAGCACACACTGCACTTTCAGATTACCCATGCTTGGTCCCTTGAAGCCACATTGGATAGCTTGTGACTGCCTGAGGCTCCAGTACCAGGAGTCCAGCCCATTTTTAGACTCTGCAGGGAATCCAAGAAATGGCGTCCATGAAAGAGTAAAGACCAAAAAAAAAAAAAATACATACATACATAAATAAAAATTAAAAAAAGAAAGAAAGAAAAGAAGAGTAAAGAGCTCTATACTGGCTATGGAGTAGAACCCCATGATCAAATTCCAGTCCTGCCTCTTATTGATTGGATGGCCCTGGGCAAGTCATTTAATGCTTCCCAGCCTCAGTTCTGAAGTTCTCAGTTCTAAGCCTTCCTTATCTGAAAATAGGATGACTTAACAAAGTAATACCTGTAAAAGGCACTTAGCACAAGGCAGGCAGGTGGTCAGGATTCTAAGCATTAAGCCCCGTTTTACTAGAAAGTCACCATCAGTAGGAACCATCGGAGAAATGCAGTCTTAGGGAATACTAATGCTATTTGTATATTGATTTGTTTCTATGCTGCCTTGATCCACAAAGGGTTGGAGGAAGCTTACTGACAATCCATTGAGTGAGATAAAGTAAGTTTGAAATAATTAGGAAGTAAAGCAAAGAGAAATTTAGTGCAGGGAGTGGCTTCGAGCTCATGTTTCCTAAACTGTGCAGCATCGGTGTGAAGAGAGGGGCTGGGTAACCTGGTCACATATCCGACTTGCCAGTTTAGGAGCTGGAAGTGGAAGGAGAAGCTTGCAGCTTGCACGCTGTCAATACTGTTAAGGTAAAAATAAGGTAATGGGAAAGCTATTATTGTGGTCCTGGTTCTTGCTCTGTGCCCCAGCAGACCAGATTGAAAGTCAAAAGGGGGTCACTTATACCAAAGTTCCGAGCCACCAACCTGAATTGAAGTTGCTTATCTGTCTTTCCAAGGTCTCAGGAGATGGTCAGTTTCTATCTATATTCCCTGGGTTGATGCTTTTAAAAAAAAATTTGAAAAGTAACGTGATATTAATTTATCAAGTATTTTCCTATTGCTCTGCCTCTCTGTCCCTCCCTCACAAGGATACTAATTTGAAATAACCCATCTGGGCTTCCTTCACTCCTTTCCTGTCTGTACAGAAAGTCCTTCTACTCAACCCTTTGGAAAACCTATTCAATGTTATAGATCGAGGTGGTGTTCCATTCTGGAATCACAAATAAAGCTAATTATGATCTTTAAATTTGGTAATTTTTCTCTGACAGTACCAAATCCACAGAGAAATTTTCTCCCAAAGCCCCCTTCTCCAACAAATTTTCTAATGTTTTCCTTCCAGTAACTTTGCATTGGTTTATCTGGTTGGCATCAGAGGTAAGAGCATTGCGTAGAATCCACAAGACTTTCAAGAGTCTCCAAAATGTTTGAGATCTGACAAAAATGTCCTCAGATGCAAAATATGAACAGCTCTAAAAAACAAAACAAACAGCCGGGCGGTGGTGGCGCACGCCTTTAATCCCAGCACTTGGGAGGCAGAGGCAGGCGGATCTTTGCGAGTTCGAGGCCAGCCTGGTCTACAAAGCGAGTCCAGGACAGCCAGAGCTGTTAAACAGAGAAACCCTGTCTCGAAAAACCAAAAAAAAAAAAAAACAAAAAAAAAAAACAAAACAAACAAACCTGAGGCAACATAAATAATTATGACAAGCAATTAATTTCAAATGTTTAAACAGAAAAAAAATAATATAACGAGATCCACCTGCCTCTGCCTCTTGAGAGCTGCCAGGATAAATTTAATATTTAAATTTATAATTTTTTTATTATTTATGTTGTCTGCATGAGTGTATATGTGTGTATATATGTGTATATAGATGCCCAAGTTTGGAGAGAGCATCAGATCCCCCGGAGCTGGAGTTACAGAAAGTTGTGAGCTGCCTGATGTGGGTGCTGGGAACTGAACTCAGGTCCTCTGGAAGAACAGCAGGTGCTCTTACCCATTGAGCCATATCTTTATCCTGGGTATGTTTTAATATGTTATATGAGTTGACCAAAATGGTAAGAGCCAGAGGAAGAATTTCATTGACCCTCTGGGGATTGCAGCCCTTACCTAAGCGTCCTATTAAATCTTTGAAACAGAGGATGATGTGACCCAGCCCCTCCTTATCGCCTTTACCAGTTATTGTTTGAGTTCTAATTAAGTGGTTTATTCTTTTAGAGATTTTCTTATTTATGTATGTATTTTAAGTATGTGGGTATTTTGCCTGCATGTACATCTGCACACCAGAAGGGGACACCAGATCCTGTGGGACTGCAGTTGGTTGTGAGCCACCATGTGGGTCCTGGGAATTGAACTCACAACCTTTGGTAGAGTAGCCAGTGGTTTTAACTGGTGAGCCATCTCTCCAGAACCAAGAGATTGTTTATTTTGTTAGACAATGACAGATATTCTCCTATCAGCTATGTACTTTGCTATCATAATATAAGATGTACTGACTTCTCTAGTCTCTGATAATTCATTAATTCCCAAAGGAAGAGCTTCAGGGCAGAACCTAAGAATTCCCAGAATTACCTGTTTCAACAAGTGTGCAGAGTGCAATTGTTGTAAGGACCCAGTAACCCTTTCATACATTTTTGTATTGGGTTTACTTTGGAGAGTGTACCAGGAAGTTGCATTACTCAAAGCTAGATATTCTGCAGGAACTTTCTCAAGATTTTCTTTTCAAAGAGTTCAGGCAGTGTTTGGTTACACATTCTTGTAAAACAAAACAAAACAAAACAAAAAAACTCAAAAACCCAAAACAAAAACAAAAAAACCTTCAGAATAATTATGTCCGTGGTTAGGGTCTACGGTAGTGGCTGGAGTTGGAGATAGCCAAGATGGTGGGATCCTCCCACTCATTTTATCCATATCTCTTATTTCATTTGAAAAAGGAAAGGAAAGGTCTGAGTGTACCCTCTACAAGAAGGCTCTTTCACATCAAAGACACACTGAAGAAGAATATGGGTGGCCCTTATACCGTCTGTCCGTTCTTGATCTTCGAATTTTGGGCCTTTCAACCTCTAGTTAAGCAAAGATCCATTCTTAGCATGTTATTGGAGTTAAGGTCTGGGCTGCTGCTCTTCAAAGGCCAGGATTTAAATGACAAGTTGGTAGGAAGGATTCAAGTTTATTCATGGGTTGGAAATCCTGATAGGCTAGAGGGCCTCAACCTCAAAGCTACCTCTTGGGGAAGCAGGGGCTCAGGAGTGCAAAGGAATGAAGGAAGGAGTGGGCAAGGAGTGCTGCACGCTGAGTGACAGTGTCATCATCCGGGGTCTGTGTCTACTTTTTCATCTTCTCTAACAATCCCTATGGCTGTGACTCCCTGGGACTAGATTCTATAGCCCACCCCCTTTTATCTATTGTATATATTTTTTATTATATGTATCTAAATGTTTTTGTCTGTGTGTGTGCGCGTGTATGTATGTATGTATGTATGTGTGTGTGTGTGTGTGTATGCCTAGTGCTATGGAGACAAGAAAATACCACACTGGAGTTAAAGACCGTTGTGACCTGCTTTGTGAGTGCTAGAAATTAGACCCAGGTCCCCTTGGGGAGAAGCCCCTGCTCTTAGCCACTGAATCATCCTCTTCAACACCCACTCACTAGTTTTTAAGGGAGCTATACACATTGTGGGTGGTTTTGTTAGAAAGGATAGAAAGTCATGAGCATCAAAAGGGTAAGGGCATTTCAAGGTGAAGCTGATAGACAGTGACAGGTGAGAGGCTTGTCAACCTCCTAACCCAGTGATGGGCAACATCAGGCTCTCCTGGTTCTCAGCCTTGTCCATGCACACTGTTTGTGTTGGCACAACAGTGCTGTGGTCAGATTCATTTTTGTTTAATAAACAGAAAAGTGTGTCCTCTAAGAGTAACTTTAAGCTAAGGTTTTTGGGAAATAAGGTACATGTTTATGATAAACATCCAGTTTCTCCTACCAGTTCTGTTTACATGAAACCAAAAGGGACTAGATCAGACAGTATTAGCTCTGTCTCCCCAACATCTAGCTTCTCTCCTAAGGTGATCCCTTTACCTTCTGCCTCCTGCTTCACTTCTTCCAAACTGTCTGCACCCCGCTGGGGAACACTCCTGCCAGCAGCTCCGGATTCAAGTTCCCACATTAGCACATCCTGTGGGAGACTGAAGTCATGTAACTTTTGGCAATGATGCTGCTTATGGTAGCTGGTGGAGACTGTCTGGGAGAGGGACTCAGAAGAGTGATGCCTTCAGTACTCCATGGAAAGGCCTTTGTCTTGGGTCCTCAGAACCCACTGAGAGGAGACAAATGATCCTTGGAAGAAGTTTATTGCCTAATGCAGACAGGGCGGGCATGGGTAAGCTCTTGGAAAATAGCCGCAGTGATGACAGGAACAGGCCCAGAGACTGGAGTTTCCAACGCTGCCTCTGGCTTTGCCACCAGCTCATTAGCTGGAACTTCAGGCAAATTGCTTTACTTCCTTGAATGTCTCTTCTCTTGGGAGGCTTGGCTTAGATGCAGCAGTTCTCAACCTGTGGGTTGTGTGTGATCCCTATGGGAAACATAACACTTTCACAGGGGTTACATATCAGATACCCTGAATGTCAGATATTTATATTACAATTCATAACAGAGCAAAAAAATTACAGTTATAAAGTAGCAGTGGTATAATTTTATTTTTATGAGAAACTGTATTAACCAGTTGCAGATTTAGCAAGGTTGAAAATGACTGACTTAGATGATTTCTAAGTTTTCTATGGCTGTAATCAGTGTATGATAGCAAATAAAGAAAAAAAGAAATTGATAAATATTTTGAGAAAAATGAGGTAAAACTAAAAAAAAAATTATAGAAAAAAAAAACTCCAGTGCAGTTTAGACTAAATATTACCAAAGAAAAGACAACTTGCTGGTAGCCAGACAGTCCTAAATGGAAAGCTCAGCAACTCAGAAAAATGTCTGCCAGTGGAAAACTGTGTGCTGTCTCGTTCTCTGTGGTAAAATGTCGTCTTCCTACATCTTCTTTGTGTTGTGAAGTAGGTCTGCTCTGAAGAGAAAAAGAGGCATGGCCAAAGAATGTTGAGGCAGAAAAGAGGGTGGCGAGGGTGGGGTGGGGGGGAGGGAGGGACTCCACCCTCAAGGGTCTTTCCTGGAATGAGTTTGTGGTAGTGGGAGAGCCCATAAAGGGGAAAGTCTCCATCTATGACCACTGCTCCGTGTCCCAGGGCACCACCTACAGGACACAGAGCTGTGAACAATAGGGAGAACCAATGATACCTGTGTCACTGAATCACGCTGTGAGAGACAGCCTGTGTGGCCAGGAGGAAGTGGGAATTTCCATGGCAGGAAGGATCCTACTTCCAAGATCCATAAATTAGATCACTGTGTGCTGGAATACAGACTCGATGGTGGTGATGTTACCATCAATGGAGCCCATTGTGCGGTGTGGGAGGTGGAGGAAGGTGAACGGCCCACAACTTCAAATCACCTGTGCTCGTATTGAGAGAGTTCTTCATTAGCACTGTGGCTGGCCAACAATGCAGAAGTGCTAGGCTTCAGTGCAAGTGCAAGATAAATTTGTCTGTTTGAGTGAAGGTCATCTGGCTGGAATCCGGCTCTGAAAAATTAGAAAATGGTCTTTGAAAAGCCAGTGTGACCTTTGTAGCTACAGTGTTTTTATTGGGCTTAAACTCCTCTCAAGCATTTGAGTTTCCCATATACTTATCCCCTTTTGTTTTCTAAGTGCCATTCTTCTGTAGACTAATTTTGTGTAGCTGAATCTGTGAGTGTGGCCGGCATCCTTCTAATCCTGGAATGGGCAGAGAACACAGGAGGCCTTCTGTGTGCAGGGGCACTGCAAGTGGAGAGCACAGATCTTCAACTTAAGAAGCGTTTTATAAAAATCCTCAGGCCATTCAAGTGGCTCCCCAGAACCTTCCAAGGCAAGGGTGAAGTGGCTTCAACTGGCAGTGTATCACTAGTGTCAAGCACTGAAGCAGGCCTGGCTTTGGAGCAGCCGCTAACAGCTCATGTCTTGAGCCACGAACACGAAGCAGAAGAGAGCACTGGGAAGGTAGGAAGCTTTTGATGCCTCAATAGTCTGACCCACGGCACACCTCCTCCAGCCTAGTGTTCTTATGTAATAGAAACCCACGTATAAAGATGAAGGCAGAGATTAGAGTGATATATCCATAAGACAAGAGCCAAGGACTGCCATGCATCATTGGAGTCAGACACAAACCTAGAACACAGTTGTCCCCACAGTCCTCAGGGGACTAAGCCTTTTGGTTGATAATCTCCAGAACTGTGAGATAGTACATTTCTTTCTTTCTTTAAAATTTTTTTTATGTGCATTGGGGTTTTTGCCTGCATGTATGTCTGCGTGAGGGTGTTAGATCTTGAAGTTATAGACAGTTGTGAGCTGTCATGTGAGTGCTGGGAATTGAACCAGGTTCCTCTGGAAAAGACATCTTTCCAGTCCCTAGTACATTTCTGTGTGTGTGTGTGCGCGTGCGCTGCTCTTCAGTGCTTCTGGCTCAGGGCCTTTGTGATGTTAAATATCAAGATGAGGAACAAGTTAGATGGGCTCCTCTCCTTTCCAGCATCATCCTAGACAATGTCTTACAGCATGTCCTAGATGATGCAATAAGACAGGAAATAAAAGGCAAAGTTATTGGAAAGGAAGAAATAAAACTACTATTGCTGACAGGCAACTTGTCTATGCAGAAAATATGAAAGAATAAATAAGAAAAATTATTGGAATGGAAACACTTTCATATTAGCAAATCCTTTTTCTCCATCCGGTCCTTATGTTCCACCAGAAGACATTTGTTTTCAGCTGACGAGGCCTCCAGGATACCTTCACTGTCCAACATTTGCGGTATATCTTCTCTCTATCCCTTGGTTGCAGTTTAGTTTGTTAAGATCTTGATCACCTTTCCATTCCACAAATATCACCTTAGTGCTTTATGTTTGTGACAGTATTCTGGTTGAATCTAGTGAGCAAGAAGTAGTAAATTATTATAGATGAATTAATAATACATTTGCGTATCAGAAGATGGGAAATGAGTCTAGCTAAAATTTAAGGGTCCACTTTTGAGAGTTCCAGTGGTGTGTGCCTTTTAGGATTGCCGTTTTATCGGGAGGGATAGACTGTTGCATTTGGTCCCTCTTCCGACTAAGAATAGGCCTTGATGTTTCTTGGGCTTCTTTATATAGAGACATTCTCATCTGGGAGTGTTACTTTAGTCCATTTACCAAATAGCCTGAAAAGCTCCTAGTTTTAAGTGGGGTACAAACTAAGACATGGACTGGGCTGCTGGATGCTTCTCTTCTGCTTGAGCCTGTGATCTAGGAGAGTCAGGCATGTCTGAACTGTCAGTGTCTGGTAGAGAGCTGTTTGAATCTTTGGAAGGTCCTTGAAGGGAGCTATGGTGGAAGGTTTTAGGATTTGGGGGCAAAGCCTTGCCATTGTCCACAGAAAAACTACTTTCCTTCAAGGAATAGCTTTAGGCCTGCTACTGGGCCATAGCAGACACCGAAGCCTGCACATAGCCCACCAAGGTACCAGTTACTGCCTATCATGAACTGTGTCTTACCCGATCCAACCAGTGGTAAAGTTGGACATGCACACAGCAAGACTTGTTCATTAGGGCAGACCTCAGGAACACTGGAGATTCTCACAGATTACAGGATGAGGAAGCAATCCTAACACCCTTAGTTCCTACTCCAGCCTGGGTGTGTGCCTCATGGCAATTTTTTTATGACCCATGGACATAGTAAGAGAAGGGAAGAACTTGGTTTTAGATGGTTCTGTATGGTGTGCTGACATCTTCTTAAAATGGACAGTTACTGTCCAGGAGCCTCTCTGTAACACCCTTGAAGAACAACAGCAAAGGCAAGTCTTCTTATTGGGGAGAACTTCCGACAGTTTCTCTGGTTGTGCGTTTTGGTTGGCAGAAGAAATGGCTATATGTTTTACTCTATACCATGGCAGGTTGGGCTGGATGGTCTGGGAGTTGGAAGGAATATAATTTTAAAAATTAATGACAACCCAGTGCTTGGGAGACAGAGGCAGGAGGATCCCTGTGAATTCAAAGGCACCCTTCTCTAGAGAGTTCCAGTACAGCCAGGGCTACATAACAAGACCCAAAACCCTGTCTTAAAAAACAAGCAATGTGCTTCCCCACCCCCTCCAAAAAAAAAAACACTAAAAAAAATTGACAAGGAAATTTGGGGAAGAGGTATATGGATCAACCTCTGTGAATGGGGGTGGGGAAGCACATGAAGATATTCATATCACGTGTGAATGCTTACTTACCCAAGGGTGACCTCAGCCCAGGAGTGTGTGTGTTTGTATAGAAGCATGTGTGTGTGTGTGCATGTGAGTGTGTGTTTGCATATGTGTGTGTTTGACAAGGTCTTGCTGTGTAG
Organism: Lophiomys imhausi; assembly: GCA_907164525.1. NCBI lineage: Eukaryota > Metazoa > Chordata > Mammalia > Rodentia > Muridae > Lophiomys > Lophiomys imhausi. The sequence goes on along the minus strand of CAJQZJ010032348.1, from coordinate 2,259,986 downwards.
CTCAAACAGGCTTAGAGCTCTTGGTCTTCCCATTACTGCCTCCCAATGCCGGGATTCTAGATGGGCACTACCATATCTGCCCAACAAACTGGCTCCTTTTAATCTTCCAAGCCTCAGTTTAAATGCTACCTCCTGAGAGGGCCCCTCCCTGAGCTCTTGCCTAACTATCTCTTCCATTCTCTGAAGCCTACCATCCTCACACTGCATTTTCTACAACCTGAAGTGTCCTGCTAATTTAATACCCTAAGAGAGGCAGCATCAGCCACAAGTTCCTCACATGGATTTCAACCCATATCTTGCTGTTCTTTTTTGCAAATTCTGACCTGAGTTTTAAGACTTTCTTTGTCCCATTGAGTTTGGGTTTGTGGACATTTCTTCCCTGGAGGGATAGAAGGCTGTCTTAGTTACTTTTCTGTTGCTGTGAAGAGATACTGTGACCAAGGAAACTTAAGAGGGAATTTTATTTGGGGCTCATGGCTCCATGGGGTTAGTTCATGACCATAATGACAGGGAAAATGGGAGCAGTAGCTGAGAGCTTACACCTGATCCACAAGCGTTATGCAGAGAGAGAGATAACTGGGAATGAATTAGGATTTCAAACCTAAAAACCTACCTCCCAGTGACACACCTCTTCCAACAATGCCACATTTCCTAATCCTTCCTAAACAATTCCACCAAGTACTCAAATATATGAGCCTAAGGGGGGCATTCTTATTTAAGTCACCAGGAAGGGTTGAGTCAAATTCAAACCTCATTGTCCATTTCCTCCCAGGACTCAGAATAGGCTACTTATTCCCTCCACTGCTACCACTTAGAATCATAGCATCTAGCTGGGTGTGGTGGAGCCTTTAACCCCAGCACTCAGGAGGCAAAGGCAGGTGGATCTCTGTGAGTTTGACATCAGCCTGGTCTACAAAGCAAGTTCCAGGACAGCAGGGGCTGGGCTCTGTTACACAGAGAAACCTTGTCTCAAAAACCAAAAACCAAAACAACAACAACAAACAAACAAAAAGAAACCAACAAAACCCTCAGACTTCCCAAGCTGTTCACACACTGTTCTCCCTGCTACCTCCTGAAATGAAGTTCAGTTTGTCATAGAAATGGAGCTAATTGGACCATGCATGGGAATCATGGGACTCACCAGCTTACTAAATATCCAATTTTCAGACACTCTACTGGCTTCATTTCTGTTGCTGTGAGGAAAACAAAAGCACTAACAAAAAGCAACACAGAGACAGAAAGAATTTATTGTGTTCATGGTTCCAAGTTCCTGTCTATCATTTGGGGGAGTCAGGGCAGGAGCTCAAGCAACTAGTCATATATCACATCCATAGTCCGGAGCAAAAAGAGAGTAAGTGCACCCTTGCTGGCTTGTTTTCAACTGGCTTTTTCATGTCTTATATAGTTTAAGATTCTCTGCCTAGGGAATGGTGCCACCCACAATGGGCTAGGTCTCCCTACATCAATAAGATATCCTCCAGACATGCTCACAGGCTAACTTGATCTAAATAATTAATTGTTAATTCACTTCCCAGGTGTTTCTAGGTTGTGTCAAGTTGACAGTTAAAACCCAGCACAGGCATTCCTGGTAGGATATCCTGGTAGGATATTTGACATGAAGGAATTATTGCTGAATTTGAGGTGAGATCATGACTTTGTGTGCATATTTCTTTCTTATGAAAGAATCCTTATCTTTTAGAGATATATAGCATGTTGACAGTTTTTTGAAAGAAATGCTATGATATATGGTATTAACTTCAAAGTATCAATAATTAAAGGAGGGTGGAGTTTAGATGTCACAAAATTCAAGTTGTTAAAGTTGAATGAATGTACCTTGGAGGTCCTCTCTACTCTGACAGATATTTAAATGTTTTCCCTAAGAAAAACAAGAGCCAGAGATGTGGCCCAGATAGTAGAGTACCTGACTAGTATTCATGAAGCTCAAGGTTCAATCCCCAGTACCCCATAAACCAGGGGTGGCGGCACATGCCTGTAATCCCAGCACCAGGAAGGCGGAGGCAGGAGGGTCAGATGTTTTCCCATATAGTAAGTTCGAGGTCAGCCTGGGCTACATGAGACCCTGTCTCAAACAAAACATAGGCAGATACACACCACAAAATGGGAGGGGGGGAAGCCCCAAAACTAAAAGCCACCCCTCATTTGAGGACCTAGTGGGTGCATTTTCACAGAGGGGATTAGTACACAACTACGTGGAAAAGCTGTTCTGGAAAGTTAACTCATGTCAAGGCAGGCACGTGGCTGCTGCGGTGGAAACCTTTGAGCCCAGGGGAAATCTCTGACCTGCTTACTCTGTTCTCTCAACACTCTGCAAAATAGATAGCATTCAGGAAGCTGGACTTCAGATGCTGGGTTTTTCATAAGGATTCATCTGTCTTTTCACCTTCAGAAGCAGTGTCCGGAAAAGTACTTATGAGGATGGTGAAGGACATACTTTGCTTGCTTCCAAAACTACCTCTTAATGTCATTTCATTCTTACTGTTTTGTGCAGTGCTGGAATCAAACCACTCCTTCAGTCTCAAGAATGAGGCTGGGCTGTGGCTCCTGGCAGAGCCCTTGCCTAGCACACAAGGAGGCCCTGGGTTTGATTTATGTAGGAGCTGAACTAGCCTGCTGTCTTTCTTGCCCTCCTAAGGACCCTGGAAACCTTGTCCCCAGCCTCAGTTCCCCAGGGGGCAAGTTACCCCCTTAGAGAACTATGTTCTTGCTTGGCACTGGGGACTTGAAGGTCGACGCAGAGGGCGGAGCCCAGGTGGGGCTGGGGTGGAGCAGGGCTGGCCGGTGTGGCAGGTTTGAACTCACCCACTGCAGGATGTGTTGATACAACAGAGTGGCCTCTGAAGAGGGAGCTGGGACAGTGTATGAAGGAGGAGAGACTGGGTGGCCTCCCAGCCACCGGGCCCTGGGCCACTTGAAAGGCACAATTTACAGTGGCTGCCTGTCTGCTGCTGCTGCTGCTGGGCACTCCCTGCTCCAGGAATTGGGCCGTGGGTCCCCCACCCAGAACCAGCTCCAAGGAAACTCAGGTGACAAAGGTCTTTGCATTGTGCTTTTTGGTCTGCATGAAGCTATTGCCTTATGGTTCTGTGAACACATTGCCCCTTTTATCAGACAGAATAGTAAAAAAAACTTTGATTCATTTTGGTGCCCAAAGGCAAAATGTAGCACTAGTTGGTGGAGTTCTAGGGCGGGAAGGGGAGGGGGTAAGGAAAAGAAATATGTCATGAAATATTTTTTGACAGTTACTTTGTGATAAATATTGGTCATTTTTGACAATTACTTTGTGATTTATGTTGAGCTCTCTCTGTGCTAGAATGATGATCACTGGGGTAGTCGGCCTCAGGAATTTGCTGGCTAGTGGAGATACAGGTTACTTGTTAAGCATGGCACTAAGTGATAATCTGGCAGCAGGCAGGAGGCAGGGTATCCAGGAACGTTAACTGGAAGAATGGAGGGATGAGGGATTATGTGGGACACTGGATGGTTGGTGGAGAGGAAAGAATGAGATTCTAGATTCAGCTGGGGAGAATAAGCAAAGGCCTGGGGGTAGGTGTGGCTCAGGGACAAAATAAGTACTGAGGTCTGGAGAGGGGAGTGAAGACAGATGAAGCTGAGGAGACAGAAGCCACACCTGAAGCCCTTTTCTCAGTCTGCTCACAGGCTTTGGACTTTATCCTACTGAGGTGATGGGCCCAGCGTCTGACAGGTTATGGATCTGCTGAATGTTAGGAAGTGAAATCTATGCTGGAGGAAGGCTGGTTTTCCAGGTTGACTTGAGGGAAAATGGTGGAGGGAAGCAGTGGAGAGCCCCTCTGGGGCCTCCTGTGGGAAGCCAGTCTCGAGTGGACAGGCTGACATCCCTTCCTTGTGTTCACATGGACTTCAATTAGTCATTGGGAAGCATCTTGGCCCTTTTTCCTTATAGGACCCAGGAAGGTGCCCTTCCTTGCCCTCTGGTCCAACAGAGACACTAAAGGAAATCAGTGCCCTGGGCACGATGGCTCTCTTGTTCTTATGAGTGTGTGGTGTGTGTGGGCGTCTGACTTCCAAAGGTCCAGGAGAAGAGTTCTAGGAAAGGGTTTGGTGGGGTGGGTCAGAAAGGGGTATACAATCAGAAATGGCTTGAATTGCTGGTGGTCTGGGGACACAGAAGATTGTGTGTGAGGGGATCATGTTTAGAACAGGTGCAGTCCCCTAGATTCTCCAGGCCTGTAAGTGTCAGCCTGGGAGGCCTGTCCATGGAGTCCAGGAGGAAGAGAGTGGGATGGGGGGGGGTCCTTTCATGGATACAACCAGGGAAAGGGTCAAGGCCTGTCAGACCATGAGGTAGAGGTGTCCTGATCCCCCAGGATCTGGAGTTGAGTCCAGAGCTGTTCAGTGAAGTCAGGGAGGAATCTGGGGCCACAGCCCCTGTTGGTCACTTGGAGACAAGAGTAGTGGAGGACTCCTGAGGATCTTAAGGCTGGAGTTCTACAAACCTTAGAGGTTTCTGGCTTGCGCCACAGGGGTAAGATGAGGTGGTGGGCTACTAACACCCACATTTCTAGACAATGAGGCAGTTAGGTGACAGAAAAGGCAGTTTCTGCCTGCGCATGGGATGGAGGACCTCCTGGGTCTTAATGGCCTGGATGCCAGACCTGTGAGCCTGATGTATTTCCTGGTGAAAACTTTGGGCCTCATTGAACCCCTTTGCAAGTCTGTTCTCTCTCTCTCTCTGTATTTTGTTGTTGGTTTTCGTTTTCTAATACAAAGCTTTTCTGTGTATCCCTGGCTCTGTAGATCAGGCTGGCCTTGAACTCAGAGATCCACCTGCCTCTGTCTCCCTAGT
>CAJQZJ010032348.1:2227044-2255130 GCA_907164525.1 Lophiomys imhausi | reverse complement strand
TCCCAGGCCCATGATAAATGTTTGGAGGTGGGGAAATGTTGAGTCACAAACGTCACACTCCACACTTTGGAATGTATTGTCCCTGAGCACTGGGACCGCTCCTTACCATGTATACTGAATGGTGAGAGCCATTCAGCTTTGAGAGCCAGGTCTTTAATGGCTTTTCTTTGCTTCACAGTGAAATGTTGAGAGTGTTCCCGCCACAGCCTTGGATGTTTCATCACACAGCTTGAGCATCCCTTATCTGAAATGCTTGCCGCCAGAACTTTTAGATTTCCATATTTGCCATGTGTATATATACACATTCCCAATACACTTTCTTGGGGATGGGACCCAAGTCTACATGCAGAACTACATCCTTGTTTTACTTACGCATAATGTGCACATAGCTGGAGGGAAATTTACCACCCCACCCCCCCAGAGCACTTGTGTTGTGACATAGCAGGCAAGGTTGGAGGTGGGGGGGCGGGGCACTTTTCCCAGCACTTTCTTGTGGCATCAGATTGGTGCTCACAAGTTTGAGCTTGGGGTTACTTGGGTTTGTTAATATTGGCTTATTTATTTGTCTTGTCTGCCGGTCTCTATTGGACTAGGGCTGGGTACCTGCCAGGTCAGTATCACCGAACTATAACCCAACCCTGATTTTTTAAAATCCCGACTGAAAGAAACCATGTTAAGATTTTCATATATTATCTCCAATCTCTCTCTCTCTCTCTTCCTCCTCCAGATTAAGGCTGGGCCAACATGGCATCTGTGTTTCGAAGTGAGGAGATGTGCTTATCCCAAGTGTTTCTCCAGGTGGAGGCTGCGTATTGCTGCGTGGCTGAGCTGGGAGAGCTTGGCTTGGTTCAATTCAAAGATGTAGGTACTGCATTCTTTGGAGATAAGAGGAAGGTGGGGGTGGCAGTAGACGGGGCTTGCACAATACTTCTTGCTAATCAACAAAACACAGGAAGAGGAGCCCAGAGCAGGGATGAGTAGAATTCCATGGCCCCGACCTTCTGGCTAAGATTTCTGATGACCCTCAGCCGGTCACTGTCTATGCTTCTCCTCTCAAGTCTTCTCTGGGAATGTTTTGAAGCATTAGTGCAAAGGCTGATGTTAGACTTCACTGCGCTTCAGGGTTTGTTTGTTTGTTTGTTTTTTTTTTTTTTGGTTTTTCGAGATAGAGTTTCTCCGTATCTGTGGCTGTTCTGGGCTCACTTTATACGTCAGGCTAGCCTTGAACTCATAGAGATCTGTCTGCCTCTGCCTCCCGAGTGAGTGCTGGGATTAAAGGCGTGTGCCACCATGCCCAGCCATTACAGACAGCTGTGAACTGTGGGTACTGGGATTTGAGCCCGGGTCCTTTGAAGAACAGCCAGTGGTCTTAACCACTGGGCCATCTCTCTCCAGACCCTGTGTTTCAACTCCTGTATAGCTTCTTTTAGATACTGGATCTGGCCAGTGAACACGGGGGATACCCATTTTCAAAATGAAAATCCATTTTCTGTGACTACTCAGCCTAGAGGCCGCATGCCCTGGAGTTGGCAGTTGATTCTGACACTGCATTCCAGTAATGACACTCTAGGGATGGGCTGCCTGGAGCGTGGCTTCTCATGGTCCATTTATACCTCTGATAAGCTTTTACCGAGTCTGGTTCAGAAAACCAGTCCTTTATTTCTTCTCCATGGTCATGTCAAACCTCAGCTCCCTTGTGGGAGGCCCGTATCTTGTCCTTTGCATCACTGATTGTCAGCATAGCACATGACAAGATGCCCATCTTCACTAATGTTTTCTTTTTTCTTTTTTTTTTTAAGATTTATTTATTATGTATACAGTGTTCTGTCTGCAGGTATATCTGCAGGCCAGAAGAGGGCACCAGATTTCATTATGGATGGTTGTGAGCCATCATGTGGTTGCTGGGAATTGAACTCATGACCTCTGGAAGAGCAGCCAGTGCTCTTAACCGCTGAGCCATCTCTCCAGCCTCACTAATGTTTTCTAAAAGCTTTGATTTTATCATGCATATGTGTGTGTGCATGTGAATATATGCATGTGAGTGCAGGTGCTCATGAGGCTAGAGGCATTGGATCCGCTGGAACTGGAGTTCCACATGGTTGTGAGCTGCTGGAAACCTAACTGGGAGAACAGCAAGTGCTCTTAACCACTGAGTTTTCTCTCTAGACCCAACGTTTGTTAGGCTAAGTTGAGAGGCACCCACAGCACAGGTTGAATTCTCGTTGATGACCGGGATGCACCATGTAGACCTGTAGAGTTTTCAAGGTCCCTTCATATTCCTGACCCCGCTGAGGTGCAGCTCACGTGCCTTATGCACGGCCATATGTATGCCGAACACACTCCTAACAACAACTTCCAGCACCGAGAAGGTAATACAATGAAGAAAGAAAGGCCCTAGCAGCTGTGGATCGCTAATGTGAGCCCTTGGTTCCCCTTTCCTGCAGCTAAACGCAAATGTGAACAGCTTCCAGAGGAAGTTTGTGAATGAAGTCCGGAGGTGCGAGTCACTGGAGAGAATCCTCCGTAAGCCACTTCCCCCTTACTGCCTAAATGTGAACCAAAAGAGGTAACTAGTTTGAAGAACTTAACTAGCACACTTACTTGGCACAACTCTCTGCCATGTGTAATGCTTTCTGAGGTGATCCCCAAGGCAGAGGGTGCAGGAAGTTGGAGGATACCACCTGGCTGTAGGGTGGGAGCTAGAACAGCCCAGAAGTGGGTTCAACTTGTTCTGCTGGACCCCGTTCTTAGTTCTGGGAAATCATGATCACCTGTGCTCTCCTTCAGGCTTTCTGGAGGATGAGATGCAAAATGAGATGATAATCCAGGTGCCTGAGAAGGTTCCAGAGACCCCTCTCCCCCGGGAAATGATCACCCTGGAGGTAAGTGCCTCATTTTACTGTCTCCCCAGGTGACTCCCAGGTCCTTCACAGTTGAGTAAGCAGTTGACAGTACCTTTTGGGGGTTACTTTGTGTCGGCGGTGGCTAGTTTTATACCAGCTTGATACAAGCTAGAGTCATCTGAGAGGAGGAAGCCTTGGCTGAGAAAATGCCTCCATAAGATTGGGCATGTGGGTACAGGCATCTTCTTAATTAGTGATGGATGTGGAAGGGCCCAGACTACTGTGGGTGGTACCATCCCTGGGCTGGCAGTCCTGGGTGCTATAAGAAAAAAGGCTGAGAAAGCCATAAGGAGAAAGCAAGCTGGTGAGCACCTTCCCCCCATGGCCTCTGCATCAGCTCCTGCCTCCAGCTTCCTGTCTTTGAGTTCCTGTCCTGACTTCCCTCAGTGATGGGATAGATGCAGAACTGTAAGCTGAGATAAGCCCTTCCCTCTGCAAGTTGATTTTGGTTCTGGTGGTTTCATCACAGCAGTAGAAACCCCAACTGAGCCATTATCCTAAGAAAATCTTAGGGTGCAACTTTAGGGCCTCTTATGCCAATTAGGGAGGAGTTGTTTTCATTTCTCAACAAAGCTCACCTCACTTTGAGGAGAGATTTCTTTTGTGCCCAGAAATTTCTCACAGGCAGTGAAGTCTTATGTATGTGGTGCCATGGGACAGGCTGAATGGGCCAATATGCGTGGAATGTGATGTTTTCCAGTCATGTGTCTGGCACAAAAAAAGTTTATGAACTGGCTCTTTTCAGCTTTAAGAAAAGAAAAAGTTCTTCAGCTGGACTCAGTGTGCTGATTGGTTTTATTGACTTTTCTGTAAAATCCTCAGCTGAGTGAAGGCAGGCGTTCCAAGTCTCACTGCTCTGAATGTAACATACTCAGCTTTGTCTGACAATTGGAAACTTGTTTCAGGGTGCAAAGGGGAGGTAACTTTGGCATGCTAGCCTCCTAAAAAGATGTCTTTATTTTATATGTGTGAGTGCTTGCCTGCATGTATGTATGTGCACCATGTGTGTGCTTGGTGTCTGTGGAGGACAGAGAGGGCTTTGGATCACTTGCACCTGGAGTTATACGTGGCTGTGAACCAGCGGGTGGGTGCTGGGAACTGGGGACCCAGGTGCTCTGCAGGAGCTGCTAACCACTGAGCCATCCCTCCAGCCCCTGGGTACCCTTTCTTACTGTTTACTTTTAAATCTCTCTTTGGTAAGCCTGTCCCTTGGATAGATTTAAAAATATTTAGAATGGCAATCTCTTTATTTATTTATGGTTTGTTGTTTTTTGAGATTGGAGTCTCATGGGCTGATCTCAAACTTGGCCCCATAGCAGAAGATGGCCTAGGGCTCCAGGTCTTCCTACCTCCACCTCCTGGGGTCTAGGATTGCAGAGAGGATTGCACACTTTGAAAACAGGTGATCCTGATCTGTTTATACTGGTGGTTCCTGCCTCAGCTCTTTAGTTTACCACCCCTCACATGGTTGAAGGCTACAGAGGGCATAAGATTGTGAGATATGAGATAGTAAGATGCTTGCTGTACAAAGAAAGACCTGAGTTGGAGTCCCCGAACTGACATTAAAGATAAAACCAAACCAAACAAAAATGCTTGATGTGGTGCCACATCTTTGTAATCCCAACACTGAGGAAGTAGAAACAATTAGATCCTGGGCACTCACTGGCCAGCCAGTCTAGCCTATGAGATGAACTACAGATCAATGAGAGACCCCATCTAAAGAACAAAACAACCAAAATAACAAACCAGTACATTGCTGCTGAGGAACAACACCCAAGGCTGATCCCTGGCCTCCACACACGTACCCATACAAATATATATGCAACTACACACACACACACACACACAAACACTCACACACACAATTTAGTATTCTTTATTTTAAATTTTGAATTGGCCAACTATATTGTTTTTCTTCTGTAACTTATTTTTTCTCATTTTAAATGTTTTTTTTTTTAATCTTAGGTGTACAGGTGTTTTGTCTGCATGTATGTTTCAGCACCATGTGTATGGTTGGAACTGGTGGAGTTCAAAAAAGGGTGTTGGACAGGGCTGGAGAGATGGCTCAGTGGTTAAGAGCACCCCTACTCTTCCGAAGGTCCTGAGTTCAATTCCCAGCACCCACATGGCAGCTCGCACCTGTCTGATGTTGTCTTTTGGTGTGCAGATATACAGGAAGACAAAGTACCCATATACATAAATAAATAAATCGTAAAAAAAGGGGGGGGTGTTGGATTCCCCTGGAACTGGGGTTACAGACAGTTGTTAGTCACTATGTGAATGCTGGGATTAGAACCCTGGTCCTCCAGAACAGCAGTCAGTGGTCTTGACCACTAAGCCACCTCACCAGCCCTTACTTTTTGTTTTAGCTTTTAAGATTCCATATTGTTTCATGTTTCTGAAATCAGTTCATTTCTATAGTTGCAGTGTTTTTGTCAAATATAATGTGCTTTCTGCATTTATTTAAAAATTATTTTCTGGGCTGGAGAGGTGGCTCAGAGGTTAAGAGCACTGGCTGTTCTTCCCAAGGTCCTGAGTTCAATTCCCAGCAACCACATGGTGGCTCACAGCCATCTACATTGAGATCTGCCCGGGCATATATGTAGAGCAAATACTGTATACATAATAAATAAATAAAAAAATGTTAAAAAAATTATTTTCTTTTATATGTATGAGTGTTTTGCTTGCTTGTCTGTCTGTGCACTTGTAAGTGCCTTGTGCTGTTGGAGGTCAGAACAGGGCATCAGGTCTCCTGGGATGGAGTTACAGATGGTTGTTACAGATAGTTGTGAGCCTTCATGGGGGTCCTCTGCAAGAACAGTAAGTGCTCTTAACCGCTAAACCAACTTTTCAACCCTCTCTATTGTATTTTAAAGGTCTTTTTAGATAAGTGACCTTCCAGGGTTTTACAATATTATTATTATTTTTTTTTTGTCTGAGACAGGGTCTCTCTATTATCTAGCCCTGGCTGTCCTGGAACTCACCATGTAGACCAGGCTGGTCTCTAAGTCTCAGAGATTACCGCTCCTCTGCTTCTTGAGTGCTGGGATTAAAGGTGTAAAAGACTCTACGCTTGGCTGTTAAATTTCATTATTACATTTACAAGTTGTGTTTAGAATACACTAGATTCTCTTTTTATGTCTACCTGGCTTTCAGAATGGCTACTTTTATTTATGTGTGCAGTGAGTGTGCACTCATGGTCATGTGAGCATGCTGTGGTGTGCATGTGGAGGTCAGAGGACAAGCTGCAGCAGTCGGTTCTCTCCTTTAAGCGTGTGAGTCCTAGGGATGGAATTTGGGTCATCGGGCTTGGCAGCAAGCACCTCTATCTGCTGAGCCATCTTGCTGGTCCCCTGCCTGTTTTCTTAGTTTAGGAAATTGTTGTCTAACCATTTCTTTGTCAGTGAAAGTAGCACCCTCACTTATCTCTTAGAACATTCTAAAACAAAACTTAAAAGTCGTTTTTCCAAGTGTTTTGTAGAAGGTGATTTAACTCAGTGTGTTTTTCTGTCCTGGTTTTGCTGGTGATTTTTGTCATCAGGTTTCATCACAAGCTTTAGTGTGTGTGTGTTCATTTGGGAAAAGAAATTGCTTTTAGCTCAATTCTGCCTTCTTGTCTTTTTTTTCTCACCTTCACTGTAGCCTCTTTTCTTTTGTTCATGTTTGTCTCTTTAGATCCATATAGAACTGATGTGTGAATCAGCACAGTGGTTGGAGGAGAGGACCCAGTCTCTCTTTTTTTGCATTTTAACCATCAGTACAGTGTGTCTGGGGCAGAAGGAATTCCCAATGTGTAAAATTACTTACCTCTTAAAGGTTCCACATGGGCTATCTTTACCCCTTGGAGTGTATTTGCATCGTCCCCATCTGGACAGTGGTCATCTGGCTTTTTCACTGCAGCCTGCATGAATACTTAATTTGTAGATGAACAATGCTCAGCTTCAGCTAGGTTTTGGCACAGGGACTGCCTCTTTGATTTCTAGTTATTGATTGTAGTTAATGTATGGAAGAAATGTCACAGCACTTTTTACCTGGCTTGTTTTTTCTCCGTTGAACAGACTACTCTAGAGAAATTGGAAGGTGAGTTACAGGAAGCCAACCAGAACCAACAGGCTTTGAAGAAGAGCTTTTTGGAACTGACAGAACTCAAATACCTCTTAAAGAAAACCCAGGACTTTTTTGAGGTATTTTCTTGGGGTGGAGTTAATAAAGGGCCTTTTCCTCAGAATCCCACATTCTTATTTTGAAAACTGGCTGGTTTGAACTAAGAATAGAGTACTTTGTTTCTTGCCCCATGGCCAGGCTCTTAATAAAGGGGGGTATTCCAGTATTCCAGGTGGGGGAGCAGTGGTTCTGGTTCAGTTGAATGCAAAAATGTTATGGTTTTCTGGCTGGGTATAGTCATGCATGCCTTCAATCCCAGCACTTGGGAGGCAGAGGCAGGCCTGGTCTATAGGTCAAGTTCTAGGACAGCCAGGGTGACATAGTGAGAACTTGTCTAAATCAGGAAAACTAAAATATGGCGCAACACAAGGAGAGTCAGAACAAGGGAGAATGGGGTTTGAGATTTAGGAAGGTTTAGGGGTGGTGTCCTGGTAAGGAGCTCTCAGCTGTTTACGTCTGTTGACATTTGTGGAAGATTAAAGCTTCCCTAGAAAGAGAGCAAACCATGAGGTCCAGGGGTTTCTAAGTTGTCCTGGGTTTGATGACAGGGCTGGTGTTTTTGTCTTTCAGACAGAAACCAACTTAGCCGAAGATTTCTTTGTTGAAGACACTTCGGGTCTTTTGGAGCTAAGAGCCATACCTGCATTCATGACTGGAAAGTTGGGGTCAGTATAGCTCCATACCCTAAGAGTTGGGTATGGCCGGGCGGTGGTGGCGCACGCCTTTAATCCCAGCACTTGGGAGGCAGAGGCAGGCGGATCACTGTGAGTTCGAGGCCAGCCTGGTCTACAAAGTGAGTCCAGGACAGCCAAGGATACACAGAGAAACCCTGTCTCGAAAAACCAAAAAAAAAAAAAAAAGAGTTGGGTATAGTTGGGTGCCCAGTCCTTCCCTCAATGTCTCCCCAGCTGATGAATCAGTGAATGAAGAACTCCTGGGTGTGGAACAGGGTGTAGATAGATACAAGGCTTCCATATAGAGATAGACCCAGGAGCAATCTACAAGGCTGGTAAAGTGAGGGAGGGAGTGCCCCTTGTTCATGGTTCATATCTTCATATCTTCAGCTTGGAAGTGCCTGTGTACAGGGCTCCCATGAAGGGCAGATATGGACTCATTATTTATATGTGACTGTTCCCTAGCTCTGGAACAAAGCTAGGAGATAGATATGGTTTTTTTTTCTTCCTTATGTTCAATAAAATACATTTGAAGTTTTCAAATGTCATTAGAAGTGACAGAATTGTGCAGGCAAATCAACCCTGAGTAAATGGCACTAATATGACATATGATACTTATGAGAATATGTGGAACCTCAACATGGGATTGCATTCAGTGTTTATGAGAGATTAATGAAGTTCAAAATACATATGAACATTGTGGTTGGAGGTCCCTAATTTTTTATTTATTATGTATTTGAGAACCTGTTGAAGTTTGAAATGGAGCTGGATGTAGAGTCACCGACCTTTTATCCCAGCACTCAGGAGGCAGAGGCAGGTGGATCTCTGTGAGTTCAAGGACAGCTTAGTCTACAGAGTGAGCTCTAGGACAGCCAGGGCTATATAGAGAAACCCTGTTTAAAAAAAAAACAAAACAGGCCGGGCGGTGGTGGCGCACGCCTTTAATCCCAGCACTTGGGAGGCAGAGGCAGGCGGATCTTTGTGAGTTCGAGGCCAGCCTGGTCTACAAAGTGAGTCCAGGACAGCCAAGGATACACAGAGAAACCCTGTCTCGAAAAAAACCAAAAAAAAAAAAAAAAAACAAAACAAAAAACCAAGATTTGAAATGGAAAGAAGATAATGTTTATATAAATATTTTAGCTGAAGGTAATGCAAGCTCAATGTCATCTAAAGTAATAAGCCATTGAAACATTACTGTTTGAAGACCATGTCAGTTGTCTAAGTACCAAGATATCTGGACATCAATGTGTATATCTTAATGCACTGCCTTTTAAAAATAAAAATTTGTGGAAGCCATTGAACGTTTACTGAGATTGGCTACAATACTATAGGAATGGTCCATTATATATAATACATATTATATATACTACATAATACATATAGTATTATATAGCATATAATGTTATATATAGTATAGATAGAATTCCAATGATTCGAACACAGAATATCAAAGAAAACAGACCATCCAACAATATGTGGGTAAGGTGGAGCTAGGACATGTGTGGCTTTGTGAGCAGTTCCTAACATCTCTCCTCATGGGCTCTAGGCCTCATTGGTGTCTCCTCTTACTCCTGTCTAGGTTCACTGCTGGTGTGATAAACAGGGAGAGAATGGCTTCCTTCGAGAGGCTGCTGTGGAGAGTTTGCCGGGGAAATGTATACTTGAAATTCAGTGAAATGGACACACTTCTGGAGGATCCTGTGACGGTGGGCATCTCAGACCTGAGGGAAGGGCTCTGTGGGCTTCCTGGAGACCATAGCACTAAACACCTCTCTCAAGCAGCTAGTTCCGCTTCATCCCTCACCTTCTCTCTCCTCTCTCTACCCAACCCCCCTCAGTTTTTCTGAGACAGGGTTTCTCTGTGTAATAGCCCTGGTTGTCCTGGACTCATTTTGTAAACCAGGATGCCCTTGACCTCGCAGAGATCTGCTTGCCTGTGCTTCTGCCTCCAGAGTGCTGGGATTAAAGGTGTGTGCCATCACGCTTGGCTCTCTTCTCTCTCTTTTTCCTTTCTTTTCTTCTCATTTCACCGCCCCTCCCTATGTTTTAAATTTAGTACATTTGAAAGGTCTGTCTGAGGACCAATACTTCTTAACACACCACAGTTGGTTCATTCCTCTAATCATGTAGGTGTCTTGTTTCTAGAAACTTACTATACTAATACCATGTGAGGCCAACTCTGTTTCCATCACATCACCCAGAACTGGCTAGAGTCTGTCTCTCAAGCTTCAGTGTGCCCACAAGTTGAACAGTCACCTGGAATCTAGCAGGGCTGGGTGGAGTATGGAGTCCAACAGTCTGCACTTCTTATAGTTTCCAATGATCTTGACAATGTAGGCAGATACTTGCTGTCTACAGTCCACAGGCTTCTTCTTTTTTTTTTTTTTTGATTCTTCAGCTGAGACAACGCGACACAGGGTTTATTGGGCACGAATTACACTTGGCCACAAGCGAACAGAGCTAGTCCAGAATGTCAGGGGTCCAGGGCAGAGGGCCAGCCTGGGCTCTAAGGAAGGCGGGCCGCTTCTCCGGTGGTCTCGGCGGGGCGGTGTCCCAGGACCGCGGGGTCTGTCATTCACGGCCTCCGGCCTCCCTTCTGCTCCCGCACAAGCCGGCTTCTTACTTGGACCTCTGCCTCATCTTTCTTCTCTTGCGCTTCAGCCTGCGCATTCGCTTCTTCCGCCACTTCGCTCTCATGGCGCAGTTGTTCCAAGGAAGATGGCGCTAAGACCGAGAGCAATTTTTTTTTTTTTTTGGTTTTTCGAGACAGGGTTTCTCTGTTTAACAGCTCTTGCTGTCCTGGACTCACTTTGTAGACCAGGCTCGCCTCGAACTCACAGAGATCCGCCTGCCTCAGTCCACAGGCTTCTGATGAGAAGGTTCTTCCCTGAAGGCTACACAGTTGTTGCTGTTAATTCTACAAGTTAATTGCTTCCTCCACCTTTCTAATTAATATTTGAACCCACTTATTCTTTCACCCCCCCCCAAAGCAAAAAGTCTGTAATCTTCCAGATGAGAGGCTAAAAACATTAATCTTAAGTTTAATTTGATTTTTAAAAAAAGTCATAGTAAACATAAAATAGAAAATAAGAAAAAAGCACATATATTTATCTGGTGAGAAGATGCTAGGGCTATCCCTGGATGAAGCTTTCATAGCATCTGAGAAGTACCGGCCCCAATGTGAGAAACTTAGTCACATAGTTTGTGATGCTGAGGGACTGTGTTCATGCTCTTTCCTGTGAATTATTTAAAGAAAAAAATTACAAAACACACTCTTCAGTACACCTGTATGTTTTAACTATTTTCTTGTATTGTTTTTCTATAATCAAGGCAGTTATAATTTTATTTAATTATTATTATTTTTTTTTTGTTTTTTGTTTTTGTTTTTGTTTTTTTTTTGAGACAGAGTTTCTCTGTGTAGCACTGACTATCCTGGAACTCTGTAGACCAGGCTGGCCTTGAACTCAGATCTGTCTACCTCTGCCTCCTGAGTGCAGTTATAATTTTATATGGAACTGGTTTTTCTGACTTTTTTTTTGTTGTTGTTGTTTTGTTTTTCAAGACAGGTTTTCTCTGTGTGTAGCCCTGGCTGCCCTGGAATCACTTTGTAGACCAGGCTGGCCTCAAACTCACAGAGATCTCTGCCTGCCTCTGCCTCCCAAGAGTGCTGGGATTAAAGGCATACACTACCATGCCTGGCTGAGTTTTATGCTCTTTTTCAGTTATAATAAGAAAATTTCTACCCATAATCCTATAAATCCTTTATTCTTTGTGTGTGTGTGTGTGTGTGTGTGTGTGTGTGTGTGTGTGTGTGTGTGGATAGAAACTCAAATACCTCAGAATGGCTTCAAACTGTCCATGTGGCAGAGACAGGCCTTGAACCTCTGATCCTTGTCTGTAAGTGCCCAAGTGCTGAGATCACAGGCATTGCCCACCATGCCCGGTTTCTATGATTATTTTAAATTGTGAAATCTAATTGCCACTTTACAATTAAGTTTTGACATGTAGTCTTCATGGTGAGAGAGAATATTTATCTTTAAAGGGGAGGGAGGGAGAGAAAGAGGGAAGGAGGGAGGGAGAGAAAGAAGGAAGGAGGAAGGGAGGGAGGGAGAGAAGGAGGGAGGGAGGGAGGGAGAGAAGGAGGAGGGAGGGAGGGAGAAAGAGGACCATGGACACAGAGGATCACCCAGCAGGTGTCAGGAATGGATCCCTCATTCCAGCAGATCTAGAGACTGTAACCTTCCACAGCATGTTTTATATAAAAATTTTCCTTACCCACTCAAATGAAAAACAGGAACAACAAACTGACAGCACTGTTAGAATTTTACAAATAACTTTTTGTTTTTACATTGCTGAGAATTGAACCCAGGGCTTTTCACAAGCTAGGTAAACTCTCATTGAGCTATACCCCCAGTCTGAAACATAGTTTAAGCAGTGCCTTTTTTTTGTTTGTTTTTCTGTTCCTTTGTTTGAGACAGAGTCTCACTACTTAGCCCTGACAGGCCTGAAACTTTTAAATTCTTCCTGAGTGCTGGGATTAAAGGAGTGTATCAACACACCCAGCCTAAGCAGTATTCTTAAGGGCACCGAGGCAATAGCTGTGTGAGCCAAAACCTAGTCATAGTTTTCCCTTTGTAAAGGATCAAACGTAGACTTGCGTGTGACCTGCAGATGGTACAGCTGCTTCTGGTGCCCTGGCCAGCTACTGCGGTTTTGAACCTTGGAATATCCTAGCCTCTCCTGGAGATGTTTTCTTAGGTGTGGGCACTGCTCTTCCTTATAGGGGTGAGAACAGAATTAGAAGCCTAGCAGTGGTCTCCTTGGTTAGCAAGCAGTGCAGCTGGTTACTTTGGGGTTTTCAAATTTTATCGTTTATGTTCTGCTGGGTATAGTTCCGTGGTAGTGTTTACACAGGGTGTCTGTCCCCAACACTGGAAAAGGCAGGAAGGAAGGAAGGGAGGAAAGTAATTCTTTTCTGATATTCCAGAAAGAAGAAATTAAAAAGAATATATTCATCATATTTTATCAAGGAGAACAGCTCAGGCTGAAAATCAAGAAGATCTGTGATGGGTGAGACTGAAACACTCTGTCATGGTGATGGGGATAGGCAGTGGGTGGAGAGATGTACCATGCAGAATGCACGTGCCTGCCTGGGCCCCCTTTTGAAGCTGACTAGGATTTTAGAGTAGTTTTCTGAAGATCATTTAAAACAATGGTGAAAACACAACCAACTTCCAGTACTTGGGAGCATATGAACAGGGAGAAAGTAACTAACCAGCCACAAATGTAACACAAGGAGAGGCAGCCTGTTTCAGGTTGTACCTTGTTCTAATTACTTGCTGCTGTCGAGTGGGCAGACTCAGGCTGGAGCTGCAGCGTGGTGATGGGGCACTTGCCTGACATGCTAGAGGCCCTGGGTCTGATTCACCGGCACTGAAAAAGTAAATAGAAAAGGGAAAAGTAATCACCGTTGGCTCAGCTGTTTCTGTAGAACAATCTTAATTTTTCCTATGTTTGGATGTATGGATTGTCCTGGGGAATGAACTCAGGACCTCACTCGTGCAAGGGAAGCACCCTCCCCTTGAGACATACACCGAAGGCTAGCCTGAAATTCACTCCGTAGAAACCTCAAGCTTGTAATCCTCCAGCTCACCAGCCTTCTAAGTGA
This sequence comes from Lophiomys imhausi, assembly GCA_907164525.1. NCBI lineage: Eukaryota > Metazoa > Chordata > Mammalia > Rodentia > Muridae > Lophiomys > Lophiomys imhausi. Next base: position 2,241,721 of record CAJQZJ010032348.1, on the reverse strand, counting down.
TGGGATTTTGGGTATGAGGCACCGTGCCCAGCTGTTGTGAATCATTTTCTAATGACCACACAGGGGGCTGTTTTAGCAAAGGCTTGACCATTTGAGCCCTGTCAATCAGCGATGGCCTCATAGGAAAGGGACTGTAAGGGATTTTCTGTAGTAACTCATGTGCATCCTTTGGGACATGTTAAACACAGGTTTCGTGCTACCATCTACCCCTGCCCGGAACCTGCAGCTGAGCGCAGAGAGATGCTGGCCAGTGTCAACGTGAGGCTGGAAGACTTAATCACTGTGAGTGTGGGCTTTGGGCCATGAGTTGCTGGGGACCTCTGCCCTTTCCATGTGAATCTTATCCCCAGGCCCCCGCCTGGAATGTTTGCTTTGCAGTTCTGGTTTGAGCTCCAGCAGATTGCACAACTAGAAAACAGTGTTCAGTGAGCTGACAATTCTGCATGTCTGTTACACGCTGCTCAGCTTAGAATGGACCACAGCCCTAGTTTACCTTCAGGCGGAGACCCGTGTTTGATGAATGGAGCCCTTTATGGCAGGCCTTTGCCTGATGAGTCTGCAACCAACTAATTAGCCAACTGAGTGGAGCAACCAGTTTGCCCGCACTGAATTGTTATTCCAATTAACAACTATGAAGACAGTGAGTCTGGTTTTTCCATGTGAGCTCTTGACACATCCCAGATACATTTCCTTAGAAAGGTCTGTCATCATCCCCAGTGACACTGAGTGTGTGTGTGTGTGTGTGTGTGTGTGTGTGTGTGTGTGATTTAAACACTCTTCAGCAGTATGGAAACCAGTCGTTGGAGTTGACTGGCCCTCCATCTGATGGTATATCCTGTATCAGTGCTGTCTGTCCGTAGTAACTTTTCATGGCACAGAATTAATTGCTCTGCAGCCCACTCTATCCAGTGCTGTGCTTAAGGGCCACAGGTGGCTGTTGAACTCTTGAAATATGACTAGTGACACCAAGGGACTGAGTTTTGATTGCTATTTAGATTTTGTGCACATAAGTGTGTGTGTGTGTGTGTGTGTGTGTGTGTGTGTAAGTGCATGTGCATTTGTGCACATATGTAGAAGTCAGGGGACATTGCAATCCCAGACATTATCTTCAGGATACCATCTACCTTCTTTGAGACAGGGTCACTGCTTTCAGCAGGGTTCACCAGTTAGGTAGGCTGACTGGCCAGCAAGCCTCACGGATCCTCCTGTCTCTACCTTCCCAGCCTTGGATTACTAGCATATACTACAGCTCTTGGCACTTCTAAGTGGGTTCTGGGATTGAACGCATGTTGTCATATTTGCAAGGCAAATACTTTACTGAGTCATTGTCCCAGACTACTATTTAATTTGTATTAAATTTATGTTCTCAAAATTACACGGGGCTACTAGATAGGCCAGGACAGTTGGCACCGTCAGTGTGGGTTTAGACATTTAGGTTTAGTTTATTCATTTTTGAGATCAGGTCTTGCTGTGTAGCCCTAGCTGGGCTGCTATTTGTTATGTAATCCAGGCTTGTCGAAGGCTCACATCAATCCTGCTTCAGCCTCAGTGCTGGGCTTGCAAGTGTACGCCACCACACCTGGCACACGTGTTTTAAAAGCCTTTGGCTAGAGACGCTTTTATGGCCCCCAAATACCTGTATTTAATTTCTTTAATTGTTTCTATTCCTTTTTAGCCACTGTCCCAGCAACTGTTTACTTCAGAAGGTTCCCTATATGGAAATACTCTGATGGGCCTCAGGAATGCCTCATGAGGAGGGTGGGGAAGAAATAAGGCCAACTGTGTTTATTATATGCAGTGGGGCTTGGGCGGTTGTGTTCAGGGATCTGGGCAAGTTCTGACTGACCAGCATTTCCCTTTCTGTCCAGTCATGGCCAAGGGTGAACCTGAGACTCCGTTCAGTATTGGGCACTGATCTAAGACAAATTATGGAGGCAGGCATGTGTGGTTATGGACTCAAGTGACCAGCTGAGCAGGAGGGCCTCTCCTGGAGTCCATTTTCAGAGTTCCTTATATGCTACGATTCTAGGATTCAATCCTGCCTGTGAGCGTGAGCATGTGTGTTTGCATGTGTGTGTTTGTGTGTGTTTGTGTGTGTATGTGCCTGTGTTTGAATGTGTGTGTTTGTGTGTGTGTGTGTGTGTGTGTGTGTGTGTGTGTGTGTTTGTAGGTAGGTACATGTGTTATGGCAAGTAGAGGTCAGAGGACAACTTGTAAAAGTGGGTTCTTTCCACCATGTTGGTTCTGGGAATCAAACTCAGGAAGTCAGGCTTGATAGGGAGCACCTTTGCACACCGAGCCATCTCTCTGGCTTTCCGGCATTTCTTTCTGCAAGAGTACACTGTGTTCTTGTTAGGGTGACTGTTGCTATAAAGTTTGTGAAAGTTTAATCTGTGCCAGGTGGTCTTGTCTCCTGGTCATCCTCAGGCTGGGTTGCATTACACCCTTAAGTGACCCTTCAGGATGCATGTGCGGGCCTGTGTATTATAGGTATACACATTCTATAGGTATCTGTATAGTGTCTATATAGGCATATAGACACTTAATGATATGTCTTTTATAGTATGCCACTATAGCTATATGAAAGGTTACTGAAAAAGATGACCCTATTTTATTTGTCAAAACATGAAGTCTGATTCCATCAAATGAATTTTATGAGTGCCAAATTGCCCACTCATGAACTCACTTAGCATTTATTGGAGGGATTATTATGGGGACGGTTTGATCTGTTTTGAAGACATTATAACAGATGACCATAAGTTGGGTAGCATCAAGAACACACACATTCTTTCTGGAGGTCAGAGGTCCAAAATCAAGGTGCCTCCTGGGCTAGGCTCTTGCTGAGGAGGTTGTGGGAGGATCCTTCCTGTCTTACCCACTGTCTGGTGGCAACTTGATGCCCTCGGCTAGAGGACACGTCATTTCCATCACTGCCATGGTTCCCACGGTGTACTTCTTGTGTGGCTGATCTCTAGATCAGCCTTAATCTAGTATGTCGCCTTAATCTAGTATGGCATCATCTTAACTTGACACACACAGTTCAACCCAGAGCAGTAGCATCAGGAAAATCTTAGAGAGAAAGAGTAAGATGGTCTTTGCCTGTAGGTTCTAACCTTGAGTAGGGGAGGCAAACTGATCACATGCTCTTTCCAGGGCAGGGGTAACCACTATAGCAGATGAACCCCCATTTTTGCCATTGTGTCAAATGCCCCCATAAATGTTCATTGTTTCTCTGTTTTTGCCTAGGTCATTACCCAAACGGAGTCTCACCGACAGCGCCTACTGCAGGAAGCAGCTGCCAACTGGCATTCCTGGGTCATCAAAGTCCAGAAGATGAAGGCCGTCTACCATGTCCTGAACATGTGCAACATTGACGTCACCCAGCAATGCATCATTGCTGAGATCTGGTTCCCAGTAGCAGACACCAGGCATATCAAGAAGGCCCTGGAACAAGGAATGGTGAGTGGCAAGGGGAGCTGGGCATGGGATGCGAATCACATCTGGCCTCCTCAACCCTGTTTGTCCTCTCTGAGGTTGTGAACTTCATAAGTGGCTTTGGGATAGGATTGTCTCTATCTTGTACCTTCAGAACATTAAAAAAAATTGAGACAGTATTTCACATATTCTTGGCTTGTCTCCAAGTCTCTATGTAGCAGAGGATGACCTTGAACTTCTGACTTCAGGCATGCATTTCTACACCTGATTTATACAGTGCTAGGGACTGAACCCAGGGCTTAGAGGATGCTAGGCAAGCACTACCTTCTGAGCTGTGTCCCCAGGCCTTTACCTTCCATTCTTAACTCAGTGCAAAGGCACAGAAGAAAAACTTTCTCTTTTTCAATTTTTCTCCAGCAATTGAAAAACTGTCACCATTTCTTTGATCTTCGTTGAGTATGTGCTGAGTGCTGTCCGTCACGTTCCAGGCTAGCTAGACAGGCAGAAACAACCATGCCTGCGCACTAAGACCTCAAAGGCACAGTGGCTCAGAAAGCCGCTGCAGCACTGAGCATGTGCACGGTATTCATGGTGTTCATCTGCTGCATGTCCCCTGTGCACAGAGGATCCAGAGCCACCTGGGTAGACACAGCCTTGCCCCAACTGGCTTCCTAGAAAGAGAGATGGGCAATACACATACCCCCGAGTGTGTGCTCTCAGGTGGCTGTGAATGGTGGGCTAAGAAAATGAGGGACATCATGGGAGAGAAACTGGTTCCTACCACCTGTTGTAGTCACCAATGAAAGAGTGAGCCCCAGCCCAAAAAGTGCCCGAGTACTGACACTTGGTACTCAATTGATGAGAATAATAGTAATATCATTCAAACCTAGGCAGGAAGATGCCTCATGCCTTGCAAAGTCACGTGGGGCTTGTACTTAGGGCCAGAGTGAACCCACAAGACCAGAGAGAACCACAGGCAGGACTGGGGTCTGTGGTGACAAGAGGGTGGGCTGACTGGTTCCTGCTGGAGAATGTGCTATACTTGCTTGGATCATTGCATGGGGTAATAGGTTGGTGAACCCCATTGGGTTGAGGATTGGGGAGAGTGAAGCTGACTGAGAAGGAACTAGCTGGGAGATAGGATGTCTTCTTTTAGGCAGGTGGTGCATCTGGCAAGAGGGGAGGACTCATGGCAACTGTTACAAGACAAGCCCCTCTGAGCAGTTGGCAATCAGAGCAGATGTTGCTGAGTACCCTGGGAATACTGTGAGGCAAAGGTTTCGGGCAGAGGGGTCTGAAAGTAGCGATTATAGTGAAAATGGCCAATGTGGTGAGAGCTGTCCATATTCCTGCTGAAGGAAATTGAGGCAGAGAGAACAATAGTCAATCAGAATCAGGGAGGCAGGACCTCACTGTGTATGGTGTCCTTGTCACCCTCAAGCTGCATTCCCAAACTACATAGAGGGGCATTTAAAAATTATGCATCTTTCTCAGATGGGACAGAGCAGGGGTGCCTTCTGGAGGAATCATGATGTCTGAGTGCTCAGTGAACAAGGAAGGGGCAGAGTGGGTGCAGAGTAGGAGCAGGGAGCGGGTGGGAAAGATCCCAAGAGGCCCCCTTAACAGTATAAGGGATGGTATAAAACATTTATTACATTTAATTTGTGACTGTGTGGGTACGCACATATGGAGGTCAGAGGATACCTTATCTGAATTGATTTTCTTCCTCTACCATGCCCAGTCCAAGAATTGAACTCAGTTCATCAGGTTTGGTGGCAAGCACCTTTATCCACCCAGCCAACTTAATGGCTTAGGGGTACATTTTAAGTCTATGCCCGAGTGACTTGGTCCAGTCTGTAGTTTAAACGCATTTTCATTTCAGAATGGGGAGAGTTTGGCCACCATGGAGGTGGTTCCACAACCCTGGGGTTAGAATTGAACACAAAATACAGTAGAGTTGCCAGGAGGTAATCCCAGCACTTGGGAGGCAGAGGCAGGTGGATCTCTGAGTTTGAGGCCAGCCTGGTCTACAGAGCCAATTCCAGGATAACCAGGGGCTACACAGAGAAATCCTGTCTCAAAAACCAAAACAACAAGAAGAATATAGCAGAGTGGTGTTCATGCCTATAATCCCTGAACTCAGAAGGTAGAGGCAGAAGGATCTGAAGTTCAAGGTTGAGTAATAGCTATTTCAAGCCCAACCTTGGGATACTGGAGACCTTGTGTCAATGTAGAGTTATTCTGTGTCATGATAAGGCTAAGCTTTCTACAAGGCTGTCTAAAGCAGTTTCTTCAGCCCCCGGAAATGTCACAGGTGTTTTCCCACACAGGAGTGGAAGGCCTTGTGTGAGTAGGAGGTAGAAGTATGAAGATAGAACAGGTGTTGGATACTGTCGTCACTGTCAATCCCTTGTGGCCTCTTCCAGCAACTGTGTCAGCTGCCATGGGGTGTGTACAGGAAAGAATGTCAGGCCTTGCTGCTAAGGAGGTGATTCCCATTCTCCTTTAACAATGCAGCAGGAGATTGCTCCATCTGCTTTATGACCTGGAGCAGTTGCCTAACCCTGCTGTGCCTCAGTTTCTTCATCTGTAAAATGGGGTTTGTCTTGAGGTCCTCCCTCATGTCATCATCAAATAAACTGAGACTGAACTCTGCAAAGACTTCTTTAGTTGGTGGAGTCCCAGAGTTCAGGGCACCTGTGCCAATCACTATGGGGGTGTGGGGTTGACATGGAGAGTGCTGAGAACTGTGAAGACTCGGGTGGATGGGGAGGTGGCTTTTGTGGTCTTGGTTTCCATGAGAAGTAGGTTGTGAAGGTGCCAATGGAGGATTAAGTCATCCTTGCAAAGAAGCCTTGACTGAGACTAAGATGTTTTGAACTTACTCTTTAGACTGTAGGAAGCGTCTGAAGAACAATGCCTTTGGATTGTTTTATTCTGGACCTGACTAAGCAGTGGGTGGGGGAATCAGCAGAAAGACTGAGGGTGGAGGAGATGGTGATGTCTGATTAGGGTGGCAGGATTCAGGAGGGAGAGATACTGAGCCAGAATGGTGGCCACAAAGTCAGAAGGGACTGAAATGGCTACAGAACAGGAATCTGGGAAAGTGGAGACTCTGGGAAAAGGCAGGAGACAAGAGAGGACCTAGCTGGGTCAAGTTGGTGATTCAGCCATGGACATCTGGATTTTCTATGGCTGCTGGGTCATGGAAAACCTACTGGGAAGTAAGAAAAGAATGAGATGTGGGAGAAAGTGTGTGCCAATTTGAAAGATAGGGATGAATTAATAAAGTGGCTGAACTTCTGAAGAAGGTGGAGAGGGGGAAGAATAGAGAGCCTAGAGCTGAGGGGTGTGTGTGTGTGTGTGTGTGTGTCCGTCTGTCTGTGTATATGTGTGTGTTTGTCTGTGTGTGTCTGTCTGCTGGTGTGTGTGTCTGTGTGTGTTGGGGTGGGGGGGGAATTGGCCAGAGAACCAGGATGGGCCCCTGCATTTTGATGCTCTCATGTAAGAGATATTAGGTAAGTATTGAGACACATTCATCTTTCATAGGTGGGGTCATGGTTCTCTGGAAGGCCAAGAGATGTCCCAAGTTCATGTCCAGATCTGTGTGCCAGAATTCAATCATCCATACACTTTGGTCACCTGTTTTTTTTTTTTTTTTTTTTTTTTTCTGCAGGAACTCAGTGGCTCCTCCATGGTGCCCATCATGACAGAAGTGGAAACTAAAACAGACCCTCCCACCTTCAATAGGACCAATAAATTTACAGCTGGCTTCCAGAACATTGTTGATGCATATGGTGTAGGTAGCTACCGAGAGATAAACCCAGGTGAGGATCTGATGCCTTGCACAATGGGGTAGCAAGAAACTGAAAATTACTAAGGTGTGCTTCTCAGTAGATGCAGGAGGAGAATCCAATTATACCATGACATTCAACAACTTATTTGTTTCCTAATGCTCTGTATTGTCTTTTGTAAATGCTTACTCATGAAAGATTTGGTTTTTGTCTTCACCACTCCTTGAGTATGCATTTGTTTAGAGTCAGGGTTCTGTATATTTTGTATGTTTAGAGTCAAAGTCCCAAGGTGGGCTTGACTCATGATCCCCATGTTTCCATCTCTGAGCACGGAGCTTACAGATGTGTGATACCACATATGGCTCTTTTAAATGGCAGCCAATTCTAGTTTTCATTTTCTTCTCCAGGTCAACCAGGGCCCTCTAGCGTCTTTATAATCCTGAAGTTATTGTGTGAGGAAAGACAAGGACACATGATTTAGGGTCAGGAGAATAGATCCTTAGTAGCCTGTGCTGTGCAACCATGGTGGCCTGGTTAGTAAAATAGAGGGGTAGATCAGATGGTCCATAGTCACACAGAGGACAGTGCAGTCCTACACAGCCTGAGTCTTCTCTAACCTGTGACTAATAATGTGGGGGCCTCATGGGATCACAATGCCTGTGAGTAACTACTGGTACTGTGTCTGTAGTGGAGACAGACAAAAGATCTTATTGAAAAGAATGGAGAAGTCAGAGAGAGGCTTTCAGTCTTGCATTAGCCACATTCATAACACTGGTCAAGTACCTCCATAAATGGCTTACTGAAGATGGGATTATATTAGTACTTTTCTGTTGCTGTGATAAAATACGCCAACCAAGAGAAACTTAGGGAAGAAAGGGTTTATTTTAGTTCATGGTTCCAGAAGGAAAGCACATCATGGCAACAGGCATGGTAGGTATGGCAGTAGGACCAGGAAGGGGGAAATCACATTTTCATTTCCACACAGGAAACAGAGAGAGAACAGGAAGTGGGGCAAGGCTATAAAACCTAAAGCCCATGCCCCAGTGACATACTTCTTTCATTAAGGCTCCACCCCCTAAAGGTTCCATAATCTTCCCAAATAGTGCTACCAACTGGGGGACCAAGTATTCAGATATGTGAGCCTATGGGGAACATCAGCCCTTCAGACCACCACAGGGAGGAAGGATTTAATGTAGTTTATAGCTTCAGAGGGCTCAGTCTAAGGTCACTTGGTCCCTTGGGCAGAGCATCATAGTGGCAGAAGCATATTGGGGAGGAGAAAAGAGAGCTGAGGAAAGGGGAATATGGGAAGGTGTTGGGGCAAGGTAGAGTCGTGTCATAGTTTGAATTCTGCCACTGTGATAAACACCATGACTAAAAGCAACTTGGGGAGGAAAGGGTTTATTTCAACTTACAGTTGTAGTCCATCAAGAAGGGAAGTCAGGGCTAGAGCTTGAGGCAGGAATCTGTAGTCAGGAACTGAAGCTGAGACCACGCAGGACTGCTGCTTACTGCCTTGCTCCTCGTGGGTGCTCAGCTGCTTTCTTTTCTTTCTTTCTTTCTTTCTTTCTTTCTTTCTTTCTTTCTTTCTTTCTTTCTTTCTTTCTTTCTTTCTTTCTTTCTTTTTTTTTTAGGGAGGAAAGGATTTATTTGTCTTACACGTCTAGATCATAGTCCAGCAATGGAGGCAGTCAGGACAAGAACTCAAACAGGGTAGGATCCTGGAGGCAGGAGTTGATGCAGAAGCCATAGAAAGTTGCTGCTTACTGCCTTGCTTCCCCGCCTCGTTTGCTATAGAACCCAGGACCACCAGACCAGGGACTGCACCACCTACCATAGGCTGGGCCCTGCCCCATTGGTCACAAATTGAGAAAATGCCTTACAGCTGGGTCTCATAGAGGCATTTCCTCAACTTCCTCTCTGATGACTCTACCTTGTGTTGACACAGAAAGCCAGCCAGTACACTATCCATACAATAGCATTAGTACAACTTTGATAAAGAGCAGAGTAGATCCACATGTGGATGGATGACATCCATTGTGAATGGTTGACAACACACTGTCTGGGCAGAGACAGCTAATTTCAGACCAGGATAGTCATCATTCTTCTGGATATAAAGCATGACATCTGACAATGTCCTGCCTCTGTTGACAGCCTACTCTCCTACTAATGAACTACATGATCTTCAGTGAGGTTCTTGACTTCTTTGTGCCTGTTTCTAAACACATAAAATGAGAATGGTAAGAGTATATGACAAGACCATATATAGTGTCTTCTTAGTGCAGTAGACAGCCCATCAGTCTTACTTTTTTTTTACTTTATTTTTTATTTCTTCAAGTTACATCTCAATTGCAATCCCCTCCCTACTCCCCCCCTCCAGTCCCACCCTTCCACCCTCAACCCCCCATCCTCTTCCCTTTTTTTTTAAGTTTAAGGTATATCTTATTTCCTCCAATAGCTCCCCCTTTCAGTCCAACACATGGCTCTTTCTCTTATAATAATAAATACAATACAAAACAACAGAGGTAATTAGGCCACAGTTATGAGGGTTATATGGCTTAGCATACACTCCCAATGTCCAGTCCATATGTATTTGGCAACTGACTTTAACATTCTACTATCTAACCATCTCCATGAGTTTAAAGTTCTATATCTAACTCAACTTTCATACTAACTTGCATCACAATTTTAAAAACATCTTCTTAGATCCATAACACTCTCTTGATTCCTAAACAACTCAAAATTTAATTATGAGACTCTAGCTATCTATTCTTCAACCACCTCAGAGACCTGAGAGGAATAAATATATCTGATTATATAGGAAGTACAGGGCCTGCAGCTTCCAAAACTAAGAAATGACATACCAGTGGCTGCCTGGACAGTTCCCATTTTCTCTCCATACATTACAGCATGGATTTTCAGTCATTTGGCCCCATTTCTCTGACAGACATTGATTTTAGAGCAGGGGTTATGAAGGACTTGCCTACCCTGTCTTGGCAGAGCTAGGCTGTCGACTTACCTGCTTCCAGGTTTTGTCCTTTTTGGACAGCATTCTGTCTACAGTTGGAGCAAGGGGTTTTTCCTGCCAAGAGATAGGCTTGCGACTAATTCAATCATCTCCCATTGGAGATTCTTCGATGCTCATCTTCTACTTGGAGTAGAATAGGGGTTTCAGCTGCTTTCTTATACAGCCCAGGATCACCTGGCCAGGGTGGCACTGCTCCCAGGGGGCTGAGTCTTAGCACATCCTTTATTGATAAGAAAATGCTTCACAGACTTGCCTACTAGCCAAACCGATGGAGGCTTTTTTCTTCCTTGAATGACTCTAGTTTGTGTCAACTTGACAAGAACTAGCCAGCACAAATCCCAAGCAGTGATTTATTTTCTCAAATGAATACAGATCTGACCTACGATGGAGGGGTAGACATTGGAGGCCAGTTCATGAATTGTCCCCTGGAGATGCCACAGACCATGGGCTGCCAGTCTCCAATCCATTATTTAGCAGACCCATTTATTTAGAAAGACCCGAGAACTTTCACCACGTCTCAGTGCCGTCATCCTAGGACTCCATCAAGAGACTGATTCAGCGGTTAGGTCAGAGCCCTCAGGGCCTCATTGTCATCAGGAATCCAGTCCAGCAAGCAGTCAAAACCAACCATTACAAATGCCATCTAACTCAGTGACTGTAGGAAGCTTGAGCCACTTGTACAGTGATTTAGTGCTGGCATAAACCAAGAAAGGAGAATTTGCTCATGGATTAGCTCAGGCACATGGGAGCCAAGCTGGTATTGTGTGGAAATGGTAGAGGAGAAACAATAAGGAAGGCTTGTAAACCCACCAGCAGATGGAGGGGACCCGCTCAGGGGCCTGAGATGCTGTGACTCTCACCCCTTACAGCTCCGTACACTATCGTCACCTTCCCCTTCCTGTTCGCTGTGATGTTTGGAGACTGTGGTCATGGAACCGTAATGCTGATGGCAGCCCTGTGGATGGTCCTAAATGAGAGGCACTTGTTGGCTCAGAAGAGCACCAATGAGGTGGGTGGTCAGCAATGTTCCTCGAAGAAAAATGTTAAATTGTGTACGTGAAGAGTTGGTTGTGGTGGCACACACCTTTAATCCCAGCACTTAGGAGGCAGAGGCAAACTGATTTCTGAGTTCGAGGCCAGCCTAGTCTATAAAGTGAGCTCGAGGCCAACCTAGTCTATAAAGTGAGTTCCAGGACAGCCAGTAAACCCTGTCTTGAAAAATCAAAACCAAAAAAAGTATATGATTATCACTATAAAGAATAACACATATTTGTAAAAATAGCCCAATTCAACAAAAACCCCTTGAACAAGGTGGTTCCTCTGGGTGTCTTGATGCAGTAAGCTCATTTTTTTTTTTTGTCTGTCTGTAGCATTTTTTAAAAAATTTTTTAAATTTTGGTTTACTTATTTTTGTTTGTTTGTTTTATTCATGTATTCCAGACTGGCTTCAAACTCACTGTGTAGCCAAGGATGATGTTTCACTTCTGAGCCTTCTGCCTCTACTCCTGAGATCTGGGGTTGCAGCATGTTTTGCTCTGCTAGGTTTATGTTGCAGCCTAGGAAAGCTCAAAGCATTGATTTTTGTTGATGTTTGGGTATTGGAGAGTAAACCCAGGGCCTACTAAGCAAGTATGTGCTAAGCAAAGGTTCTACCACTATTTATACTTCTACCTCTACTATTATTATTATTTATTGACAGGATCTCACTATGTAAACCAAGCTGGTCTCAAACTCACAGAGATCTGCTTACTTTTGCCTCTGGAGTACTGGGATTAAATGTAGCCTCCTCTTAATTTTTTGAAAACTTTCTCTACTTCAATTATAAAAACAATACATATTAATTATAGAGTTAGGCCAGACTATAGTCCAACCACTTAGAGGAAGATGATGATGACTGAATTTGAATATATTTCTATTTTGTGTGTTTGTGTTTATATACAAATATGTAATTTTCAAAAATTGCCATCAAGAACTATACATTATTTGTAGCTTCTTTTAAAACCTATCTTAAAATACCATGAATATTTGTTCATGGCAGAACCTTTAAGAAACTCCAAGGAGTCCTGGATATTGGGTCCTCACACCTCACTTGGAGTCTCTGCATTTGGCATGGTCCCCTTCCATAGTATTGTGAAGATATAAGCCCCCCCCCATGCCTGTACTGGTTACAGTTTATCTGCCAGTCAGTTAATGGCAGATGTGCTCATTGTAATACATTTGACAGAGTGGAAAGATGACCTTAGCTATGTTCCAGACTGTAAGAATGGCTGCGGTCCTTTGGCACAGGCTGGATTGGTCAGATCAAGTGCCATGATGTCATTGTGAGTTAGTCATAAGCAAGGTCAGTCTTGTGACCAATTCAGTCTTCCATGACAAGTTTAACAGATGCCATTTTCTGTGGAAGACATTTAAAGTTGCATATGGACATGTCAGCAGTGCTTAGAATGAATGATACCCACATCCAGCATCCCAGGAAACTGCTTTCCCTAGCAGATGCGGTAGACAGATGCCAACCCTGTGAAGACAAAGCCTCAGATGGTTACAGATCCGACTTTTGATGGTGGGGCAGAGGCCAGCTTAGGGCTTTTCTCCTGGAGGTGCTGGATACCACAGCCAGCCAGTTTCCAGTCCCTTCCTTAGTAGGTGAGGCCTCAGTGTACATATCCATCCATTCTGCTGAAAGAGAGAGCATGAGGCTTAGATGTTGTGTTTGCAGTGAGTACAGGCCAGGGATTCTCTGACCTACATAAGCTCAGGTGCAATGTCTGCCTTAGTCATGCCATTTCTTCCCCAAACCACTGATGCTGGAGATATCTCCTGTCAGTCACTGTCCCCTGTGTATCACTTCAGAGCCCAAGACACTCACTGTTTCTGTTTTCCTGGGCCAGATCTGGAACACCTTCTTCAATGGGCGCTACCTGATCCTGCTCATGGGCATTTTCTCCATCTACACTGGCTTGATCTACAATGACTGCTTCTCCAAGTCTCTTAACATCTTTGGCTCCTCTTGGAGCGTCCAGCCTATGTTCAGAAATGGCACATGGAAGTAAGTTTACAGCCTATGGGGGGGGTGTTTGCAGGCCACCCAAAAACTCATGGCTCTGATCATAGCTGCCCCTGAAATTTCACCCAATAATCAAGTTTTTAAAACATATACTTATTAGTATTTTGCATGTATGAATGTTTTACCTGCAGGTATGTATGTGTTCCATATGTGCATGCAGCTGAGGTCAGAAGAAGGCATTAGATCTTCTGGAACTGCAATTATAGTTTTTCTGAGCTGCAGTTCAGTTGCTGGGTATTGCTGCAAGAACAGCAAGTACTCTTAACTGTTAAGCCAGCTCTCCAGCCCCAATAATCCAGCTTTATCTATTGTGTGCAAAGCCTGTACCAATTCCATAGCCACTGAGCTGGTCATTGTAATGTAGAGAGATAGCTTGTAAAATTTCAACTCAATTAAATATATGCTGTAGAGGGTGTGCCATGCAGCAGCAGGCACTGTTGTAAAAACAGATGGTACAGCAGTTAGAAACCCAGCAGCTCAGGAGGGGGTGTAGAGGCAAGGCTTCATGGAGAAGAGCACCAGTGAGGTTGGTAATATATTTTGCTCTTGTGTGGAGATGGAGAGTGAAGTTGCCAGCTAGGAATTTAAGAGTGAAGACTTGGCTTTAAAAAGGCAGAGACAAGCGATGAAGTGTACAGAGCCTCAGCTTCTGTTGTTCCAGGTGCCACACCTTGCAGCGGGACATTTCCTTAGGCTGCCCAGAAAAGCTGGAGTTCAATATTTAGAGCAAAGGAGATCGTGAGTTCGCATGGACAGATTCCTGGATTTGCTTGTGGCTGACAGAGTCAGGAGGGTGGGCGAGGCTAGTTGGATGGAAGCGGGGACCTAGAAGCTCTCTAACTCTGCAATGTGGACCTTCCATGTACTCTCCACAACTGTTTTAGCAGCTAGTCAGACTGGAAGTGCAACATGCCGGGATTGTGGATCTGGGGAGAGATGGGGTTCAGAGTTTGAGAGAGATGGAAACAATGCAGTTACAGCCTTGCTTTTGGTCCTGCCTCCTTCTCCTAACACTGGAGTGCTGTAACCTTCCTTCTATCCTCCCTCCCTCCCTTCCTTTCTCCCTTGCTCCCTCCTTCCCTCCCTCCCTCCCTTCTTTTCTTTCTGTTTTTTAGACAGGGTCTCACTACATAGCCCTGGCCTTGAACATTTAGAGATCTGCCTGCCTCTGCCTCCTAGGTGCTGAGATCTAATGTGTGCCTCACTGCACCTGGCCTCTGACACTTCTATTTGAGGAAATCCAAGGGTTTTACTTTTCACCCAAGTCTGTAGAGGACACACACACACACACACACACACACACACACACGAGAGAGAGAGAGAGAGAGAGAGAGAGAGAGAGAGAGAGAGAGAGAG
>CAJQZJ010032348.1:2190314-2227034 GCA_907164525.1 Lophiomys imhausi | reverse complement strand
AGAGAGAGAGAGAGAGAGAGAGAGAGAGAGAGAGAGAGAGAGAGAGAAAGCAAGCAGTCTTACTTGAGATTAGCTCTAGGGAACTTTCTCCAGGGTATTTTATTTGCTGGATGTTGCTAGAAGATTTAAATGAGCTCTCTGGGCAAAATGGGAGGATTTTTGTTTTTTTAATAAGAAAGGACTGAAATCAGGTCCTTGTACAAGCAAGTGGACTGCCACTGGCTCCATCCCCAGCCCAGAGGGTGACAATTTTTAGCTTGAGTTGTGGAGGTTCTGATGAAACTCATTTGGTTTCTTTGGAGGGCCCAAGTTCTTAGTGTAGAGGATGGCAATGTTAAGGAAACAAAGAAAAATGAATATAGGCAGCTGCTATATTTATGCCCTCTTTAATATTATAGGCATTTATTATTATAGGCATCTGAAGATATGCCTAGAAGAAGTTAGCTTTGAAATGTATTACATCTGTATGATTTCCCCAACCTACAAGAAATTTCATTTTCCCTGTTCCCTCTGACACTTGACAGTGTCTTTCATCTGGAGACTATCGATAATAAGCCTGTGTTCGCTGGGGTTGGATGTATGGCCGATAAGGAAGGTAGCACACTAGTGTACCAAATAGGCTTCCTGTTGTCCCAAGCCACTGTCTGAGGTCATCACACAGTGATGTGGCATGGAGAGAATGCTTTCCTGGGCACCTTGTCACAATGGTCAGTCGTCTTTCCTTTATTTCAAACACATATTCCCTGGGTTTGCTACTGCTAATGTAACTTTATATAATGTGTTTGTTTCACATTTTCTCTCTTAATCTGGCTATCACCCAAATAATTGAGACTCTGTTATATTATTTGTTAAACAAGCTTCACAACATAAGAACTGAGCAGTTAGTTAGTACTTTATTCTTAACCCCCTAAACTAATCTGGCTTCTTCCCCAGCGTAAATCTCAGAGATACTTGCACTTTGTGGCTTTCCGGCTTAGGCTGCATCTCTCCTGATGTCTCCTGCACATCTGCCTGTGGCTGTATTTCCTCTACCTCTCCTCTAATTCTTCCTCCCCTGGAAGGGAGGAAGTCCAGCCCTGTTCTCTCCCCTGCTCAGCAATTGGCTGTAAGCTGCTTTATTGGCATATCAGGGGACAACTGGGGAGCAGTGTTTACACAACATTGAGACATGAGATTCTCAGAACAAGGACTGCAACCAGATGTGGAGGGTACAGAAATCAGCATTTGAATTACACAATAATTTATGCCTACATCTTATAGAGGCGTGTGAAAGAAAATGGGGGCTGGGATGTTTATCACCTGGTAAAGTGCTTACTGTATTAACATGGGGACCCAAACTTAGATCCCCAGCATCAACTTAAAAGCTGGGCATGGAAGCACATATTTGTAACCTAGACACTGGGGGATGGGTGGGGAGGGGACAAGGTAGACACCTCCTTCATGTACACTGGGCAGCCTGACCAAGTTTCACATTCTTACATTTTCTTTCTCTTTTGTCTTTTTTCTTTTTTTTGCGGGGGGAGAGGGCTTGAGTTTTACAGAGATCAAGGTCTGTGTGCAAAAAGTCCATCTGAACCACGCATGGTGGCACACGCCTTTAATCCCAGCACTTGGGAGGCAGAAACAGGTGGATCTCTGTGAGTTTGAGGCCTGATCTACAGAGAGTTTCGAACAGCCAGGGCTATACAGAGAAACCATGTCTTGTGAAACAAAACAAAACAAAAACCAAAACAAAAAGTCCATCTGTCATCCTGGACTGACTCAGGTGTCCCCAGGTAGACCCCATGGCTCTCTTCTGCTCTAACCTTCTCTCCTTTACTATCTGTTCCCCTTAGCCCAGCTACTTTGTGGATATGTTACAGTTTCTGGCTTTCCTGACTGCACTCCAGTCAGGGCTACGGCTCTTTGGAAACTTGGGCTGTGAACCTGTGTTGTTCAGAGGGTAATTCCATAAGCCTTGGGGACTCAGGACAGTACCTGACACATGGCAGCTATTCTGTGACCAAATATGGAGCCATTGAGTGAGCAAAACTGCCACCTTGCCTGCTTTGGGGTTTTGGTTGGTTTGCAAGCTCATTCTGATGACACTGTAGTTTTTCTGCACCTGACGGAATGCTTTCGTATTACTTTCGTCTCCCTCCTTTATCTCTTTAGTGCTCATGTCATAGAAAAGAGTCCATATTTGCAGCTGGACCCAGCCATCCCTGGAGTGTATTCTGGAAATCCCTACCCATTTGGGATTGATCCGGTAAGAATGCCCTCAGGCGAAATGCCAGTTGTGGATGATGTGTTGTTGAGATCTCTGAGAGAAGGAACAACAAACGGAGGCTGAGATAGAGTAAAATCAGAGGTTTGTGTGACAGGTAGAGCTGTGTTCAGTATATGAACTCTGCTGTGCCTTGGACTCTCATTTTCTACATAGTTTCTTGCCTGCCTCCTTCTTCAGCAGCTATCCCAATGCTGGTTAATAATAAGATTTTTAAAACCCCTTGGAGCCTGGAGAGGTAGCAGCTGGCAAAGTTTGGTGCTACGAGCATGGGGACCTGAGTTTGGTCTCCAAAGCTTTCATGTCAAAAGCCAGATATGGGCTGGGCGTGGTGGTAGCAGCCTTTCAATCCCAGCACTTAGAGGCTGCAGCAGGAGACTTTGTATGAGTTTGAGGCCAGCCTGGTCTACTTAGTGAGACCCCGTCTCAAAGAATACAGCAAAACAAAATCTGGACATGGTGGTAGACGCTTGGAATCCTAAGCATCAGGAGGTGGGGACAGATAGATCATGGGGTTGCTGACTACCCGGTCTAATCTGCTTGGCCAGTGAGAGACCCTGCCTCAAAAAAGGAAAAGGAGAAGATGCTGGACAGTCCCTGAAGACATGTGCTCTCTCTCTCTCTCTCTCTCTCTCTCTCTCTCTCCCTCTCTCTCTCTCTCTCCCTCTCTCTCTCTCTCTCCCTCTCTCTCTCTCTCTCTCTCTCTCTCTCACACACACACACACACACACACACATAAACATACAATTTGGTTGTCTAGAAAGAAAGTATGTATATTAACTAAGTTATTCGCTATCCTAACCAAATCCCCTACTTTGGTATTTTCTTGCAGTGAGTAACATCTTAACTTTTGAACTGTAAAATATGACTTTAGCTTTTTTTTGTAGGCCAGAGGTCAAGTTTGGGGTGTCACCCTCAGGAGCAGCCTACCTTGTGTTCTGAGTCCCGGTTTCTCACTGAGACCCGAGGCTTGCCAAGTAAGCTAATGTGGTTGGTCAGTGAGTCCCAGGGATCCTCCTGCCTTGCCTCCCCAGCATGGAGACTAAAAGCACCTACCACCACACATTTTCACATGAGTTCTGGGATCAAACCTGGAGTCTCATCCTTGCATAGCAAACACTTCAGACAGAGACTGAGTTATCAACTCAGACTCTGGTGGATTTTAAGATATGTTTCATTTTACTTGTGTGTTTGTTATATCTCTCAATCAACTAGATGTGGCATTTTCCAAAGTATTTACACAGTGAGATCTGAGTAGAGGGAAAAAAATACCTGTGTTGTGAGTGGACACCAGGTGGCAGTGTTGTGCTCCCAATCGACTGTGCCCGGTAGACTTGAACTTAACTAATGTCATTTTCAGCTCTGTGCAAGACAGAGCCTGAGTTGCCAGTTTCAGCTTCAGCAACTGAGAGTAACATGGGCCTGACAGTGGGTCTCTAGTCGCCTCCCTCTCGATCCTTTCCCTTGTGCGGGTCATCTCCTCCAATTTCCCTGGGTTCTCTTTCCTTACTCCAATAAAAGCAGAAAGCGTTGCATGGGAATTTTCAGATCTATTGCCCAGTCCCAGCTGCATTCTAAGTTTTATCAAAACAGGTACAATTCTTGAAAGCCAGTTTGTAAACTGCAAAGTGTGAAAGACAATCATGAGTTGTTAATATTTTTAAAAGATCTTATTTCTATTATTTTTTGATGTGTGTGTGTGTGTGTGTGTGTGCATGTATATGGGAGCAGGTGCCCTAGCAAGACAGAGGCATCAGATCCCCTGGAGCTGGAGTAGCAGGTTGTTGTGAGCCAGATGTGGGTGCTGGGAAGCAAGCTTTACAAGAGCAGTATGTGCTCTTGACCTTTAGCCTTCTCTCCAGCTCCATGTGTCCATGTGTTGAGTGGACGGCTTTCTCATCGGTCAGGATGTCATGGTCAAGAAGCAGGCAAAGGGGCGATGTCAGGGTCTGAGACTTTCCTTTGTTTTGAGTCCCATCGTTTCTACCGTCTCTTCCTGCACACCCCACATCCCACTGTCAGCAAGCCCCATAGGTCCAGTCCTCAGACTCAGCAAAGATGGGGAATGTTACACTTATAAACTGGGAGAGGGGGGCAACAAGTGCTGGGGAGGATGTGGGGGCAGAAGAACCTTTACACACCATGGGTGGGGGTGTAAACACGTGTGACCATCACAGAAGTCAGTATGGGGATCCCGTAAAAGCCTGAAAAGAAAACTATATGGTCCAGCTAGCCCACCCTTGGCTACACTGCAGACACTTGCACATCCGAGTTCATTGTTTCTCTTTTCAACAGCCAGGAATCTGCCTATATTTCCATCAACACATGAATGGATAAAAAAAAAAAAAAGTGGCACATGTACACAGTGGGATTTTATTCAACTTCAAAGAAAAATGAAATTATGACATTTGCAGGAAAATGGATTTGTTAACTTTAAGATGTCACATCTCACAGGCACATGGGATGTGCTTGAATTTCATGTGAGGTCAAGGGTAGGAGCAAGGACTTGAGATGGGAATGCAGACCACAGGGTTAGTGTGACAAGGAGGAACATTAGTACTGGGACCATAAGCCAGAGTGAGACCCTGACCAGCCCCCGGCTACTCTGTCCTGTTTAGGGCTGGAAAGGAACATGTATCCAGATCAGTTGTACCAGGACTGTATGGAAGGCAGGGACCATATCTTATCTATATTGATTTTGGGAATTGATTGAAGAAATGGCTTAAGGTTCTGGGAAATGCTTTGCCATTTCAGGAACTCAAAGCAAAATGGGCTATTATTAAAAAGGAGTTGAGATCTATTCTTGGGTCGACACTCTGCAGGCCATTAGTAAAGGAACTGAGGCAAGTTTGAGACCCTCCATAGTATTTCAGAATATCTTTTGATTTGACACCAGGCAAACTGTGTATCTTTTGGTGTGTGTGTGTGTATAATTTATAAGGGATCCATGCATGTGAAGGTTAGATGACAACTTGTTTGATTCTCTCCTTATCCTCCCCTCCCTTTTTGAAATTTCAAGACAGTTTCTCTGTATAACAAGTCCGGGCTGTCCTGGACTTGCTTTGTAGACCAGGCTGGCCTCGAACTCACAGAGATCTGCCTGCCTCTGCCTCCCAAGTGCTGGGATTGAAGGTGTGCCTCACTATGCCCAGCTCCTTCCACTTTTCCATGGGTTCCAGGGATAGAATTCAGGCCGTGTGTTAGTTTTCTTCCTGTTGCTGTGATACACACCATGACCACAAGAGGAAATGGTTTATTTAGCCTCACAGGGCACTGTCTATTATTGAGGGGAAGCTAAGGCAGGAACTGAAGCAGAGGCTATGGAGGGGGGCTGTTTCCTGGGTTGCTCCTCATAGTTTGCTTAGTTGCTTCCATATACAACCCAGGACAAGCTGCCTAGGGATAGAACCACTCAGAGTGGACTGGTCCTCCCACATCAATCACTAATCAAGAAAATGGCCCCCAGGCCAGTCTCTGCTGGAGGCAAAGGTGACTCTAGTCTGTCAAGTTGACAGAAACTAACTAGCACAGGTAGCCAGGCTCGACTGCAAGCAGCGCACTCACTAGGCTATCTCGGCAGGCCTTACCTCTGGTTTTCTTCCATCACCTGGACATCTGATCAATGGCACCAATGTTTCTAATACTGCCACCACAGCTGCAGTTGGAGCAGGCTTGTCCTTTTCCTTTTCTGAGCCCAATATCATTTCATCCCCAGAGCTGTTTTCTTGGGGGATTGTGCTATAACCTCAACTCCTACAGACCTCCCTGCTTCTGCAACATGTCTTCTTTGTCATGTTTCTTACCCAGATTTGGAACCTGGCTTCAAACAAACTCACATTTTTAAACTCCTACAAGATGAAGATGTCGGTCATCCTGGGAATCATTCATATGATTTTCGGTGTTATTCTCAGCCTCTTCAATCACATGTGAGTTTCTTCTTTAAAACAAATTCCTTTTAATTATGTGTGTGTGTGTGTGTGTGTGTGTGTGTGTGCAGGCTCATGGATCCCTTGAGGCTAGAATAACTGATTGAGAGCTGATTAACATGGATTCTAGGAACCAAACTTGAGTCCCCTAGAACACAAGGACTCTAAACTGATAAGCCATTTTCCACCCTGCATGTGACTTTCTTGATTCACCCTTGGCCTGCTCACTTGCTCATCTATTGGCACTGAAGAGGAAGGGGGCAGAGCTACCAATGAGCCTGTGCACAGCAGGTAGCTCCCCTGTGGGTCTTGGCTTGAGCTGAGAGTGGCTGCTTGGCAAGAATCAGGAGCGCCTCTGTTTCTGCCATGTAGAGTCTGTTGAAGTAAACATGTGCTTTTCACGGGGAATATCTCAGGGCTCAGCAAGGGGCTGGGAGCTCACAGCACCTTGTGTTTCCCCTACCTGAAAGGAAATATTTAGCTCATTCTCCACCCAATGGCCAGGGAGGACTGGTATGAACTCTGGCCAAATGCTCCCAATCCTGGGTCCCCTGGGTGTCCTTCCTCCCAGCTGGTGTCAGCCTCTTTTTCTCTTGCCTGTTCATGTTGGCACTCTGTTCCTTTCCTTCTGTCAACATCTATCACTTGAAAACTTCTTAAACTTATTGATGCTAAGAGTATTTGGACAGCACCATACTTGCCCACTCGGTGTGCTGTTTGAACATGGCAGCTGAGTGCAGGTGCCATAGAAATCCCACCTGCTTCTTAGGAGTAAGTGGGGCATGGGGCCCACAGAAATGATGGAGAGCTCGTAATCAGTCAGTGTAAGTCTCAACTTTAGCTCCTAATGAATGTGATCATAGGCTCGATGCCTGGCATTGCTGAGACTGTTATCATGTTAAACAAAATAGAATGGGGGCTGGGTATGTAGCTCAGCCGGTAGAGTGTCTGCCTGGCATGAACAAAACCCTAGGTTCAGTCTCCAACACTGCACAAAGAGGGTGGGGTGGTGGTACTCACCTGTAATGCCAGCACTCGGGTGGAGGCAGGAAAATCAGAAATTCAAGGTTTAGCTACATAGCAAGTTCAAGGCCAGTCTGGGCTATGGGAGAGCCTGTCTAAAAAAGAAAGGAGGAAGTAAAGAGAGAAGGAGAGAGAAAGGAAGGGAATGGGAGCACATGACTGGTTAGGTTACAGGAAAGTAAACAACTTCAACCTCAATGGCTTAAGACCATGGATCATAGCAGCAGCAGGGCCCACACCTGTCATCCCTCCACCCTTGGAGGATGGGTGGCCACTACCTGGAGCCCTGCAGGTGCCATGGGTGAGAAAAGGTGGAGAGTTACTCAGTGAGCTTCCACCCAAAGTGACAGGTGCCATTTCTGGTCCCATTTTGTTGACAAGAAACAGTTGCAAGGTGACCTTAACTCGAGAGGCCATAGAAGTAGTTCTACATGGAAAATCAAGGATGTTATGCCCGAGGTAAATGCTGTGGGTGAGAAGCTAAGGTTCTGTGGGGAATGTCTTTGCAGCTAGATGGTCATTGGCCTCCTTATAACTCAGGGCTTTTCTGACATTCTGTCTCTAGAGCTCCCCTCTTAGCCTGGTAGGGGGGGCTCTGTCTTAGAGCAGAATGCTCTGGACTGTCTATTACTCGATCTTGGCATTGTGTCTTGAGAGAATTTATAGCATCCCAGGATCATAAAATATTCTTTTTTAAATTTTCTTGAGGGATTAGGAATTGAACATGGGGCCTCACACAGGCTAGTTGTCTTGGCACTGTTCTATTGCTGTAAAGAGATGTTATGAGCAAGGCAACTCATAAAAATAAAGCATTTAATTTGAGTCTTGCTCATACTTTCAGAGGGTTAGTCCATTATTATCATGGTGGAAAGTATGGCAGCAGGTAGGCAGGCATGTAGCTAGAGCAGTGGCTGAGAGCTTTACATCCTGATCCAGAGTCAGAGAGAGACAGGTCTGATGTGGGCTTTTGAAACCTCAAAGCCACCTAATGACACATTTCCTCCAACAAGGCCACACCTATTCCCACAAGGCCACACCTCCTAATCCTTCTAATTCTCCTCAAACAGTCCACCAGCGGGAGACAAACTATGCAAGCATATGAACCTATGGGAGCCATTCTCATTCAAACCACCACACTAGGCAAGTGTTCTGCTACTGAGCTACAGCTGCAGCTATCCTCTTTTTTTAAAAGATAGGGTCTCATATAGCACAGGCTGACCTCTAACTTGTTATATATCTGAGGATGGCCTTGATTTCCTGGTCCTCTTGCTTCCACTTCCCAAGTTCTGGGATTATAGACATAAACCATGATGCCTGGTTTTATTTATTTTTCACTTTTTAAACTTTGAGACAAGGTCTCATTAAGTTGTATGGGCTGCCTTGTGACTCATCGTGTAGCCCAGAGTGTACTAGAACCTGTGATTCTTCTGCCTCAGTTTTCTGAGTGTCTGTGATTACAGTACACCACCACAACTGGCAACTACAGACAGTTGTGAACTGCCATATGGGTGCTGGGTTTGAACCTGGGTCCTGTGGGAGAACAGCCAATGCTCTTAACTGCTAAGCCATGTCTCCAGCCCAGTCACCTCTCTAGCCCCATATTAGAATCATTCTTAGTTTCCAAGCTCCACCTAGCCCACAGGCTGTAGATAGGGAACCCCTGTCTTAGTATATACATGGGAGAAAAGCTTCCAGGTATCTTGTTATTGCTACATTTTATCTTCAAATGTGACTTGGGAGTGAAGTCGTCATGAGAGACTGTGGCCAGATCACTGGATGTTACCCTCTAGTCCTAGGTTCCCCAAACCTGTGTTTCCATCTCTTCCCTTTTCATCCATACACGCTTGTGTTTGCCAGAGGAGTGCAGCTGGTTGCCAGCAGTGCTCAAGAAGGGGATGAACATTGTGTGCTCTGGGGAGAGTGCTTAAGCAGTAGATGCTGTTAAGTGTTCTGTCTTATATGTGTTTTCCATCCCTAGTTACTTCCGAAGAACCCTCAACATCATTCTGCAGTTCATCCCCGAGATGATTTTTATGCTGAGTTTGTTTGGATACCTGGTTTTTATGATCATTTTCAAGTGGTGTCGATATGATGCCCACACATCCCAGAAGGCTCCCAGCATCCTCATCCACTTCATCGGCATGTTTCTGTTTGACTACGATGACCCCTCCAATGCGCCCCTGTACAGCCACCAGGTAGCTCTTCTTTGAAAAATGCCTCCTCAGACCCACCCAATTTTACAAAATATCTCTCATGGTCTGAGTAGTTCTTTGCAAGATTGAACCACCTTAGCACACCGGGAAGGATACTGTGTTCTCATTAAACAAGGGACAGACATGCTTTGTGGCTCCCATTCTTCCCTGCTGGGGTAATGCACAAGGGACTTTATTGTTGAGGAGTTGGGAAACTGGCTAGGAAAAGAAAATTATCCTTCTGATGGATCGTGAAATGCTCCGGTTTAAGTTTTAAATCTTAAAGATTTAAAAATTTTGGACCAGCTGGGCATGGTGGCGCACTCCTTTAATCCCAGCACTCAGGAGGCAGAGGAAGGTGGATAGCTGTGAGTTGGAGTCCAGCATGGTCTACAGAGAGTTTCGGGACACCAGGGCTACACAGAGAAACCCTGTCTCAAAAAAGAAATAAAACAAAACAAAATCTTGGACTAGTAAGATAGCCCAACAGCAGGTAAGTTCTGACTGCCATTCTGATGACTAAATTCAATTCCTGAAACCCATATGGTGGAAGGAGTGAACCATCGCCTGCAATTCTCAAGTTCACAGAGCTCCAGTCTCCTGTATAAAGTGGCACAGAATTTGTGTAGATCACATGTAATCCACCCCCACGTTCTTTTTTGTTGTTGTTTTTTGAGACAGGGTTTCTCTGTGTAGCAGCCCTGGCTGTTCTGGAACTCACTTTGTAGATCAGGCTGGCCTCAAACTCACAGAGATCCGCCTGCCTCTGCCTCCCGAGTGCTGGGATTAAAGGTGTGCGCCACCACGCCCAGCTCTCCCCCCACACTCTTCAGCTACTCTCTGGATCACTTTGGCATCTGGTGCAATGTAAATTGCTGTGACACCACTTTTTAGGGAAATAATGACTAGGAAAAAAGAAGTCTTGTATGTATTCACTACAGAGAATCTAAAAATATATATTTTTTGAATGGCCAGATATGCAGATGTGGAACTTGCAAAGATGGATAGTTGAATATATCTTACTATTTACAGTAGGTTTAAATGTATCTGTTAGGTATCTTAGTGTTTAGGTGAACATGTGAAATCATGGGTTTTATCAACCACATGTGTCATATTTTGTTCTCATTTGTCCTCCTCCCTCACTGAGCCCCCTCCAGCATGTTCCTTCTCCCCATAAAATATAGTTTATTTTGAAACAATAGAACTGTTCCCTCAGTGAATCATTCTTTTTTTTTTACATTTATTTATTTATTTATTATGTATACAGTATTTGCTCTACATATATGCCGAGCAGATCTCAATGTAGATGGCTGTGAGCCACCATGTGGTTGCTGGGAATTGAACTCAGGACCTTGGGAAGAACAGCCAGTGCTCTTAACCTCTGAGCCACCTCTCCAGCCCCAATGAATCATTCTTTTACCCTGGCACAACACAGAGATGGGCCAGCTAATGCAGTTAGAGGACAGGTTTTTATGACTGAAACACCCTTTCTATCCAGATTCCTTTGGACTAAGTTCTGTGGCTAGGACCACACATGTGGCTCTTCTGTGGAAGTGTCCTTGGTCAGGGACTGCAAACACTGAACATCCTAGCTCACTTTCAGTCTTTTTCCTGGCTTCTAGTTGTGTTCCCTTCCCTCCAGCGGCATCAAGTAAGAAGAAAGCTTTTGTAAGAGATGGTTTGAGATAATAATCAGAGAAGAAACATGCCTCAGAGGGGCTCTTTTGTGTCTAACTTGTTCAATACACAGAACCTTGACCTGGCCCCGGAATGTTGGCACAAAGGAAGTGTGTCTTAAATGTTCATTTATTTCATGCTGGCATCAGAGTGAACGTTTATTTGGATTTCCCAAACAAACATTTTCTTGTAGCATTGGCCTTAGCGGTAACCAAGTATTTGTGATGTTAACTGCTTATAGAGAGGCCAGGGCTTCACTTAGTTTGGAAGAGGTACCAGGCATTGCTGTAAGTGGCTTTCCAACTTCTTGTTGTATCCAAAAATATTACAGGGAATTGGTTGCTTTCCCCAAGGCCACCTATGAATATTAGTTGTGTTGACACAGTTTGGGATTTCCATCACCTCAGTCTGGGGTCACACGGGTGAACGCAATGGCAGCCGCTAAAGGCCACACTCAGCTTTGCTCAGGCTGTCTTTGCACGCAGGCGCATACACACCCCTTGCCTGGTGCTTTGTGTGTCTACTGGGGGGCGGGAGGTCTGGTGGTGAAAATGGACAAGTGGCAGTGATGTGGCTTCATTTGCAGGGGCTTCACTGGGTAAGTACATGGCTCTTCCCTCTTTTGAGCATGTAAAATGGAGAATAGGAGATTGAGTAGGTAAAATGTTCCCGCTGGGGAGAACGTGTTACCACTGTTGCCATAAGCCATCATCTCCTGACAGGAACCTCAGCTGGTGAGAGCAGCTGAGGAAACTGGAAGGCTCACCTGCTGCATTTCCTTAGCTCTGGGGCAGTCTCCTGTCCCAGCACCGGTCAGGACACCTTCCCCTCTTTCCACAATAGCAGCTGAATCGCTTCTCAGAACTGGGAAATGTGGGTGATGAATATGTTAAAAAAAAAAAAAGAAAGAAAGAAAAGGGAGGCCACCTGAAAGGAAACAGGAAGTTGGGGATTCATCTTGAGTCTCAGAATCCATCAAAGAGGGAACCATGAAAAACTGGGCTCTGGGTTCATAGTGGATATCCCAACCCATGAGGGTACCTGAGGCAGAAAGTCAGGTAGAGGCTATGAGGGAACACTTGGTTTCCTTTTTGAAGAGGGAGGGAAAAGGGAGAGAGGGAAATATTTAATTATTGATTGACGATAAAATGACCCAAGGCTTGGTGGTTTCAGCAGAGACAGAGAGAGAGCGGGAGAAAGAGAAAGAGAGAGAGAAAGAGAGAGATATGGTTGGAGTCATGTGACCTGCCAGTTTTCTTCTGGAACCAGGGTAACTATGTCCATGGAGCAGGGCTAAAGGGTGAGGGAAGCATAGAGCTGCCTTCCTAGTGTCCCTTGAGGACTTGCTTTAGAGGCTGGCTCCATGTGTGTGGTAGAATTGCGAGGGCTACATAGAGCTGCCTTCCTAGTGTCCCTTGAGGACTTGCTTTAGAGGCTGGCTCCATGTGTGTGGTGGAATTGCGAGGGCTACATAGAGAGTAAACAACACAAAAGTAGTTTCTCTCCTTCCTTGGGTACAGAGTGCACAGGGCGGCCATTTCTCTGTCTACATGAGGTGTGTAGCAGGCGTGAGGGTGAACTGTGGAGTGCTTTAGATAGTTCAAAGGGCCGCTGAAGTGCCTGCCTTCACCCTTTGAGCACAGGAAACCCTATTGTGCATGGGAGGAGTACTCTGTGGTCATCTTAGTGACTGGCCACCATTTTGATTTTGCAGCAAGAAGTCCAAACTTTCTTTGTCATTATCGCGTTGGTCTCTGTGCCATGGATGCTTCTGATTAAGCCATTTATTCTCAGAGCCAAGCACCAGAAATCTCAGGTAAGCTCTGGCTTTTAGTTTGCCTATTGTGGGTCATAGCATGTGTTCCTAGAAATGGAAGTCTCAGGTTGGGGGAGAGTAGTGGCCTTCCCTGCAAGGCCTGGGGAAGTTGTGAGGGTGAGCCTTGCCTTAAGAGTGTCTCCTTCAGTAGAGTCCCATGGGAGCCCCTTTCCTCCCAGCATAATGATCTTCCATTTCCCAAACACAGTAAATCTTAAATTCTTCAGACTCTTTTCAGGTTGTGTGTGTGTGTGTGTGTGTGTGTGTCCTATCCAGTTGTCATTGCTTTAAATAGCTATAAGCATTAAGCTCTACTTTTCTGAAACATAAGGTGGCTATTAACCTCAACTATCATTTATGTGGGATCTGGAGAAAGAGAATAAACATAGCAAAAAACCAAATAATTACAACATGATAAATAAGAGCTACATAACTCACATTGAATGAGGGCCTTTGTTTCGTTACTACCTTAATAACTCGGAGGCCAAGCTGAATGCTGTCTTCCTCTCCTTACTTGCCAACAGCTGCATTCCTTCACCATCCATGAGGATACTGTGGATGAGATGGAGGGTGGCCACTCGAGCACCGCTGTTAAGAAGACTACAGGTGCCCACGGGACTAAGGAGGACCACGAGGAGGAGGTATCTGAGACCAGAGCACCAAAGGCTGATCTCTCAGTTTGCATAGAGTCTAGAATTGGGATAGAATCTTTACAGTCAAAAGAGTGAGGACAGTGTCCTGCCTGAATGATCTCAGGCATGATCTGGAGGATCTAGAGTCCTCTGCAGGTTTCAACCTTGTGGCTCCTGAGTCAGCAAGTTTCAGAAAGCCCAGTGAAGGGGGAGATCTAAGTGGATCAGAGCAGGTAGTTAACAGCGAATTTGAAAATGCTTTATTATTTTGGCTAATTACTGCTGTTATCTTTAAGAGCGTGTGAGTACCACCCAATCTGTCAGCCCAGAAGGCCAGAGTGTCCCCTGAGCTGAGAACCTCATCTTCAGGCTTCAGCAACTTTAGTGTGCCTAGCGCTGATACCATCCATGGTACTACAGCTTGGGTCTAGCTTGAGGTATTAAAGTAAGAAGCGGATTGTCGAGTCGCAACCCTTTTCTCCAACATAATGCATCTGGCTCTCTGGTCTCTTGGTCCTCTGCCTCTGCTCAGTCCCTGTCTTGACCTGGTTTCCTCATTTGTGCCTCCCTCCCTACCCTATCCCTTAGGGATATTTCCCCAGAAGACACCTTAGCAGCCCATTTCAAAATGACACTAAAGTCAGCCACACTCCTGCCCTGCGATTTTACCTGGAGTGCTATTCTAACTCTGGAGAGGGGACTGGGTTCTTGGAGGGTCAGAGATGCTACAAGTGGCTCCATGTGTGGAGCTCATTACTAAAAAGGATTTTTATTTAAATGAGTAGATGGCCAGATAGAATTAATGGAAAATCTGAATCATGGGACACTTCCCCTACAAGATTCCAGGTACAGAGAGTGTACCCTTGATAGTGGCTATTGATAGTGTCTTCTCTGTCAGAATTGCTGGGATGTTTTAGAAGCCATCCTGTACAGCTTGGGATGGAAGTCCCAGCCTGCCCAGATGGCTTCCCTTCTCTGTTCTTCCCTCCGTCTGTCGCGTCCCCCTCGACCAGCAAGGATGACGCAACTCGCAAAAGCTCTTCTCCAGCAGTTTATTCAGGTCCCTTGAAAACAGTCTTCCGAATGCCCGGGCAGACCCAACCCACAGGCTAAATACTATATGAACAGCCAATCAAGTAAAGCCACATGGTGCTATCTTAGAGGCCCACGTATGCGGAAGCAAGCCAGATCAGTGGTCTTAGCCAAATATGGACTTGTTTACCACCGAGAGCGCTCACCGTCGGGCTGGTGGAAGGCAGAAACTGGCGCCATCTTTAGGGCGCAGCACGTCGCAGCTCTCTACATCCATCTATTTGTAGGTGGATTCCATATGAGCTGACTGCCCTTGTTTGGACAGCTTTAGGCTCCGTTCATAGACTCTTCACCCCTAGGTACAATTATGCACAGGTCTCCCTCCCCAGGCAAACAGACTTGGCCCTGCTCCCCTCCAAGTGTGGTTCTCACCTCATCATCAGGAGTTAGCTACATCCAAGGCCAAAGGCACGATTCCCCCTCCCGATTCCCCCTCCCCATGCTACCACATCTACTCACATGCCAGCTGCAAGTCTCCAGAACTGCTATTCCTCTGGACCACCTAGCCACAAATTGACTGAACCCTTTGGAACCATTCAGATTCAGTCTTCTGTAGAACAATTCACAGAGGTGGGAAACTTGCTATTCAATAATGACTTTTTTTTTTTAAATATCGGGAGAGTGCAAGTCAGAGCCTGCCAAAGGCAGAAGTTCGTAGAGCAGAATAATGAATGGGAGAGCTCTAGGTATGCAGCTTTTGTGCTCTTAAGGTCACATGACTCTCCTAGTGCTGATGTGGGATGATATGCACCCTGGATACTGCTAGCCCAGGAAGCCCAGTGCCCCAGGTTTTCCTGGGGTTGCATTGTATATGCAGCATGATTGCTATAGTGTGACCTCCAGTTCCCTTCTGACCCGGGAGAGCCACCCCAACTCTCTGACTAAATAGGTGGACTTTCTGGTATGGCCAATCCCCGTGCAGACCCTCTGGGATCCACTGTGAGTAGCACAGATACTCCCTGGGGAAGGCTGAGGATCCAGACATTACTTCCTGGAATCCAGGAAAAAGCCAGACAAACTCTTCATACCCCTTCTTAATTCGCCTACTTCCTATTCCTACTCAGCCTGCTTCTTTTCTTCATATCTGGTCCCAACCCTGAGCTGAGAGGCATCAGTTTTTGTCTTTTTTTTTTTTCTGTATCCCCAGTGTGCTTAACTACAAGCCCCACCTATTCTCTGATGTCTCTCCATCCAGGGATGCTCTGTGTGTGACAGCCAGTACAGTCCCCATGCTTCGAGGGCAGCAGCTGCTCTTTCCCACATTCTCCCTACTAACCTATGAGCTGCCTGAAGGTCATTCATAC
This sequence comes from Lophiomys imhausi, assembly GCA_907164525.1. Classification (NCBI taxonomy): domain Eukaryota; kingdom Metazoa; phylum Chordata; class Mammalia; order Rodentia; family Muridae; genus Lophiomys; species Lophiomys imhausi. The sequence continues at coordinate 2,211,106 of CAJQZJ010032348.1, read as the reverse complement.
CGTTGACCCAAGTCAGCAGAGAGTAGGGACCGCTATGGGGTCTCTCAGACACTTCTCCTCCTTCCTGTATTGCTGGGCTGACCTCCATGGGAAGTTAGCTGGTCCATTTGTCTTCAGATTAATCTTCTGCCAATTCTTCCTGCATCTTTCTATTTACACATTTCTTCTGGCTCATCATTGACTCTGGCTCCTTTTTCACCTCTCCCCCATCTCACCTTTTCAGAAATATCACCACCCAAGCTTTGTCTGCTGACAAACCCTGGCTTCCGACAGATAGATTTTCCTTCTGCCATTGGACTCAGCAATAGTGCAAACTATCTGGATTTTCCTTTCGGGGGTCAGTTTCCTTCTTTGGAACAGATTTCTATTCCCTATATCTACCCATGCTTCATGCCACAGCATAACTCCACCTCCCCTTCTCAGCCCAGTTCTCACAGCTCCTGTCAGTTGTTGCTGGGAAATGGTGCCGTGTATGTCTGCTGTTTCCTCAAGTAAATTAATGTGTACATCCCCAAGCAAGAGGTTTCTTAAAACCTATCCCTCAATCTTCTGTGTGTTGTGTGTTTTCCTGTGGAAGAGAGCACAGAAGGAAGATGTTTAATGGGTACCAGATCATGGGGAGCAAGGCTGAGATCGAGCACTCCTCAGCCATAGGGTTGCCAGCCAGCAGCAGCAAGCACAGAGTTAGGATATGGCTCCACTCTGTTGCCCACAGCAACCTTAGGAGACCTATCCTTGACTGTGACACAGAAAAAAATTCAGAATGAGCCAGTATGAAACATTCTTGGAGTTTTTTAAGACAGAAAGAGCTCAGGGGAAGATTAAAACACACTCAGGATCATCTATGGGGTTCTCAAAGAGAGTCAGTTTTTAAAAGGATTTTGTTTTGTTTTGTTTTCGAGACAGGGTTTCTCTATGTAACAGCCCTGGCTGTCCTAGACTCACTTTGTAAACCAGGCTGGCCTCGAGCTCACAGAGATCCGCCTTCTTCTACCTCACGAGTACTGGGATTAAAGGTGTGACCCACCATGCCCAGCCCTTTAAAGGACATTTTTAACATGGATTTTAATTTAAGTACAGGGGCTAAGGAAAGCAGACACTTAGGGAAGGAATAGGACATCCCCAAGTGTGGGTATGGGCTCTCCAAGGACCGGTGTTGTCTTAGCACTGGCCACACTACCAATTTGGTGGCTCACAGGTTGTATTTTGAAGGGTTCTTAGCACCTTTTTCTCCTTTCCTCTCTTCCTGGTGAGATTGCAGAGCAGATTCTGTAACTAATAAGCCACTGAGGTTGTACAAGGAGTTTCGGGCATGCCCTTTGCTGTGTAGATGGATTTTCTGGTGAGATTTCTAGAAAATTGCAGGTTTGTAGCTCAGAAGGAGAAGAGACCTTAAGCAAATGTTGCTGGAATTCTTGACTCTTGCTGGGCAAGGGGCTCCTTTCCCTTTCCGTGTCCCCACATTCCATTTCTGTCCTGCCCCACGGTGACTGTGGCTGATACACAATCTGTGATACAGCTTGTAATTAACTGGAAGACAGGAGCTCAAAGCCCCCCAATTACCCTGACATGATGAGTATTTATTATGTACATTGAAATTTATCATACCCCATAAATATGTAGTTGTTACTGTAATAAAAAAGAGAACCAGATTTCAACATTCTCACTATAAAAGGAAGAGAGAAGGGAGAAAAAGAATTTAATGAAATAAGACAGAAAATGTCCTGTCGCAGTTCAACTTTGGAGACATCTTTGTCCACCAAGCCATTCACACCATTGAGTACTGCCTGGGCTGCATCTCCAACACAGCCTCGTACCTTCGGCTCTGGGCCCTCAGCTTGGCTCACGCGGGTGAGTGTATAACCTGGGAGTAGGGGGAGAGGGGCTGACAGTCATCCACCTGGAGAGCAGGCTTACCGTATTCATAAGCAAGAGTGCCTCCTCTGGGTCGTCTGCAGTAGTATGCTTGCCAGATAATGACTGTTTTAACGGTTTTCCTTGGTGTCCTTCTGTCCTTATGGTAAGCAACTTACCATAGTTTCCCATGCTTCTGAATTTATGTGAACAGAATCTTAGATTGGGTCTGGCATGACAAAAATGCCACTGACGTGGTGGCTTCAGACAGAAATTGTTTTTCTTATCATTCCGGAGGCTGCAAGTTTGAGACGGAAGTGCCTGTGTGTTTGGGCTCCGGTGGAAGCCCACTTTCTACCGTCCCTACGTGGAGGTGTAGGGGGGTGAGAGCTGAGACGTGTGAGTGCATAAGCCCTTAAATCCCCAATCCCACAGCAGAAGGGCCCCCTCTCATATTTCTAATTACCTCCCCTCCAAGATCCTGCCTCCAAATACTGGGACCTCGAAGGTTCCGATCTCAACATACGAGCCTAGGGAGGGCTACAAACGAACCGCGCTTCATTCATTCTTGCAGGGTTAGCATTTTGATACGTCTCATGTCACTCAGGTTTGCTCTGATGGCTCTACCTGGCTTCCTTTCCCTGGTGGTCCGTGTGCCACTGAGTATTTGTCTGGTTCGTTAGAAGCCCCAGCACTGTGATCATGACCCTCAGGGGCACCTCCGGATCTGAGGTGATGAGAGAGATGTGTGTTGAGCAGTCACACCTGGTGGCTGAGGACACCCCACTTGCCCCCACAGAGCTGTCCGAGGTGCTGTGGACCATGGTGATGAACATCGGCCTTCACCTTCGAGGCTGGGGCGGGCTCATTGGGGTCTTCATCATTTTTGCCGTCTTCGCCGTTCTCACAGTCGCCATCCTCCTCATCATGGAAGGCCTCTCAGCCTTTCTGCATGCCCTCCGGCTACACTGGTAAGCCTGCTTGTCCCCTAGGAGCTCCAGGCTGAGTTCGGGGAAGGGCAGGCTGCAGGGCTGGCTGGCTGGCAACTCCATTCATATAGAATGCATGATGTAACGTATGTTTACATGTATGCACGTATGCTGGTTGCCCTGTAATATAGCTTTCATTTGCTCTCAGTGTTTTCTTGTTATTGCATCTGGCTTCAAAGTAAGTCAGATGACAGATCTGAAGCAGGTTTGTAGAAAGCGTATTAAGTGAATAGGGGTGCTTGGCCGTTGTAGTTGCTGAGGGCAGGAGTCAGAGCAGTGGAAACCAGCCACTGAACTCTACAGAGGAAACAGGAGAGTGCCACAGGAGGAAGCCCTTGACATCCTAAAGCTACCCTGCCCATCCTCAGCACACACTGGGGCTGCTATTGTTAGGAAACTTTTAATTTTTTTTCAATTTTATGTGTATGAGTGTTTTGCCTGCATGTATGTCTATGTGCCTTATGTGTGGAGTGTCCATAGAGGTCAGAAGAGGGCATCAAATAAACTGAGACTGGAGTTAAACACACTTGTGAGGTACCATGTGGGTGCTGGGAATCAAACCCAGGTCCTCTGGAAGAGCAGCCAGTGCTTTTAAATGCCAAGGCATCTCTCCAGCCCTAGGAAACGTTTTTTATGTTTACATATTGAGTGGAGAAAATCGGAGCATCTCCTGTCTCCATGCTAACATTTGCCTCCACTGCATGAAGCAGAGCCTCTGTAACATCACAAAACAGAGGATCATGGATGAAGCTGGTTATGAAGTGATCTTAAAATGTACAGGCCAATAGCACTACTGCAGCTTGCTATGTTACAATTGGTTGATATTCCTGGGAGGCCTGCCTGTTTCTGAAGGGAAATGGAGGAGGAGTGGATGGCAGTAGGGGTGAGGTTAGGGGCCGGGAGGAGAGGACTGAGGGGAAACTGTAGTCAGGATGTAGTATTTGAGGGAGAAAAATACAGGCTAAACTTCTGTTTGTTTTGTGCTATCATGGACCCTACAACTGGGAGTCAGGGTGGAAATGGGAAGCCATGTACGTGGAGGGGAGGCATCTTTGTTTGGATGGAGGCTGTGGAAATTCATGATGTGGGGCAGTGGGTGCTGCAGCCTGTAAAACCCAAGGAGAGAGGTGGGAGGGGGCGGCATGGTAGGAGGGAGGCTTGAAAGGTTGTCTGGTTCCATGGCATTCTGCACCTTGTTCCTGCCTGCCAGCCTCTGACATCTCAATCTGCTTTTTTTTTTTTTTAACCCTTCCTCATCTCCACAGGGTGGAATTCCAGAACAAGTTCTATGAGGGGGCCGGCTCCAAGTTCTCCCCCTTCTCCTTTAAGCACGTCCTGGATGGGGCGGCTGAGGAGTAGGCCTGTCTGCATCGCTGGTGCGGGTGCCAGTGGAAGAAGTTCAGTCTTGACTCTGATTTCATTCCAGGCCAGGTGTCCCAGGCCACAGCCCTTCTTGGCTACCTGAAGTGTGAGGCTCTGTGAGGCATGGCGTTTGGCAGGATTTAACTGTGTAACTGAGGGGCTATGTTGGCAAATCGTTTGGACTTTGTGTGTAGTCTTCATGATCAAATACTAAAATAACTGGGAAAGGGGCGGAGGGGGGACACATTAGACCATTATCTTCCTGCAATGGTTTATTTTTACTTTATTTTATATCTGTTTTGAGACAAGGTCTCATCAGCTCTAACTGTCCTGGAAACAACCACGTTGCCAAGGATGACCTTGAACCCTGGCTTCTCCTGCCTCCGCTTCCCAAATGTTGAGATGACAGGAAGGGGCCCCCACACCTGCATCTGCAGTCTTTCAAGTGTTATAATTGTGAAAATAAACTTCTGCTTTATTCACTGTTTAAGATGTTATTATTCAAAATTAATCCACAACATTTAGTATCAGCAGTTGGAGTCCGACACTGGACAATGGAGTTACACAACCACAATCCCGGGAAAGGATCAGGTTTATATTTTCTGTTCATTTCCCCCTTGTCTGGGGCTTAATGTTACAAGCTTAGGAACGCTCCCAAACACTGTCCCCCACCCCAACATGAGGAAGCACAGCTAATGCCCTCTGTGGAGAGGGAGGCCCAGCCCCAGCTCTCTGCATCCCTAAGCCCTGAGGAATAAAATGAAGCTGCATGACATCATTCTTGGGGCACCTGCTCGCCATTGTGCTGGAGTAACTGGAGAAGGAGATGCAGAGGCCAAGCCGGGTTATGGAAACAGTGTACAAGGAAGGAGGCTAACTCACAGTTGGGTTCCTTACCCTTTGGGTCTGAGAGCCCAGAACCAATTCCTTAGGACCCCTGGGTTGATGACCCCCCCCCCCCCACCAGGGGCCTGAGAAGATTCATCCTGTAGATGGTTTTGTCTGAACGGCCTGAATCCTGATGAACTGCCAGCTACCACCGCTATAGGAGTGGGACTTAAGAATAAGCCACATGTTTGTAATGCTTCACAATTGACTAAGACTTTTCTTTCTGCCTAAAGAGCTGATCATATTCAAAGCTATCTTTTAAATGGCAGCAAGTGTGCTTGTATGTTTGTGTGTATGAGTCCAGGTGCATGTATGTCATGACACACAGAGATTAGAGGACAGTTTTCCATGCTAGCTGACCTGTGAGCTGTCGGGATGCTCTTGTCCCTGACTCTCATCCTGCTATAGGAGCAATGGGATTATAGACTCACACTCCTGTGCCTGCTTTTTATATATAGCTTCTGGGGATTTGAACTCAGGTCCTTATGTTATGTGGGGAACACTCACCATCGCCCTGCTTGGAACTCTTTTAGACCCTACTGCTGCCCTGTGTCAAGATTGACTGGGGTTGATAGAAGCAATGCCTAAACCTACAAGGAAGTGGTTGTGCCCCCTTCCTGTCTGCATCTTAACCTATCTAGCAATTTGAGGCTTGTCTTTTAACGTATTCACTTATGAAGGTTGAATCAAAGGATGACAATTGGTGTCTGTATCTGAATTCCAGCTGAGACTTCATCATGTGCATCACTGGACAAGAAATGGAGTTATTCCTCCTTCCAAGTGTGTAGGAGGCTCTCCACCTCTCTGGACTGTAGAAAAGGGATTGTAAGACCTGGGCTATGGAGGGGATGCTCAAGTCAAGGATGGTTGACAGAACAGACCATCTGTAAATGCCTGTGACTCTCTGGCTGCCATGATCATCAGGGAGTTTTAAGGGTCTCAGCTTGCTGGTGTTCTTCTGGACATCTGTCTGAAGAATGCATCCCACATAGATGGCTGAAGGCACCTCAACTCTTTCTTTAGGAATGCCCTTCCAGCATTGATTAGAGTGACAAGCTGACATCCCCCAAGGTTTGGCAGCTGCCTTCTGTCTATGGGAACATTGTTATTTTCTCTTTAACAAGGGATCGGGTGAGGGCTGTTCAGAAGGGGGTGTGCCCTCCCTGTCACTCCCCCAGAATGCCAGGTGGCTCCTTAATGAATCCTGTTTGGAGAACTGAAGTGGAAAGAGGGTGGGTTAGGGGCCAGGCTTCTCTGAAAGGAAAGTCTAGAGCAGAGAGAGGCCTCCCATGCTGCCAGACAGGCTGTGGTGAGACAGTACACAGATACCCGAAATCATCATACTTCCGAAGGAATACAGAGGTGAGAGGCTTTCGGTCAACAATTCTTCACTCTGAGTCTGTTTTTACCACTGCTGTTGAGAGTAGGAAGGGGACCTGACTATTCGTGTGTGGCTGGAGGTAAGCAGAGTGTGAAACTTTATTTAAAAATATTTATATATTGTATATATGTGTGTGTGGTATATGCATGTGTGTGTAGGTGTGTGCCCTCTGCATATTCCCAGAAGTCAGAGGAAGACACTGGGGGTCCTGTTCCATCACTCTCCAGCTATCCTCTTGAGGCATTCTATTACTGAACCTGGAACTAGGCGAGCAGCCAGCAGAACCCAGTGATCCTCCTGGCTCTGCCCTTCCCTAGTGCTGGTTATAGATGCCCACAGCCACTATAACTGGGTTCTAGGAATTTGGAATTGAGGCCCTTATTCAAGTACTCTCCCAGCTCCTTACTGATGATGCTGTAAAACAAATTGTATCTCACACACAAGTCAGTGTGAAAAAGATCTACAGGGGCCCAATTATTTCTGGCTAAAAAAAAAAAAATTTCAGTACCTCAACATACAATAGAATGAAGTATCAGTCTGTCTCTCCGGAGTTTGGTTACACAAGGTCCCCTTCTGAGCCTTTGAGTGGTAGAGCCAACCTTAATCTATCCACATCCCTCCACATTCCCTTTTCAGGCTCTTGAAAGGTGGGTCACACATCACATCCTCACTTCAGTGTTTGAAGAAGGCCTGGCTGGGGATGCCAGGAGTTTTTGTTTCCTCCAGTTAGTCTGAGTTAGCTTCTGTCCTGCTCTCCCTCCCTTCTTTTCTTCTCCCTCATGAGACCCCACCTTGCTGAGGAACTATTGTCAACTGATGGCTACTGGGGGAGGGAGAGTATTTAATGTAGTACAAAGTCGGTTTTATAATCAATTGCTACTGCTTCATAAAAAATTACCAACGAGAGGATGGAGAGATGGCTGGCTCATGTAACCACAGGACCTGAGGTCATGTCCCCAGCACGTACATAAAAAGCCATGTATGGTAGCATGCCCATATAATCCCAGTGCTGGGGAAGCAGAAAGAGAAGGAATCCTGGGCTCAGTGGCTGACCAGTCTAATCAGTGAGTTCCAGAGCAAGGAAAGACGTTGTCTCAAGGTTGATGGATGACATTCCTGAGGTTGTCCTCCACACTCCACATGCACACAAACGCATGGGGAAAAAAAGACATAAGGAACAACACACAAAGTTCTCAGCCCCTACGTGTGTGTGTGTGTGTGTGTGTGTGTGTGTATAAAGAGGACAATCATTTTAGAGGTGACTCCCTCTGTACCAGGCTCTCAAAGTGGATGAGATCAGCTGTTGTAAAGACTGGAATCTACCTTCAGAAGGAGATAGGCCCTTGTCTACTCCCTTAAGGGTTAATCCAGTGGGGAAGGCCAGGTGACCTGGCTAAGGGGCCACCCCTACGAATCTGGGTTCACTTTAAGATAATGTGCTTTTCTACCCTAGAATTCCTGCCCCTTAGTGCAGTCCCTATGAGCCACCATGGGGGTTAGGTGGGTTTGTCTACCTGCTAAGTCCTAAGTCAGATAGCCATAAGCATCCCTTTGGATGCTGGCCAGAGCCTAAATATGCTTCTAAACTCTTTAACTGGGCTTCATTGCTCTTTTTCTTTTTATTAAAAAAAATATGTGCATGAGTGTCTTTGTATATGTATGTGTGTGCCTGGTATCCTTGGAGGCCAGAAGGTGATCCCATAGTAATGGAGTTAGAGAAGTCTGTGGGCCACTGTGTAGGTGCTGGGAACTTAACCCAAGTCTTCTGCAAGAGCAGTAAGTACTCTTCACCACTAAACCAAGTCCCCAGCCCACTGTGTCCCTTTTCTAAAGCTCAGCACCCCTACCATATTGCTGCCCACCAGCAGGTGGCTGACCTATTTTCTCCATTCACCACCTCCTGCCAGATATGAGATTTACAGCTGCCTGCCCTGTCCTGTTCCCTCAACTCTAATAAATTGTCATGAAGCTTCCATTTCAGTCCACCCTTTGTCCTCGAGCTTCTGTTTGTGTCTGTTCTTAAACTGTTTTATTGATGAGACTAAGTTCCCTAAGAGAGGACCCCGATCATCTGGGACTCCCCAGGATTTCCAGTAATATCATTTTCCTACGTTTTAATCAGTAGAGAAGATGAACCTCTGCCTGCACCCCTAGATGATGTCATTACTATGGCTTCTGCTACTTAGAATACCTTCTTTTTGTTGTTGCTGCTTAGGAGGGACTATTTCGTGGATTATTGTTGAGTGGCATTGTTGTGACTCCCTGCTGGGAATATCTGTGACAGTGATTTTCTAGAGGAAGAACAAAACAAAAAACCACAAGAAACACAAAATAATTTCATTACCACTGTGTAGCTGTTTTAACGTCTGTCTTGTGTGTCTCCAGCTATGTTGAACAATTCTTAGGATATGGAACATGTCAGGCTCTCCCTTGAAGTCCTCAGAGGGGCCCACAAAACACAATACATTGCTCTAGCACTTGACAGCCGTGGATGTCCTTCCTGGGTTACTGTAGGCCACTGTCGGTGGCTTCTTCTACGTTCTATGAAGAGGAGACTTGTTTCTGGGTGTGTCTGTGTGTGCTGTGTATTTCATTGAGCTGCAAAAAATTGTCACATCTAACACACAGATTGCATAAATTTGAAGTATACACCTGTGAAACCATCCTGAAAATGTGTGCCCAAATCTACCATCACCCCCAAAAGTTGCCTCCAGTTGCTGCCTCTTTCACTGCTGCTACAGTTTCCTCCTCTCTCCCTCCTTCTCCTTCTTGTGATAGCATGCGACCTATCCTCTCAGCAGCTTTAGTATAGAACAGTGTTGTGTGCCTCCTGAAGGATCCATCCCTCCAACTGATGGATTTTGTAGCAGCTGATTAGCATGGTGCCCTGTCCCACATCCCCTGGCAGTTGCTATTTCCCTGTGTCATCATCCAAGTAATATCTATCCCTTCCATCCTTGACTTACCTCACTTAACATCATGTCCTCAGCCTCTGTCTGTTGTTGTTGTCCACGGCAGGATTTCCTACTTTATGACTGGATAATACTGTACATGGTTCATCTTTCTTGTGTATCCTTGGCTGTCCTCAACTCACTCTGTAGACCAGGCTGGCCTTGAACTCACAGAGATCCCCCTGCCTCTGCCTCCCGAGTGCTGGGATTAAAGGCGTGCACCACCATGCCAGGATTCAACTTTCTTAGGTGTTTGTCCATCAGTAGATGTTTAGGTTGCTTCGGGGTCTTAGCTGTTGTAAATGATGCTGCAGTGACACAAGGTACAGATCCTTCGTTAGGATAGCTGCCTCCAGTTCCTCTGGAGATCTGTGTCTCTAAAATTTGAACCATTGCGTAATATGATAGTTCTACTTTTACTTTAGTTTTTTGAGGAAACTAAACACCTTACTCCATCCCTGATGGCTGTACCTGTTTACATTAACATTACATAACATTCCCATTAACAGTGTGCAAGGATTCCTCCCCCCCACCCCACACAGTCTCACACACGTCACTCACTTGTACTAACTAGCCCTGAGCTACATCCTCAATCCCTTTCCAAAGTTTTGATAGTAGCTATTCTCAGAGGTGTGAGCTCATGTTTCCTTGTGGTTTTGGTTTGCATCTCCCTAATGATTAGTGTTGCTGAGTATGTGCCTACTAGCATTTGTGTATCTTTTTTTCATTTTGTGTATGTGTGTGTGGTGTGTGCATATGTGTGGATGTGAGTCTATGTGTAGAGGTATGCGTATGCATGTATGCATGTGTGAGTATGCACATCGAGGCCCACAGGTGATATTAGGAGTCTTCCTTGATGGCTCTTACCTTACTCATCGAGGCAGGACCTTTTGGTTGAACCCAGAATTTGCAAATACATCTGGTTGAGTAGCCAGATTGCTGCAGATTCCTTGTTTTCACCTCCTGAGGGCTGCAAGGTGACCTGCTTTCATGGTGCTAGGGATCTGAACCCTGATCCTCATGCTTGCAGCTTGCAGGCAAGCACTTCAGCTGTTGAGTCAGTCTATATCCTTTTGCCGGAGTTCCTGATACGCTTTGGTTGTTAACCATTTATAAGTTATGAGTCTACGGGAAAGTTAAGTAAGAAGCAGAGAATTTTATTTTTAAAGTTATTCATTTTGAAAATGGTTTATAATAAACTACAATACATTCATCATCCTTCAATACTTTGCCACACATATGGCCTATCTTTTAAAAAATAATTTATAATCATTTCATGCGTTTGAGTGTTTTACTTCCATGTATGTATATGTATTGTATGTGTGTCTAGTGCATGCAGAGACCAGGAGAGGGCACCAGGTACTCTGGAGCTGGAGGTACAGATGGCTGGCTGTAAATTGCCAAGTCAGTGCTAGAAACCGAAGCCAGGTCCTCTTCAAGACCAAGTGCTCTTAATGACTGAGCTGGCTCTCCAGCGCCATAGCCCTTCTCTGAAAAGAAAAAGTTCTATTTATTCTTTGATAATTCATACATATGTACAATATATCTTGATTAGATCCTCCCCAACTCCTCACTCTCAGTACCCTCAACACCTCCAACATATGACCCTCCCACCCTCATGGTCTACTTTTTAAAACTGCCCCTTTAAGATTCCCATTAGTGCTGCCTGATTATGCATGAGCAACCTATTAGCACCCACAGCCCCTGAAAAAAATGACTTCCCCTTCTTTCCCATCATCCATCAGCTGTCAATAACTCCTCAGCTGGGGGTGGAATCTTGTGAGCCCCTCCCCAATCTGTGCTGGAGTTATATTTTTTAGTTGACTTCATATGACTTACTTGAGTGTTTTGTTGAAATGGAGTCTTACTGTGTAGCCCTGGCAATCAATGAGGTCTTCATTTTACCTTTCCTATGAGTGAATACAATTTAACATCCTGGCTGTGTTTCCAGATTTTGTGGTTATCACATTTTTTTTTTTTTGTTGTTGTTATCAAGACAGGGTTTCTCTGTGTAGCCCTGACTATGTAGTCCTGTGTAGTCCTGGAACTTTCTCTGTAGACCAGGTTGGCCTTGAACTCCAAACTCAGAGATCCATATACCCCTGCCTCCTGAGTGCTGAGATTAAACATGTGTGTCACCATTGCTCAAGACGGTCATCACTCTCTTTTGTGGTACCAAATGCTTACTAAGCAGTACTGATATTGAGAGTAACCAGGGCCCTCAGCTTCCTGGGCAGGTCAGTGCATTCTAGGTGCAGGGCAAACCCTTTCTGTGAGCAACTCGTTTGCTTCTCACACCAGCCTGAGAGTTAGGTGCAGTTACTACATCACCCTTTTTAGGGGTGAGGACAAGAAGGTAAACAAGAAGACAAATTCCTCAAGCCAGGGGCCTAGTAAATAGCAAAGAGGGAATCTAAACAGAAGAGCAGTCTGTTTGCAGAGAAACTGGGTGACAAAGGACAGGACTGGAGTGTCTACATGTGTGGGTGCTCATGTGTGTGTATGTAGAAGTCAACCATAGGTACCTATGCATGGATGTGCGTGTGTATATGTATGCTACGGATCAACTTAGGGTGTGGTCCCTCAGGAATGCTGTCCACCTTTTTCTGAGACAGGATCTCTCACTGGCATGGAACCGTGGATTTGGCCAGGCTGGCTGGCCAGAAAGCACCAGGAATCTTCTCGTCTCCACACCAGCTTTCTTCTTCTTTCTTTTCTTCTTTCTTTTTTTCTTTTTGGTTGTGAGCCTAGCCTTTAATGGCTGAGCCATGTCTCCAGTCGCCCCCCCCCCTTTTTAAAAAAAAAACATGGGTTTTATGTATAAAATAGCTTCTCATGTGTGTACAGCAAGCACTTTACTGACTGAGCCTAGGACTTTTGAGGGCTCAAGGCAATTTTACATGGAGTGGACTTGGCATATGAGTTGTACTCGATAGTCATTATATTTCCTCCCTGCTACTTGCCCTGGCTTCATTAGGGAAGCTGTGTGGGGACCTGGAGTGACCCAGATGGCATCCAAGCAGACAGAGCCCGTGGCACTTGTTAGCCTCCGGAAGCTGAGCCAGGCAACCCCAGAGCCTCAGCAGAAAGGTAAGACCATCCCGGAAGACCCAACTTTCAACCTAGTGCTTAACATTGCTATAATAATGAGTTGTAGGTCAGTTGGGAGGATGTTTGCCTAACCTGCATGAAGTCCTAGATTTGATTCTTGGTACCGCATAAACTAGATATGCTGGTACATGTCTGTAATCCCAACACTGGAGAGGTGGAGGAATGAGGATCAAGAGTTCAAGGTCATCTTCTGCTACATAGTTTGAAGTCAGTCTAGGCTACCCAAGACCCGCATAATAAACACATACCTCCAGAGGTGAGCCACAATCCTCAAGGGTTCCCTTCCCATCCACCCAAGTGATGCTCATACTCCGCCTCCCTTGTCAGAGACAAAGACATTCACAGTGGAGGACGCAGTGGAGACCATCGGGTTCGGGCGCTTCCACATCGCACTCTTTCTGATCATGGGCAGCACCGGGGTGAGTGCCCTCGCAGAACCTTCACATCTGTGATGCTGACCTCACTGTGACACTGACCTCACTGTGATGCTGACCTCCAGCACTGGGCTGTCTGTCCCAGGGACTGGGAGCCCTGTGGAAATTATTTCGTCAGCTTTTGCAATGGGTTGACTGGGAACAATCAAATGTATGTGTCTGTTCTGGCAATTCAAGACTTATCTTAAAAGATTTAATTGAGCTGTTGGGAAGAAGGGAAAGGTCCATGGGGTTATTTCTTGTGGAGTAGACACATGGTTCTTGAGTATGTGTGCATTGGACCCCCAACCATAACATTACTTTCATTGCTGCTTCATAACCGTAATTTTGCTACTGTTATGAATAGTAATCTGTTTTTTTCTGATGGCCTTAGGTGACCCCTGGGAAAGGGTCATTGGACCACCATGTTGAGAACCACAGACCTAAGGGAAAGAGGGCACTGGGGCTAGGAGAGTGACAGGCCAGTGTGGAGGTGACATGAACCGGTGGGATGTGGCATTGATCCCTCCCTCTTTCAGGTTGTGGAAGCCATGGAGATCATGTTAATAGCAGTTGTGTCTCCTGTTATTCGCTGTGAATGGCAGTTGGAGAATTGGCAGGTGGCATTTGTCACCACGGTGAGTACCCACTGCCTGTGCCTTGTGAATAAACAACCTGAAGGCCTGGCTTCCTTTCCAGTGCCCCGAGAACAGAGAGCCAATCCCAATTCTACCCACAATGAGGAGTGCTGACCTCCAAAGCTCATGGGTTTCCAGACCCCAGTGTAATTAGCATTCAATGCCCTTTTCTCTTTCTGTTTTACTCTAGTGAATAACCTTGAGTAGCCAAGCATTCCTAGCTGATGTTATCTCCTCAATAATTCTAGAGCACTCATTCCTCCCTGCACTGCCATTAACGTCAGCCCTGGCCCCCCCTCCCTGGCATCTGGCTTTCTAGCTGATCTCCACTGGCCCTCAGCATCTGCCAAAGCCGTAAGCCCTCCCTGAAAAGGACATTTGATACAGTATATGTCACAGTTCAGATGCCCATTCCATGTAACAAAAAAAACTTTACAGAAATGATTTGTAATTCATAGTCATTAGGTTTCTTATGAAATGGATATTAAAATATGCTTTCTATCTGCCACATGGTTTGGCTAATATGCAAAGAGGACATACTGAAAATGTGGGATCACGTTGTAGACAGGACTTAAAGAGTGCTATGATTGGGTGTTCCAAGAACTCCGAGGAAATATGGCTGAAGGACCAGACACCAGGGAGCCAGTATGTGGTGGTGAATGGCAGTGCCTGGAGGTGAGACTGTGTGTTCTGGAATTACTGAGGCAATAGCATCAGTCTAGTAGGTCCAGAGAAGCACAGGGTAATGAGAGAAGAGTTGACTTACTTGTCATTAAAACTGGTTTTAATGGAGACAACATGTAATCATGAAAGACATTTCAGGATGTGACCAGACTGAGAGGACTATCTGGGAAGCAGGAAGGTGGTGACCTGTAGGAGTCAGGAGGCAGAAGCTTCGAGCATGAGATTCTATAAGACAGGGTTAGGGTTAGTGCCTAAAAGTGGTTGTGGAAATTTCTAGAAACTTTTTTTTTGGCCCTCGATTCCTTGGCTTTATCCTTGTGTCTCAGTTAGAGTTTTATTGCTATGAAGGGACACTATGACTACAGCAACTCTTATAAAGGAAAACATTTAATTGGGGCTGCCTTCCAGTTTCAGAGGTTTAGTTTATTATCTTCATGGCTGGAAGCATGGCAGTGTGCAGGCAGACACGGTGCTGGAGGAGCTGAGAGTTCTATATTCTGATCTGCAGGCAGCAGAAGGACACTGTGTATTATACTGGATGTAGCTTGAGCATAGGAGACCTCAAAGCCCACCTCCATAGTGACACACTTCCTCCAACAAGACCACACCTACTCCAACAAGGCTACGCCTCCTATTAGAGTCCCTGTGCCCAAGCACTTAAACACATGAGTCTATGGGGGCCATTCCTACTCAAACCACCACACCTTGAAAGCTTGCAAGGATATGTAATGAGGAGTGACCCTTGCTTGGTGGGACAGTGGGGACAGGTGACTATCTTTCCACTCACAGTCTTCTCTGGATTTTTATCTGTGCTAGACCCCCCACTTTCTCCCTGAGAACTGCTCTAGTATTTTCATGTACAGTAATGTATAGTAAGTTCAAATCCTGCTTCTTCCCGTGTCTTAGAAGATGGAAGGCTTGGAGTCCAGATGTGTGTCTAGTTGCGGCAGCACATCTGGTCCTTTCTGAGAAAGCAGAAGTATCTGCAGTGCGTAAGTCAGAAAGCTGTCTTTAGTTTTGTGTTTGAGACAGGATCTTACTGCACAGCTCACGCCACCCTCCATACCCACCTGCACTCTTCTTATTCAGTCCCTGAGTGCTGGGGTTACAGATGTGCCACTATACTCAGCCCAATCATGTTTTATATTAAATAAAAGAGCAGAGCTTCACAGGGAGGGAGAGAGAAAAAGAAGAATGCAGGGAAGGGTGAAGTCAGGGTCCTGTTGTTATGCAATCTCCCAACACAGTTACAGAAATGCAGGCTTCAGGGCTAACACAGGCTATGAGTCAAAGTTTCTGTCCCAGAATAAGAGAGCCCAGGGAAAAAATCATGGCAAAGATCATGGTTTTCATGAGTCAAAAACTAAGATACTGAATTAAAAAAAGAGCACCGAATATGCCAGAAAGTGGGAAGCCATGTTCATGGATTGATAGGTTAACACCATGAAAGTGACTGTATTGCTGAGGGCAGTCAGTCTGCAGACTCAATCCCCATCAAGATTCCAATAGTACTCTTTGAAGAATTAGAAAAAACAATTCTAAAATTAATGTGTAAACACAAGAGACTCCTCGTGGTCCAATTAACCTTAACCAGAAATGCAGAATGCAGGTTCCTGATTTCAAATTACATTACAGAGCCATGTTGAAAAACACAGCACAGTGTTGGCACAAAACTGAAATGCAGACCAAGGGCATATAACAGGCGACCCAGACATAAACCCACACAGCCATGGCCATGCAATTTTTTGAGAAAGGTATCAAAAACACCCATTGGAAAGCTTTGTAGCCTTTCTGCAAAAGGTGCTGGGAAACCTACATAACACACAGAGAATGAAATTAGAACTATGTTCACCTTGCCCAAAAATCAATTCAAAATGGATCAAAGGCCTTAATAAAATAAAATACAAACCTGAAACACTGAAATTGCTAGAGGGAAACAGGAAGAATACTTCAAGACAAAGGAATAGGCAAGGACTGTCTAAAAGACTCCAATATCACAGGAAATAACCCCAGTCGACAAGTGGGATTATGTGAAATTAAAATCTTCTGTACAGCAAAGGAAGCAATTGGCAGAGTGGAAAGGCAGCCTTCAGAAAAGGGGAAAATCTCTGCCAGCTCCAACAGGAGGCTAACACCCCAAAATATAAAGAACTGAAAAAGAAAAGAAAAGAAAACCCACCAAGAACCCAAGTCTTCCATTTAATAAGTTGTCTAGTGTAGTGAATAAATAGTTCTCAAAAGAAGAGACAAAACAGCCAATAGACATTTAAAATATTCAGCATCCCTAACCACCAGAGAAGTAAAAATTAAAACTCCTTTGAGATCTCATCTCACACCGGTCACAGTGTCTGTCACCAAGAAAACAAATGGCAGATGTTGGCAAGGATGTGGGGAAGGGAAAACCTTATCCACCATTGTAAGACTGGTGTAGCCACTGTGAGAATCAATATGGAGGCTTCTCAAAAAAAAAAAAAAAAGAACACTAGAACTATTATACGATCCAACTGTACTTGTCCAGGGTAAATGTTCAAAGTGCCCTTGGTCCAACTGTAGAGACACTTGCACATCCACAATTGCTGTACTGTGCACACCTGTTAGAGACGGAGTCATCCTAGGTGTCCATCGGCAGATGAACACATAAGAAAATGTGGTGCGAGTATAATAAAATAGAACTTTATTCAGCCAGAAGGAGTAAAGAATCGTGACACTGTATGGAAATGTGTGGAACTGGAAATCATTATGTGAAGCCACATATCCCAGACTCGGAAAGACAAGCACCACATGTTTTCTCTCATATGTGGGTCTTAGAGTCTAGTTTTCGAATATGTGTTTAGGGCAGATATATGTCATAAAGCTAAGATGAGGGCCAGGAGAGGGGGAAAAGATGTCTTGGGAGAGTTGGGAAAGATGAAAAAACAAAGGTAATAGAATACTTGTGACATGGCAGCAGGAGGGAAGAAGAAAAGGGACCAGCAGGAAAAAGGGGGAGGAAGGAAAGGCACAGGGAAGGGGTTTGGGGTTAGAGAGATGGCTCAGCTGTTAAGAGCACTTGCTGCTCTTGTAGAAGACACAAGTGTGAGTCCCAGCACCCATGCTGAGCAGCTCACAAACTACCTGTAACTCCAGCTCCAGGTATGACATGACATTCTCTTCTGGGGTCCTTGGATAGACACACACACACATACACCTTTAAAAAAAATGTATGAAAATTGTATAACAAAACCCATTACATACAAATTGTTCGCTAATTGAAAATTAAGTTATAAAAGAGAATATATGGGAACCTAAGATTCTGGGTTTGGTCCACAGGAAAGAAGCAGCGTGAGGCAAACATGCATGTGGGACGGCTTTCCAATAGGTCCTTGTGACTGTTCTTATGAGAGGTAGGGAGGAAGAGAAACAAATCAGGCAGCAGAGAGAAACAGCATTTTCCATGAGAAGTGCTGGAAGCCAAGCTGTCATTGTGCCTCTGGTTTCCTGGAGGCTTCAGGCAGGAGGCTCCCTAAGGCAAAAAGCAGTTGTCTGGAAAACAGAGCTAACTGCATAGGCTCACACATAGAGCCAGGGCTGAGTGAAGTGTCCAACAAGAGAGGAAAACAAGATGTTGCCACCTTAGGATTTATAGTTCAGAGATTTTATTTATTTGTTTGTTTATTAAGACAGGGTTTCTATGTGTAAGTGCCAATGCTTGCTTTCTGAGCCAGGGTCTCCTGTTAGGGTTGGTGGGAATGAAAACCAGGCCTAGGATCTAGGGTCTCAACAAGACTGAGGCCGAGGCTAGTTCATTGCAAGTAATCAGGTTTTTTTATATGATTATCAGAAACAGAATACAATTGCAGTTGCCAGAATACATTGATGTTTGCAAGGTATACAGTGTATGTAGGACTAATATAGACTTAATTTATGACTAATTAAGACTAATTGCCCAGCCAAGCTTCTATATGCTTCACTGACTTCTAGGGTTGGTGGAGATACACAGGTGGCCTGAATGCTCCACCACCTGAGGGAGACACTTAGTGGCAGCCACATAGTGCCCCAGCAGCCACGATTCTAACCCAAAAATCTATGACGCATGCCTCTCGAGGCAGCTAGACTAGGCCAACTCTAATGATACATCTCTGCCATGTAGCCCAAGCTGGCCTCCAATACACTATGCACCCAAGGATGACCTTCTATTTCTTGCTTCCACCTCCAGAGTGGTAGGGTTACAGACATGAACCATCATGCCTGATTTTATGTGGAGCTGGGGGTGGAACCCAGGGCTGATGTGTCCTAAGCAAGCATCCTATCAACTGAGCCCTGGACCCAGCCCTTGAGATGTTTTTAAGTGGATGATGGGTTCGGGTGTTTATTTGTGGTATACTGTATGAAGAAAGGCTGCTTGGGTGGCAGCAGCTTGTGTTGGAATAAGGCATGGCAGGCATGGCTAGATCTCACATGACAGAAGAAAGGCATGCTTCAGTCTGAGCACAGCTGAGCCCAGTGTTGGGAGAAGGACAGCAGTCCCTGCCCTGTGGACCCGTTTCTGCCTGGGTCACATATGAAAAAGGTATAGACACTGACCTCATGAGTCTGCCTGTACTCCCTGAGCTCCAGAGTGCTTTGGGAAACCCATTTCCAGCCTAATTGTAGTTAGGATGGCTGTATGCTTAACACTTCAAGCACAAGCTTACTGGTGCATTTTGCTGAGAGTGTTGCTTTTCTTCATCCTGATTCTAGATGGTGTTTTTTGGCTACATGGTGTCCAGCATCCTCTTTGGTCTCCTGGCTGACAGATATGGCCGCTGGAAGGTAGGTCAGGCCATGTAGGATTTGGCCCCCAGCCCCTGCACTCTTTATAGCATTCTCCCTATTGCTGCCCTTCCATGAACTTGCCCCATGTCAACACCCCACCTCAAAGGGGATAAGAGATAACTTATTCAGGAGCCAAGCACAAGTGACTGTGCCCCACAGGAACACAGATTCGGGTCACCCCAAATACCACATTTGTATTGGCCGCTTTTATGTCAACTAGACAGAAGCTACAATTGTCAGAGAGGAGGGAGCCTCAATTGAGAAAATGCTTCTAGAAGATCTGGCTGTAGGAAGGCTGTTGGACATTTTCTTTTTTTTCTTTTGGTTTTTTGAAACAGGGTTTCTCTGTGTGTACAGAATCCTGACTGTCCTGGACTCACTTTGTAGACCAAGCTGGCCTCGAACTCACAGAGATCTGAGTGCTGGAATTAAAGGTGTGAAACACCATGCCCAGCAATTACAGACAGCTGTGAACTGCCATGTGGGTTCTGGGATTTGAACCTGGGTCTTTTGGAAGAGCAGCCAGTGTTCTTAACCACTGAGCCATCTCTCCAGCCTGTGACTTCTTCTTTTTTTAAATATACATCAGTGTTTTAACTCCATGTATGTCTGAAATAGGATGTCAGATCCCCTGGAACAGGAGTTGCAGACAGTTGTAAGCTGCCATGTGGGTGCTGGGAATTGAACCTGGGTCCTCTGGAAGAGTAGGCAGTACTGTTAACCGATAAGCCATCTCCTCAGGCCCTGGTCATGATGTTTCATCACAGCAATAGTAACCCTAACTAAGACAACATTCTGACTTGGTCTTGCTATTTAATATCAAATACACTGGTTGTGGACATTAGACTGGTGGCTTACAACAAAGCAGGGGAATCTCTGCTTTAGAGCCCAGATGCTAGCTGATGACATTTTCAGCTTGGGGACAGTGAAAGCTAGTCTTCTGTTAAGTTAATGTAACCCAAAGATTTTACCTTACAATCACTAGGATGTTGGATCAAATACAGAGGTGGATGAAAAAAGGCTGTTGAGAGAGCTAATGATGCCCTAAGATAATTTGGCTCTGCATCTGCTGTGGCCCAACTTTCTAAAGACACAGTCAACCAGCCTCGTAAAATTGTCAACATGGCTGTGCTTTTCCTGGTAACTTTAGTTCATACAACAAATCTCTGTTGTTCTTGTAAATAAGCAAAGCAATGTTTCAAGTTTGTTTTGTATATTCTTTCCAATACGGGATCTCCTTGTACTTCAAACAACCCTATGAGGAGGGAGAGCAGAGCTTTGTTTTGTGTTACCTCTAAGGGTGGACACACTAGGCATAGTAAAGGGACTTTCAGACAGGACAATGGTTTGGGCTGTGCCAATGAAGACTGTGAGAGATCAGCAGGTGCTGTGGCTCAGCTTCTCACAGAAGCTGATGTCTAACAGGGGAGGTATCCACTTCAAGAGATTGACATTCCCCAGGCAGGTCCTGGTAACACGTGTTCTTTCCTTGCTTCAGATTTTGCTGCTCTCATTCCTGTGGGGAGCCTACTTCTCCTTATTGACCTCTTTCTCCCCCTCCTACATCTGGTTTGTCTTTCTGCGGACCATGGTAGGCTGTGGAGTGTCTGGCCATGCACAAGGGTAAGACTTGCTCCAGAGAGTCTGTGGGAGAGAAATGTGGATGCCCCAGGTGTCACACACACACACACACACACACACACACACACACACACACACACACACAC
>CAJQZJ010032348.1:2163622-2184977 GCA_907164525.1 Lophiomys imhausi | reverse complement strand
CTCCTCCTCCTCCTCCTCCTCCTCCTCCTCCTCCTCCTCCTCCTCCTCCTCCTCCTCCTCCTCGCCCTGGCTGTCCTGGAACTCACTCTATAGACTAGATTGGCCTTGAACTCACAGAGATCCACCTGTTTCTGCCTCCCAAGTGCTGGGATTAAAGGTGGGCACCACAGACAGTTTTTTTTTAACTGCTATGTGGGTACTGGGATTTGAAATTTGAACCCTGGTTCTTTGGAAGAGCAGCCAGTGCTTTTAACCACTGAGTCATCTTTCCAGTCCCTATGTTTTCTTCTTACTGTCTCCAAAAATATGTATTAAAAACCAATACGCCTTCCTGAACTGAGAGCTGGTGGTCATTTACACTGAGAGTCATTAGAATATTTTAGCAGTTCCTCAAATGCAGTGTCTTAATAAGGATTTCATTGCTGTGAAGAGACACCATGACCATAGTAATTCTTATAAGGGAAAGCATTCCATTGGGGATGGCTTACAGTTTCAGAGGATAGTCCATTATCATTATGATGGGAAGCATGGCAGCATGAAGGCAGATAAGGTGCTGAGAGGTCTACATCTGGGTCAGCAGGTAGCAGGCAGGAAGACTGACTTGAGCCTCTGAGACCTCAAAGCCCATCCATCCTTAGTGATATATCTTCTCTAACAAAGCCACACCTACTCCAACAGGCGGTGTACTACTCCACCTACTCCTACAGGAGGTTTCTCCTTGTAGTGTCATTTCCCTATGAACATGTGGGGGCCTTTTTTATTCAAACTATCATATGCAACCTTCTTAGAACTTGCCTTTCCACCTTCTCCTGAGACCTCTGATATCCATATTTCTATTCCAGGTCAAAGCAAGCAGCTCACCTTCTGCCATCTGAGCTTAAATGCAGGAGCCACAGTGCCCTCCACTCTTCCCCTCACCCTACTCAGTTGCCAGACTCTGCTGGCTCATCTCCAATTCATGGACCTATAGTCCAAGTGTCCATCAACAAACCTTGTCACCTTTACCCTGAAAAATGGGTGCCAAATGCAGTAAAGAAATCTTTTGCCATGTTACTACTGAGATCCATCCCAATGACACATCAACTGTCACTTACTCTTACACAGCAGTTATATCTATTGCCTCTACAGAAAAGTTGTCACTTGTCACCCAAGTCATTCTCCATACATTATTTTTATAGCCCTATCACTTTCTGAAATAATCTATTTTTGGTGAAATTATCTTTGATAAGATAATCCTCCCTTGGGGCTGGAGAGATAGCTCAGTGGTTAAGAGCACTGATGTTCTTCTAGAACATATGGCTTTGATTCCCAGCACCCACTTGGCAGCTTACAACTATCTGTGGTGTCCAGGGGATCTGACACCTACTGGGGTCCTTGGTCACCAGATATGGTACACAAACATACATGTAAGCAAAACATATATGCAGACAAAACAATAACAAATATTTTTCAAAGCAACCCCTTAATTGGCTCCCTAAAGGATCTTCTAAAATGCGACCTTCTTTCTATCTCTGTGAGACAGAGTGTGTGAGCTTTATTTTTCATCTTATATGGGTAGGAGCGCTCAGGCTAATGGAATGATTCTATTAATAATTCTTGACCAGCAGAGCCCACATTACTTGACATCAAATTTGTAAGCATAAACAGCAAAGTATGAAGCTATGTTACATATACTATGGACTGCTTTTGGGGAAAAAAAGGAACAAAATGCTTCCTTGTTAGTTGTGTCTGAAGGAGCTTTGGATGCAAACAGAGTAAATTACATCAGTTCCTTCTGAGAAAAGAAAATAATGGCAGAGAGTGGGGAGAAGAGAGCTTTTCCCATCCTTCTTGTGCCTCCTTTTGATGTGGGGATTGTATTACCTGTGCAAGAAAACAAATCAGTGTTGAAGACCTCCAAGGTATTAGACTTTTTTTTTTTTTGCTTTAAACTCTATTGATATTGCTGACAGGTTTTCTGTAGCTAAGATAGCTACAGAAAGCAAATGGGGTCATGGAGTAGAGTGACTTATCAAGTCTTCAGATTATAGGCGCTATCCTGGGAGTAGGACCCAATTGTCACCCCTCAGAGCTCCAACATTGTCCCCATACAATGCAAAAGGGTGGGTTCCAAGGCTTCAGAGAAGGGAGAAGTGTCAAGGAGGTGGGACAGAGGAATAGTCATGTTTCAGGTCTCTCTCCCCAGGTCTTCTGGCTTGCTGGCTCCCTGCTCATCATCAGCATGGCCTCTATGGTCATCCCCACCATTGGGTGGCGTTGGCTCATCCGCATTGCCTCTATCCCTGGCATCATCCTCATCATGGCCTTCAAGGTGATGCTCTTGAAACTGCCTCTATGCTACCTTTCTGCTGGACCACTGACTTCTTTTCCCCACAAATGCATTTTTTTTTGCATTAACCTCTTTTAAAAAAGGTTTACTTTTATTCTTAGTTATGTATATGAGTGTGTGTCTCTGTATGTGGGTATGTGCATGTGAGTGTGTCTGATTCCCCTGGAGCTGTAGTAACTTTCAGTTGTGGGGATGAATGTAGCTCAGTTGGTTAAGTGCTTGCCTTGCATATTTGATTCTGCCCTGGGTTTGGTTATTAGCACAGCATAAAGTGGGCATGGTAACACATGCTTGTTGTAATCGTAGTACTCTAGAGACAGGAATATCAGAAGTTCAAGGTCATTCTTAGCTGCATAGTGATTTGAAGCCATGCTGGGATATATAAGAAAGACAAGGAAGGGGAAAGGGAGGGGAGAAGAAGAGGAAGAGAAGAGAGGAGAGGGAAAGAGGGGGGCAGAAAGCTAGAGAATGGAGGAAGAGAAGGCTCCTGAGTGGTCATTTATTCCAGACCTCAATCTAATTCAGGTCTCCATGGAAACACCCCCAGCTTTAGAAAGCCCGTGATTAGGTCGTAGACTTCTAGGACTCTGTCTTCTCACCTGGCAACTTCTAAAGTATTTCTTTAAGAGTAGATAATCTCCCAAGCGTTTCCTCCTTCACACTAAAAATCTTGACCTCCACACACCTTTCCATGACTAGCCCCAGAGCCAGGTCCCCCTCTCTCGTCTGTAGAAGCTCAGAGGTTCACTGTCCTCAGTTCTGTTACCCAGAATCACCCCTTGCCCATCCCTGGCCCTGAGGCTTGGGGGTGTGGCTCAGTGGTGTAATGTTTACCTCCTTTGCCCAAAGCCTTGAGCCTGAGCCACACACTGCTCAGACCCCAGTGTGTACCCACCACCATCAAGAATCATGACTAGACCCCTCAGGTGCTTTGGGGCCAATGGCTATCAGGCCTGTTGCTCCTGTGGGAAGACACCTGTCTCTTGTTGTAGACCAAGACTATTGTTGCTTTCTCAGCCAACCTCATCCCACCACTGGGTGTTCTCAAGGCCTAGGTTCAACAGCCTGGAATTTGTTGTATGTAAGTTGCTCTCAAGTCCAGAATCCAAGACCTGCCATTGTGTAATTGGCATATTTGTAAAACTAAACTATATTCCATTCAAATATGTAAAGCCAGTCCTTTGGTTTTAGTCCAGTGTCTTGTGCTCTCTAGATTTCCCTCCCTAGAGGTAAATTTCCAGGTAAACATGAATTCATCGGAATGCCTGATGTGTTGTGTGCCTTTAAGCTTGTCACCTTTCCCATGGGGGTGGGTAGCCAGGACTGAATAAAGTATAAAGTGGTAACAACAGCACCTTTACACTCTATGCACCTGTAGCTTTAATTTCTTTGTAATCTGTGCCCAGTTTATCCCTGAATCTGCTCGCTTCAACGTCTCCACTGGGAACACACAGGCTGCACTGAACACTCTGGAGAGCATTGCCAAGATGAACCGCTCAGTCATGCCAGAGGGGCAGCTGGTGGAGCCTGTCCTGGTGAGCTCACACCTGGGTTGTCCTCCACTGGCAGTCCAGAGGGGAGGGGCCAGTGCTCTCTAGTCTGGCTCCTGGAGAGAGTGATGACCAATGAGGAGAAGATTAGAGGTGGACAGTTTAGCTCCCTCTGCCACACTGCCCTGTAGTTCTGGTAGATTATCTAACTTAATTTTTGTCATCTATAAAACACAAATAACCACCTCTTACCTTGCAGAACTAATCACATCATTTTCCTTCATGGCTTATGAGAGATTTTTTTAAAATTTCATTTTATTTTGTTGTATTGGCTTTATCTCATTTTGAAGGTATTTCCATAAAGCCTGCCAGTTTTCTTCAGAGACTTTTCAGCTGTCTTGTTGCATACTAGTATATGGCTTACATATTTTGCTCATGGATTAGTTTTTTTGCTTGATATATTTTTATAACATATTTATTTATATATATGCTTGTGGTTATGCATGTGGATGCACATGCCACAGTATGTATGTAGAGGTCAGAAAACAATTTATGAGTATTGGTTATCTGGTTATCTTCTTCTACTTTGTGGGTTCTGGAATTGAACTCAGGCCATCATGCTTGGCATCAAGTGCCTTTACCTGCTGAGCCATCTTGATAGCCCCTCTCTTATTTTTAAAAAGGTATGTGTGTATGTGTGTACATGCATGCATGTATGAGCACATGCATGAACATGTGAAGTGTGCAGATGGTAGTTGGGGCCACAGGAAGGGATTTTTGGAGTTGGAATTACAGGCAGTTGTGAGCCATCCAACATGGTGCTGGGAGCCAAACTCCAGTCCTTGGGAAAAGCAGTAACCCCTCTTAATGTATGAGCCATCTTTCCAGCCTCCCTACCCCCTGTTTTTGTTTTTGTTTTAAGAAATTAAAATCCTGCTCCCCTTGCAGGCAACTTGGTGGATAGGGAATTAGTGGTTTGGTCAAAGAATTCATTCTTTAGACAAGAATAGAAAGAAAGTTTATTTAAATCAAAGCAAGCTGGTCACACATGGAAGAGTTGGTTGCAAAGTTGATACCTGTGCCCACAGTGCATGTAGGAATAGGGTAGCTGAGCCACTCTGGTCTGAGCCACCTCCAAGGGGTCTGAAGAGACAGAAAATGGCACAGAAAGGAGAAGACGTCTCAGTAGAGGAAAAACAGTCCTACAGATAAGATATGGAGCTAAGATGGAGGTAGGTGTGTACAGGGACTGGCATGAAGAGTGCTGAACTACGAGGCTACCCTTGGTGCTGTGGGCAGCACAGCCTTAGCAGCTTCATCCTGAAGATTCAGAGGACACAGCACTAAGGAAGGGCCATGCTGGAATGAGTCCATGTGTTTGGGTTGATGTCAAAGAGTCATTGAATTCTAACCCTCTGAAACCGTAAGCCCAATTAAATGCTTCCTTCTGTAAGTTACCTGGCTATGGTGTTTTGTTATATCAGTAGAACAGTAACTAAGACATTGGCATAACTTAAGAAGGTTGCATTTGACTCAGTCTCAGTATCCAGCGGGCTTTGCTGTTTCTGGGCCTGTCACAGCAGAGCATCATGGCAGAAGGACATGTTGGAGCAGAGCTGCCTACCTCATGGCAGCTGAGAAGCAAAGAGTGATAAAAGGGGCCAGGGACAAATGGGCCCCAGCTCTGAAGGTTTTCATCAGTTTCCAAATGGCCTCTAATTGTGACTACTTCTAGATTAGTCTACTGGCTGAGAAAACCACTCATGATTGAATCAGTCCCCAGTGACTAGATCCACCAGCCAGGGCCAGTTTTTGTTTTTAATATTATTTTGTGTGTTTGGATGCTCTACATACATGTAGTAGCCCCAAGAGTCCAGAAGAGGGTGTTGGATTCCCTGGAACTGGATATCAAATGATTGTGAGTTGCCTTGTTCCAACTGGTCCTCTGCTGAAGGGTTTATCCTCCAACCCCTAGGCCCTAGCTCTTAATGCATCTGTCTTTTGGACTTGGTGGGGGAGGGTGCTTCATAACTGAGCCAGCCACACAGGGGTGATCTCACCATACCATATTGCTGTGTAATTGTGGATTTGTATGATTAGTAATATAAGAGAAATATGTCCCTAGCCCTCCATGTGTATTCTGTCTCCTCCTCATTTTCCCAGGAGAAAAGAGGAAGATTTGCAGATCTACTAGATTCTAAATATCTTCGGACCACATTACAGATCTGGATCATATGGTAAGAATATAATTAACTGCAAAGCCAATGTTAAAATAACAGGTATGCTAGGCATGGTGATGCACACCTTTAATCCCAGCCAGCACTCAGGAGGCAGAGGCAGGAGGAATTCTGAAGATCGGTGCTCTTCAGGGCCAGCCTGGTCTACATAATGAGTTCCAGGACAGCCAGGGCTACACAGAGAAACCCTATCTTGAAAAACTAAAACCAAACCAAACCAACTAATCAAACCAACTAACCAACCAACCGAACAAAACCCCAAACAAGTATTTGGAGGAAATCCACTCCAGTAGAGTAGACCCATAAATGCCTCTTAATGTTTTGCTTTGCCTCTCATGATTTCTGTTTCCATTGTTAACCAAAGTCCAAACTCACGCTTGTCTTGACTTCTTCAACAGAGAGACCACATGTGCATATAACTTAAAAAATGATTTATGTATTTTTATTTTATATACATTGGTGTTCTGCCTGCTTGTATGTGAATATGTGTGATGGTGTTGGATCCCCTGGAACTGGAGTTACAGACAGTTGTGAGCTGCCATATGGGTATTGGGAATTGAACCCAGGTCCTTTGAAAGAACAGCCAGTGCTCTTAACCACTGAGCCATCTCTTCAGTCCCAACAACTGAGTTCAGAAATAGGCAAAAGGCTTCAATAGTGAATCTGAAGTATATGTCAAAACATGTTCAACCTTAAAGTCACTAAGGAAATGCAAATTAAAACCCTACAAGTTCTCATAATCTCAATAATGGATAAGAACAGCTACGTTGAGAAAGGCCATTGGAATGGAGAGATGGCTCACCAGTTAAGTGTACTGGTTGCTCTTTCAGAGGACCCCAGTTTGGTTTCTAGCACCCACAAGGTGATTCACAACCATTTAACTCCAGCTTTAGGAGATCCAACACCCTCTCCTTGCCTCCAAGGGCACAGCATACACATGGTGCACATACATGCACGTAGGCAAAACACACATAAAATAAAAATAGATCTTTAAAAATACTGCCTGTGCCAAGGGTTTGCAAGGATGCAAAAACTGGAACACTCCACACACAGCTGCCTGCTGTTAAAATGGGAGAAGACAATTTGGAATCCTTTCTAAGGGTATCTACTAGTGTTGAAAATATACACATCTTAGGAATCAGTAATTCTGTTTCAAAGTTAATGTCCAACAGAAATGCACACATATATTTCTCCAAAGTTGTCTTCAGATGCCATAGTTGCTGTGTGGGCTGTCTTGTTTCTCTTGCTATGTGCCTTCCACTGTTCTTCTCATCCCTGCCTATCATGGTTCTTCATGTCCCCGAGGCCTGGTAAAAGCTTTTGCTAATGATATTCTTTTCTCATTTCCAGGCTGGGAATTTCTTTTGCCTACTACGGGGTTATCCTGGCCAGTGCTGAGTTGCTGGAGCGGGACCTGGTCTGTGGTTCGAAGCCTGAGTCAGAACCAGAGGTGATGGTGGCCACAGAGGACACGGAGGGGAGTCTGAGCCCTTGCTATTGCCACCTGTTCGCACCCTCTGACTACAGGACCATTATCATCAGCACACTTGGGGAAATTGCTTGTAAGATTGCCTATGTACTTTCCCTGTTTCAGGCAGGGTTCCTGAAGCTAAGGGTCAAAGAGAAGTGTGACCTCCATGATAAGGCTTCTGCCCAGTAGAACACCACAGGTTTTCGGATCGCACTGCCACACCCCCGGTTTGGATTGTTGTGGGGAGGGGGGCCTGAAAGGGAAAAAGCTTTGAAGTGTTCCTTCTTACTAATTCCAAGATACATTTGTACTCTGCAGTGATGGTGCCCACCTTTAATCCCAAGGCTCTGGAGGCAGAGGCAGGTGAACCTCTGTGAGTTCTAGGCCAGCCAGGACTACATACATAGTGAGAACCTGTCTCAATTGAACGACCCATTTGAGATCATAATATAATCTTCCCCCCTAAACCTTACTCTCAAATTCATAGCCTCTATTTTTTTTCTTTCTGTTTGGTTTTTATTATTTATTCATTACAACAAACTTCCTTTTTTTTTTCTGGCTCTTACAATCTTTCTGCCTCTTTTCCATAGTGTTCCCCGAGCCTTATGTGCAAGAGTGTTTTGTCTGTTTCCACTGGGACTGGGCTTCACAACTCTGCATTTTGATTGGTTGTGGTTTTCAGTAGTTGATTCCATATGTTGCAGAGAAGTCTCCTGGATGAGGGGTGAGGACTACACTTACCTGTGGGTATGAGGATAAATATTTAGAGTGTAGCTAGGGATGATGATGGCTTAGTGAAGGTGGTTCCTCCATGATCCGTGACTTCATCAGCCCTGGATAGTTGGGTAGGTTTCCAGTGCTGGGCATGATTTCCCATGCCAAGGCATGCATTCCCCTACTGTACTGTTGGGGTCATCATGCCATGCTGGTCTTTGTTGTAGTTCATATGCATTATAGTTGGGTAGGAGTGTTGGTTGCTTTCTTGCTTTGGAATCTCATATGGTGCCTTGTGGTGCTATGAAAGCCAGTCCTCAGGAAGGAAGCTTTCAGGTCAGATCCAGCCCTGGTAATCTGGGTCCTATGTCTGAAGTGTCTTCAGCAATAGGGACTTATCTTCTACCCCTGGGAAATGGCTGAGGGCAACAGTATAGCCTATGATGTTTTGTACAATCTGAGGTTTGTTCCATCTGATCTGTTTTGTACTATTTGATAGTCTCTTGTACGATCCTGACCAACAACTCAAAAGAGGGCTTCTCATGCCTGGCGTTAGGGTTTTTGTTAGATAGTCTACAGCTTTTGGGGGAGCACTGTCAGCCAGAAATTTAATTTTAACTATATGTGTATATTTATATACTGTTTTACATGTATTATAGGTATTTTTTCAGGTAGATAGATAATAGTATGGTTTCTTATGATGTTTTCAGATATCCTTACTGTTATTCTACCCTCTTCCCTCCTTCTAAATTTATCTCTCTTCATCTCTCTAATTATTTTATTTTTATGTTTTTTAAGATTTTATTTTATGTGTATGAATATTTTGCCTGCCTGTATGTATGTGGACCATGTGCATGCATGATACCCTCATAGGTCAGAAGAGGGAGTTTGATCCTCTGTAGCTGGAGTTATGGATGGTTGTAAGCCACCATGTGGGTGGGTTCTTGGAATCGAATCCAGGCCATTCTATACACAAGAACAACAAGTGCTCTTAACTGCTGAACCATCTCTCTAGCCTGCCTCCCTAAGAAGTCCCACCCTGCATTTTCTCATTTCCCCCTTCAGATCACTTATAAGTAATATTTCCATCTCTATTCTCTCCCCTCCCCACAATAGTTTCTTTTCACTTTCCTAGTTTCTGTAGTTCCTTCAGGTTATATACTTACATCGGATGATTTGGAGTTAGGAACCTCAGAGGGGTTGCCCCATTCAACATGATCTTTCCTAGTTCCATCCATTTTCCTGGACAAACTCTGGAGAAGGATGACTAGATATGTAATAACTCTAAAATGGGAATATCTTACAATTCAATTTCAATTGGCAGCACTGTTTATTTTTTCCTGACAAAAATGATGGCTCATAAAAGCCAGTGTGACTGGGGATGCAGTTGAGTTGCTTGAGTGCTTGTGTGCCTACATGCAACAAATCCCAAGGACTGTATGAACTTGGTGTAGTGGTATGTGCCTGTAATCCCATTGCTTGGGAAATGGATACAAGAGGGTCAGAAATTTAAGGTCATCCTTGGCTGAATTTGAGGTCAGGGATATATGAGACCATGTCTCAAAAAATTAAATAAATAAAAAGACCAAAAGAGTGACTTTGCAGAGCCAAGTGTGGTGGTGCAAGCTACACAGTGAGACTCTGTCTCAAAATCAAAAAAGTCAGTGGAGTCTTGAATTCAGTGGACGGTGGTATATTACATTTAGTTCTGGAAAACTGGCAGTTTACAATAGGCCTTTATCGTAGAGTAAGCAAAAAAATAAAATAAAAGTAGGCATGGTGGTGTATGGCTTTAATCTCAGCACTCGGGAGGCAGAGGCAGGTGGATCTCTGTGAGTTCAAGGCCAGCCTGGTCTTTATAGTAAGTTCTAGAACAGTCAGGACTATGTAGAGAGACCATGTATCAAAAAAATGAAAAAAAAATTAATGCCTGGGCTGGGAAGTGGTGAGGCACACCTTTAAGACCAGTACTCTAGAGGTAGAGGCAGGCAGATCTTTGTGAGTTCAAGGCCAGCCTGGTCTACAAATTGAGTTCCAGGACTGTAAAGGAATTTTAATTTAGAACATGGCTGTTCTGGCAAGAAATCACATCCATAGATCTTCTAGGTCTGTGTGATCTGACTGGAATACAGACACATCTTTAAAAACAGAGGCAAGCAGATCTCTGAGTTCAAGGCCAGCCTGGTATAGAGCAAGTTTCAGGTAAAGAAAACTTAGGTTCAGAAATGGTGGAAATGCCTTTAATCCCAGCACTCGGGAGACAGAGGCATGCAGATCTTTGAGTTCTGGTCAGTCTGTTCAATTAGTTTGGTTGAGTCAGTGAGTTGAGAGGCAGTACAGCAGAGTTAGTTTGTGGCAGTTCAGTTCATGGAACTGGGAGAGTTTTATAGAGTCAGGTTGAAGAGAGAACGAACTAGACACAGATGAAAACAGAATGAGCCAGAGAATGAGAAGGAGCCAGAAGATTAGAACAGATTGCTGGAGTTAGTTTGAGGCTAAGAAGAGCAATTCAGTCAGAAGCTGAGAGAAGCCAGATTGAATCAGTCAACTGGGAGAGGAGTTTGAGCCAGAATAGCTGAGTAGAACCAGCCAGCCAGCGTTCAGAAAGAACTAGGAAGGGTGAGTATATTCAAAAGTAAGTTGAAAACAACGTAGTCCTAGATGAAATTGTATGGAGGCTAGAAGCTTCCAGGACTAGGCCTCAGCTAGTAGATGGAGGCAATGAGCCTCAGAGATGACAATTATTACAGCCAAATAAAAGATTCTTTTACACAGGATAGCCAGAGCTGTTCCACAGAGAAACCCTGTCCCCACAGGACAGTGTGCCTGGGTTTAGGATGGTATCTATTTCCTTATGAAATGACAGGATGGTCCCTGCTGGTGTCTATGGGTACTACCATGGCTCCAAGGTGTTACCACTTGTGTTTGCCGTTTGCTTTCTAGTGAATCCTTTAAATATCCTTGGAATCAATTTCCTGGGCAGACGACTGAGCTTGTCCATCACCATGGGATGCACAGCTTTATTTTTCCTTCTCCTCAATATCTGCACTTCAAGGTATTTACTCTTCAGTTGTTTCCATACAAGTGATGTGGAGTGGTTATCAAACGGGAGTTCCTGACTCCTGGTGATCAGTGGAGTCTGAAACAGGTCACCTCACAAGGGAGAGTAGAGAACAGGCTGTGTGTTAGACTAAAAGGCCCTTCCCTCCTCTACACCCACCTCCGTCAGCTCTCATGGGATGTGGTGTAGTATGGGATGTTCACTTTACCTAGTCCTTTATTTAGGTTCTTCATGCAAAACTTCTTAGAGAACTGGAGAACAGCCTAGTTTTTTTTTTTTTTACAAAATTATCTGGACCAGTGTGAACTAGTCTAGTGATAGAGACAATATGTATCTAAAGGTTGGAAAATAGTTCAGTGGTAGATTACTTGCCTCAGATAACATGTATTACCCCAAACTTTGGGCTGACCTGGCAGCTCCACTAGGGCAAAGTGTCCCACTAACAGGTAACAAAGTCCATATTCCTGTTCCTTTCAGTCTGCTGGTTGTAGGATAGTTATCCTGTACTATATGTCTAAAATCCAGTTATAAGTGAATACATGTCATGTGCCTCTTTCTGAGTCTGGATTAGCTCACTCAGGATGAGCTTTTCTAGTTCCATCCATTTGGCTGCAAAATGCATGATTTCCTTGTTTCTGATAGCTGAGTAGTATTCCATTGTATAAATGTACCACAGTTTTAAAATCCATTCTTTGGTTGAAGGACATCTGGGTTGTTTCCAGTTTCTAGCTATTACAAATAGAATGCTATGAACATAGTTGAGGAGATGCCCTTGTGGTTTGGTGAGGAATCTTTTGGATGTATGCCCAGGAGTGGTATACAGCATGGCACTGGTATAGAAACAGACCAGTTGATCAATAGAATCAAATTGAAGACCAAGAAATAAACCTACACACCTATGGTCACTTAATTTTTGACAAAGAAGTCAAACTGTACAATGGAAAAAAGAAAGCATCCAGCTGGTCTAACTGGATGTCAACATGTAAAAGAATGCAAATAGATCCATATTTATCACCTTGCACAAAACTTAAGTCTAAGAGGATGAAAGACCTTAACATAAAGATGGACACACTAAATCTAAAAAAGAGAAAGTGAGGAAAAGCCTTGAACTCATTGTCACAGGTGACAACTTCCTGAACAGAACACCAATAGCTCAGGCTCTAAGACCAATGAACAATAAATGGGACCTTATGAAACTGAAAAGCTTCTGTAAGGCAAAGGACACTGTCATTAGAACAAAATAGCAACCTACAGACTGGGAAAAGATCTTTACCAATCCCATATCTGACAGAGGGCTAATATCCAAAATTTATAAAGAACTCAATAAATTAAACACCAAGAAACCAAATAATCCAATCAAAAAATGGTGTATTAAAATTGAGAATTCATAAAAGAGGAATCTCTAATGGCCAAGAGACACTTGAAGAAATGCTCAACATCCTTAATGATAAGAGAAATGCAACTCAAGACGATTCCATCCCACACAGGTCAGAATGGCTAAGATGAAAAACTCAAACGACAGCAAATGCTGGTGAGG
This sequence comes from Lophiomys imhausi, assembly GCA_907164525.1. NCBI lineage: Eukaryota > Metazoa > Chordata > Mammalia > Rodentia > Muridae > Lophiomys > Lophiomys imhausi. The sequence goes on along the minus strand of CAJQZJ010032348.1, from coordinate 2,172,138 downwards.
TTGTGGAGAAAGGGGAACACTCCCCCATTGTTGGTGGGAGTGCAAACTTGTACAACCACTATGGAAATCATATCACTGGCAATATCTTAGAAAACTTGGATTAGCTCTACCTCAAGACCCAGCCAAAATCTGGAATCTTAAAGTACCCTGAGAAATAATATCTGGTTGACTATTGATCTGTGAGTTCTACACCTATAGGCCTACCAACCATAGATCGAAATTTTAAAATAAGTTTCATCCCAGACAGTAAAAACCAACTGCATCTGTATAGAGCATGTGTGCTGGGTAGTTTTATGTCAGCTTGACACAAGCAAGAATTATCTGAAAGGAGGGTACCTCAACTGAGAAAATGCCTCCATAAGATCTGGCTACCGGACATTTTCTTCCTTCCTTCCTTCCTTCTTTCCTTCCTTTCATTTTTCCTCCCTCCCTCCCTCCCTCTCTCCCTATCTCCCTTCCTCCCTCCGTATCTCCCTCCCTCCCTCCCTTCCTTTCTTTAAAAGGATATACATATATATATGATTTAAAAATTTTTGTGTCCATTAGTATTTTGCCTGCATATACATGTGTGAGGGTATTGGATCCTCAGAATATGGAGCTACAGATGGTTGCAAGCCACCATGTGGGTGCTGAGAATTGAACATAGGTCCCTCTAGAAGAGAAAACAATGCTCTTAACTGCTGAGCCATCTCTCCAGCCCCATAGGGAATTTTCTTAACTAGTGATTGATTGGGGAGGGCCTAACCCATTTTGGGTGGTGCCATACCTGGACTGGTGGTCTTAAGCTCTATAAGAAAGCAGGCTGAGCAAGCCAGGAGGAGCAAGCCACTAAGTAGCACCCCTCCATGGCTTCTGTATCAGTTACTGCCTTCACATTCCTGCCCTATTTGAGTTCCTGTTCTGACTTCCTTCACTGATGGACTATTATATGGATATATAGGCGAAATAAATGGTTTCTTCCCCATGTTGCTTTTGGCCAGGTGTTTTATCACAGCAAGAGAAACCCTGACTAAGTCTGTCATTGTTCTCTCTTTAGATTTGTTTCTTTTTATGATTTTTTAAAAAAATTTTGAAATTATATCATTTCCCTCTTCACTCTCCCCTCAAATCTCTCCCTTGTGCCCTCTTGCTCTCTCATTTATTTATTTGTTTTTATTTATTACTTCAAGTTACATCTCCATCACAGTCCACTCTCTCCACCCCTCCCGGTCCTACCCACATACCCTCTCCCACCTATCCTACTCCTCTGGAGTGGGTTGCCCCTACATATCAGCACCCCTCAGTTCAGCAGTTGTATGCACGTTAAGAGCTTCCTCTTGCACTGGTAATGGCCTTTTTTCCTTTCATTGTTGTACACACACACACACACACACACACACACACGCACACACTCCTAAATACATAAATACAACCTGCTCAGTCCATATAGTGTTACCTGTATATTTATGATCTTAAGGCTGACAATTTGGTGTTAGATAACCAACTTCAGGATTGGCTTTTCCCTGGGGAAGACCATTTCTGCTGCTCTCAGTATTCTCTAGTTGCTTATAGTTCTTTGTCTAGAGCAGAGGCCTTGTGAGCGTTCTTCCATCTTGGCATGCCCATTGGTGTCCCCATTGCTCAGGTAGCCATGATAAGGCTATCTCATTGGTACAGCCTCTCTGACATTTCTGGGATGCATTTTCTCACAGCAAACTCCCTGCAGTCTTTCTGATCCCTCTTCCACAATGGACCGTAGGTGCAGGAATTGTGTTGTGGAGGTGTCAGTTGCATCTGGGCACCACACATGTTCTCTGCATGTTATTGCTTCTTAAACAATGCCAAATGGCTGTCTACACACAGCATTTACATTTTACCAGGCACTGTAGACAATCCAGTGACTTAAACAAGGTATAAGAGGTCACCAGAGAGATGACTCAGCAGATAAGGACATTTACTGCTTATGGAGAGGACCCGGTTTCTGTTGCCAGCACCTACAGGATGTTTCATAACCACCTGAATTCCAGTTCCAGGGGATCTGATGCCCTATTCTGACCTCTTAGTCATGTACATGATAAACATACACACAAGTAGGCAAAGCAATCATGCTTTTTTCCAAGGCATGTGCTCATCCGGGAGCATCAGGCCTGAGTGCCCTGCTTAAGTGACTGGATTGTGAGGAAACGGGCTTTAGGATGTCACAGGCCAGTTGAGAGCAGCACCTTGCCAAGGCTCAGTGCTTTGTGAGACTGTGTCTTGGAACGACCTCTGTGTCTCCTGCTATAATTTCCTCTGTTTTCTCTTTAGTGCTGGCCTCATTGGCTTCCTCTTCATGCTGAGGGCCCTGGTGGCAGCCAACTTCAACACCATCTACATTTACACTGCTGAGGTAAGCATTGGGGAGCGGCGTGGCTACATTAGGGCATGCCAGGTGAGCTTCCAATCTGTGGGTAACACACCCCTGACTTCTGCTAACCTTTGACAAGTTTCTTAAAACATTAAAATGGCACTAGAGAGTTTGATGTGGATTTCCCCTTTTCTGTTCAGCCTGTTGAGATCCAGTCTCTGAAAGAGAAGACCTCCTTCCCTTCTTGCAAAATCAGATTGTTAGTCCAGCTTGTCACTATGACAAATGCTTGAAATAATTCAGGGGAAGGAAGATCTATTTTAGTTCATTTTCAGTTGTTCTGGTCCATGGCTGGCTGGTTTACCCTTTGGTCTGTAGCAGAGAAACCATGGTTGAAGGGTGTGGGAGAGAAAAGCTCGTCACCATGTAGTAGTCAGGAAGCAAAGAGGAGTAACAAGAAGGGACCCAGGCTAAGATACACACTCAAAAGCACATGCCTCTAACTTGGCTTCCAAAGTTCTATCTTCCAGTAGTCTAGTCAAATTTTGAGTTCATTAGAGGATTAAACAATTGATTAGGGCATATCTAATGTTTCTGCCCTTTACCAATTTAAGCAGCTCCCAATCCAAATATGCTGAAATAAAAATTAACCACATGGCACTGGCAAGATGGCTCATTGGGGAAAGACACTTGATGCCATACATGACAATATGAGTTCAATCCCTGAGATTCACGTGATGGAATGACAGCAGCAATTTGGGCAAGTTGCCCTCTGACCTCCGCACGTGCACCATGAGTGCATGCATGTCCATGCACACATGAGAAATAAATAAATGTAGTTTTGTTTTTTAAATTCAAAACTGTATACCAAAGACAATGAGCATCTTCTGCCCTGAAATCCATCCAGTATGCTGCAAATACAGAAACCTGAACTAGGGAGGAAAGGAAGAAGAGAACTCTGGGAAGAACCGTCACTAATGGATGTTCTCTGTGCCTGTCCTCTGCAGGTCTACCCCACCCCGATGCGTGCTCTGGGGATGGGGACCAGTGGTTCTCTGTGCCGCATCGGAGCGATGGTCGCACCATTTATATCCCAGGTACCCAAGAAAGGTGTGCAGGAGACTGAACCCGAGTGGGGTGGGAAACAGGGACCCCAGTGCCCTCAGAGTAAGGGTATAGCAAGGATTTCTGCTTTATTTGGGGGCACAAATGTTTAATTGCCTGTAGGCTCTCATTCTGAGTTATATCACTTGTGGAACATGTAATCCAGGATGGACTATTGAAAAACAAGAGAGTACCAGCAGGTAGAGCAGGAAGGCAGAGCCTAGGAAGTGGGGCTGGGCAGAAGTCTGGTACAGGCTAAGATAAATTTCAGGGGGACCTGGCAGGATGGGAGAAGAAACAGAGAACAGAGGCTAATGCAGTAGCCCATAGGGTCATGGAGGGGGTCTACCATTTGTTCTCTGCTCTGGTCATTCTTTTGGTCATAGAAGAAATCTACCTGTTTTTCCTGCTACAGAAATAGGAAATGGGCCTTGTGTCCTGGAGAACTTCATCAGCTGTGGGGGCCTAGCCAGAAACCATGCCTGAGAGCTCTCCCCAGCCACCACCCCTCAAACTCGTGGACTCTATTTGCTCCCTGTGTATGGGACATTCTCACAAGTCTCAAACAACATGACTTTGTCATTGGCTTATCGAAGGTTGGGCTGTGTCTGAACCACATGATCACGAGCTAGAACTTCAAACAGCTGCATATGGGGACATGGGAGGGGGCCATTTTCTTTTCTTTTTTTGAGACAGGGTTTTTCTGTGTAGCCCTGGCTATCTTGGACTCACTTTGTAGACCAGGCTGGCCTAGAACTCACAGAGATCCACCTGCCTCTGCCTCCTGAGTGCTGGGATTAAAGGTGTGTGTCACTACGCCTAGGAATTACAGACAGCTGTGAACTGCCATGTGGGTTCTGGGATTTGAACTCGGGTCCTTTGGAAGAACAGTCAGTGCTCTTAACCGCTGAGCCATCTCTATAGCCGAGGAGGCCATTTCCTGTGAAAAATAATCGTGTGGGTGGAGTAGATGTTTCCTATCTTATTTAATGCTCCTGAAAGTGTTTTCTGTCTTAAAAGTGGTTGTTATTTTTGTCTTGCATTGTTGCTTTTTATTTCTACTTATTTTATCTGACTCAGAGAAAAGCCACCAGTGAAAGAGGGGAGTGAAACACCTATCCTGCCCCCATGTGAACAGACTGAGGCCAGGTTTCTCTCCCCAGCTTTCAGTGGGGATGGAGTCTCTCAGTCACCTGTAGAGTTCTCCCCAGGGAACTGGGACTGTTTATGCTAAAGGCCACATTGTTTCTAGGGGCCTTGGCAATGGTCAGAAAAGATCACAAGTTGGGTTGTGTCCTGTGGCCCAAGGTGTTCTTCTGCTCTGCTTGGCAGCCTGGACACTAAGTGGGCTCCTAACTCGGTGGCTGTAGCTCATCTTTCTTGTGCCTCCCACATTCTAACATAGAGATGAATAAGAACATATTTGCATAGGTTTGTTCCGAGGATGAGACTATTTAAATGCAAAGCATTTAGAGACATACCTGACACAGCATTTGAGAGATATTGTATAATAATAATAATCAAGGACAAGTGCTTCTCAGATAAATATTTCTCATTAAAAAATATTCTTGTGACCACAGATAAATCCTTTATTGTTAAAGTGAATAATGGCTGCAAATGTTTAATTGTCTAAACAAGATGAGATCTAAAGTGTGAAAGCCAAGGCAACAACACCATTAATGCTGAGAATACCATTTTTGATGACCACACAGACATCATTAGCTCTGCCAGACAGGCCACTTGGCAGAGAAGCATGAAGGCTCCTGCTTCTCTTGGGGTTCTTTTCTTGTGTGTTGAAAGCTCAGATTTGTTTCAATCTATATAAGCATCTTTCACTGCCTCTGTATGGAGTCTGTATTCCTGGGGAGGAAACAGTTTAATCCACTTCATGTTATAGAGCACCACCAAGATGCACGCTGCTGTGTTTTGATCTTGGCACTAGCTTCAAATACCTTGTGCTACCTGATTATTATTTTTTTGCCTTTGAGGAACTCCTCAAAGGGAGGGAATGAGGGGAAGAAGGAACATGAAGATAAGAGAATCAAAAGCACTTTAAATCCAGTCCTGCATAACCAGCCACCATTCGATGCATGCCCTTTGCTTCCTTAACTCAGGAGAATTCAAGTCTGGGATGCTTCTTGTCCACTCCTAAGGTATTGCCTACGTTTCTCAGGGAGTAAGCTGTTTCAATGCTTTCCTTTGTGATGGCTGTCAGTCTTAAGTGCTAGGGTAGCATTCTAAATGTAAATATTGTTGGGTTCTACCCAGAGATGCAGATAGCAGAGAGGAGACCCATTACCTGCACTTTTAAGAACCCATAGCAAAATCTGAGTCAGCTACACTGTGAGCCTTCCTAACAGAGGCTGTATCATCTACTGGGAAAGTGGTGATTAGGAGCTGGCTTTCCCTTCCACACTGTTCTTTCTCTTCTTATTTCCTAAAACAGGCTATTGAATAAGTTAAAGCAAAAACCTTACAGGCCTGGGGAGATAGCTTAGTGTTTAGAGTTCTTGCTCTCTTCCATAGGACTGGAGTTCAGTTCCAACACCCATGTCAGGTGGCTGATAACTGTCTGTAACCACAGCTCCATGACATCTGAGGAGTCCTCTTTTGGACTCCTCAGGTACTGCACACATACAGCACTCCCTCTCCCATACACCTACACTCACGTAAGATATATTTTAAAAGTAATATATATATATATATTAGTCAGTAATATGCTTACATAATCTAAGGACTAAATGTATAAAGTTTAACTCAAATGCATCTTTTATTTATTTATTTTTTTTAAAGATTTATTTATTATGTATAGTGTTCTGTCTGCAGGTATATCGATAGGCCAGAAGAGGGCACCAGTTTTCATTATAGATGGTTATGAGCCACCATGTGGTTGCTGGGAATCGAACTCATGACCTCTGGAAGAACAGCCAGTGCTCTTAACCGCTGAGCCATCTCTCCAGCCCTCAAATGCATCTTTTAAAGTGAATATCTTGAGGTATCTAGTTGTTAAGAAAGTAACTAAAAAAAGAAAAATCCAGGTATATGTAGTCCAAACAAACAAAAAAGGAGAATTGTACTATAAAATTATTAAAGGCTTACCACAATGCAAAAGGGATTGGTACAAGGCTTCTGTAGCATTAGATCAGGGACTAGTCTCCTTTATTCTGGGAAGGATTAGGAGTCAGGTACCTTAACCCTAGCCTAGGTATCTTAGCTCATGCTCTTATAACAATGGACCACAGACTGAGGACCTAGGTAGGGGTGTGGCTCAATTGGAAGAGCATGCAAGAATCCCTGGGTTCCAGCCCTACAATCCCAGCCCTTGGGAGGCGGTGGCAGGAGGATCAGCAGTTCAAGGTTACCCTCACCTACGTAGTAAGTTTGGAGCCAGTGTGGGTTATGTGAGACCCTGTCCCAAAACAAACATAACAACAACAAAAATCATAGACTAAGTAGATTGTAAATAATAAGTTTATGACAGCTCTAGGTACTGGAAGTTCAAGATCAGACACCTGCATGGTTGGGTTCTGGTGAGGGCCCTCTGCCTAACTGGAAGATGGCACCTTCTCATTGTGTCTTCACTCGTGAAAGAGCCCTGTTTTATAAGGGTACAAATGCCTCCCAAAGGACCCACCTCCAAATAAAACAGGCTCACTTCTGAGGTTAGGATTTTAACATAGGAATTTTGGAGGGGCATACACACCTACAAGGTCAGTGACATTAGGAGTTCCTTGGTTCAGCAATGTATGACATACTGGTACCTTCTATGGATGGGCAGTTAAGTCCTTCTAGCGAATGACCTCACTCAGGTTGGTGGCACAGTCTGATGTGGGGAACAGCTGGGTAAGGTAGAAAGGTATGCAAAAGCAATGAAGACTGCCCCCTTGTGGTTGAATATAAATAAGACATCTCATAAAGTGAGAGTATCATGCAAATAAATGAAGGCGCATGTGTGTCACAAACACACACACACAGACACACAGACAGACAGACACACACACACACACACACACACACACACACACACACACACACCCTACTGAGTCCATTAATGCTGCCTATATATGTGTGTGTTTTGGGCTGACTGCTCAGGACTGGATAACCTATCGGGCTTTACCTAGAGAAGACTGCCTCTCCCTCTCTCATTAGCTCTTAATTGCCTGCAGCTTTTCATCTGGGGGGGGTCTTATGAGATGTCCCCCATCACATGGGCCTGTTTTGTGTTGTTGAGATTTCACAGATGCAGCTCTTATCATACAGAAGAAACTATCTTGCAGCAGACACTCTGACTCTCTGGATCTTAGAGTCTTTCTGCTTCATCCTCTGCAGTGTCCCCTGAGCCTCAGGTGTAGGGGTTGCATTATATTAGTTGCAGCTGGGCACCCCATGCTCAGCTGTTCTTTGCTTTTTGATCAATTGTGAATTTCTGAAGTGGTCCATTATTTATTCAATTGCTTCTTTGATGAGGGGTGAGAGCTACATTTATTTGTGGCTATAAAAGGTAAATATGTAGAGAACAGAAAATATATTGGTTTAGAAAAATGGTAACAGTAGATTCTCCTTTAGGGAGACTTCATCAGCTACAGGTAGTTGACCAGGTTTATTGTGCCAGGTCTGAATCTCTCCTCCTGAGCATTAGACAGTTGTTGGTTACCCCTGAGATGTAAGTGCCACTATTGCACCATTAGGAACATCATGCCTTGCTGGTGGTTGTTGCGGGTCTTATGCTTTATAACTAGGTAGGACTGTTGATAGCTTTTCTACCTTAGTGGCTTGCATAGCATCTTTAGATACTGAGGACTAGTCCTCTGGCAGGAGGCTTCCAGGTCAGTCCCACCTCAGTTCCTTCAAGTCCTAGGTCTGAAGTATGTGGTGTCTTCCAACGACAACAGCAATAAGATATATATTATTTTGAGAGTCTCTTTGATTCCCCTGGCCAGCAACTAAAAGGAGGTTTGCCATACTTGGTATTGGGGCTTTAGTTAGTATATGACTCTTGGGGTGGAGGTATCATCCCACGTGTCATAACTTTCCCTTTCCCTCCACCCCTCTCTCAAATAGTTTAAGAAGAATATGTCATCAATGT
>CAJQZJ010032348.1:2134198-2163522 GCA_907164525.1 Lophiomys imhausi | reverse complement strand
CCAAAAAAAAAAAAAAAAAAACCAAAACAAAACAAATCTTTAAAAACGGGCGGTGGTGGCGCACGCCTTTAATCCCAGCACTTGGGAGGCAGAGGCAGGCGAATCTTTGTGAGTTTGAGGCCAGCCCGGTCTACAAAGTGAGTCCAGGACAGCCAAGGATACACAGAGAAACCCTGTCTCGAAAAAAAAAACCAAAAAAAAAAAAAAACCAAAACAAATCATGTGGTGTGGCAAGCCACAAAACTGTGGTGAGCCGAAACCCTAAGATGGCGCCTGGCTTATTGCCAGAAAGCTCAAGCTTAGCTGTAAACAAGCCTTAGTTGGTAGAAGCTGCCTAGCCCGGTGTGCTTCCTCCTTTTGTGAGCCTATCTTGGATCGCCAGGTGGCATGATCTGATTGGGTTTGAGTAGGCATATAAGGGCTTGGGGGAGGAGAAGCAGAGACACAAGCAGGGACACAAGCAGGGACACACAAGCAGAGAAGCAGAGACACAAGCAGGGATTCGGAAGACTGTTTTCAAGGGACCTGAATAAACTGCTTGAGAAGAGCTTTTGCGAGTTGCGTCGTCCTTGCTGGTCGAGAGGGACGCGACAAGTGGTGGCCCATACGGGGAACCAGAAAAGACTCAGAACTCTTGCAGTCAGGGGCAGTGCACTGGTAAGTTCCCAGGATAAATTGGGACAATAAAGTTTCGCGAAAGTTGCGAACTAAAGGTAAAGTTTCGCGGAAATTGCGAACTAAAGGTAAAGTTTCATGGGAAGTTGCGAACTATAAGGTCTCCGGGAGGGAGCAATAAGGACCTCGGTAAAGAGGCAATAAGGTCTCCAGAGGGAGAAATAAAGTTCCGGGATTCGGACGAGTAGAAGACACAACTGGCAAAGCAAGGTGAGGAAAGCAGAGAGTGCCTCACAGAAATGGAGCGAATGCTGGCCTTGCTGGCCTTTATCAGTTGCTGGGATAAGCTTGGGAGAGATCTAGATTTTGCCTGGGAGCAAGGTACATTGCAGGGAGGAGCACGGCCTATTTGGAGACTTGTTCGGAGTTGTTTAGGAGATCAGAGATATTGCAAGGCCATGGAAAAGGGACAAGAGGCATTAGAGCAGTTAAAAGAGGAGCGCTTGGTCAAATCTGGGAAAGATACTTTGGAAGAGGATAGCTCAGAGTCTGAAGAGGAACTTGAAATGTTAGCAAGGGAAATGGAAAAGTCATCTTTGAGGAAGAGTTCTGACTGCACCCGGATAGAGCCCTCAGATCTGGGGCCGCCTGTGTTGGCGCTGTCCTCATATAATGAGACTTCCCCTCCAAGTGGTCCTAGTGGGCGGTCATTCTGTCCAAATGTCTGGAGGGAAGTGAGACATGAGCTGTACTACCCTGTCTTTCAGGATGGAGGGGGAAATCGTTATCATGAACCTCTCGATTTTAAGGTAATTAAAGCACTTGCTGAGTCTGTCCGCACTTATGGGATTAATGCTGCTTTCACTGTAGCTCAGGTGGAAGCTCTTAGTCGTTATTGCATGACTCCTAGTGACTGGATGAGCTTGGCACGTGCCTGCCTGTCCTCTGGGCAGTATTTAGATTGGAAGGCTTTCTTGATTGAGTTTGCTAATGAACAAGCTGCTGCTAATTGTGCAGCAGGAAACCCAGCCTGGGATGTGGACATGCCTCTTGGGCAAGGTCGATTTGCTCAACAACAAACTGGGTATCTGGCTCAGGTGTTTGAGCAAATCAATTTAATCGCAACCAGAGCTTGGAAATCATTGCCTAACAAAGGGGCAGTGAATAGCAATCTAACTAAGATTATTCAGGGTCCCCTGGAGCCTTTCTCAGACTTCATGGCTAGAATGGTTGAAGCAGCTGGAAGGGTATTTGGAGACCCTGATTTGGCAATGCCCTTAATTAAACAACTTGTGTATGAACAATGTACAAAAGAGTGTAAATCAGCTATCACCCCTTATAAGAACAAGGGGTTGGAAGCCTGGATGCCTCAGTGCAGACTGCCGCTACCTTGAATAATTTGTCAGCCAATGTAGCCACGGCCTTGGATGTATTGTGGCAGGTGGCCCAGATTGGCTGTGAGTGGAAAATGACTGGATTGTGTGTGACCTCTGTGCCATATCAAAATTATACTGTAGCTGCAAATTTGTCTAAGCAACTCTCTCAGTATCTTACAGGAAATTGGTCTGGCGAGTTTGATAAGCTGATGCAGAATCTGAGAATTGCCATCGTGCATGTGAATTCCACCCGGGTTGATGTCTCTGTTGCTGAGGACTGTCAACATGGATCCTCCGAGCCATGAATCATCTGAAGGAATGGGCGGGAATGGGTGCCCTAGGAGGCATGCTCTTCCTAGTCAGTTTCATTGCCCTATGGTGTATCTGTAAGATGAGGATTTCACAGAGGAGAAGTAATGCCATGCTGGTGCAAGCCTTTGCTGCCTTGGAGGCTGGACAGCCACAAGCTTGGTTGACTGTCCTAAAGGACTAAGCTATCATCACGCTCAGGATGCGAGGCTAAGCACTGCACTTGGGGTCAGCTTCTAGCGACTTCAAGAAGGGCATGTTTGATTGCATATGGGTTGGTATCCTAGTTTCCCATCTCTGAGAAAAAGATACCGGACGGGTATGGCACCAGCCTGGTTGGCTACTGGGCGTGGGGTCATTACAATGTCCTTTACATGCATATCAGAGATCAGACCTCTACCCTTGCCTGTTGCATTTTAAAACAAAAAGGGGGATCTGTGGCAAGCCACAAAACTGTGGTGAGCCGCAACCCTAAGATGGCGCCTGGCTTATTGCCAGAAAGCTCAAGCTTAGCTATAAACAAGCCTTAGTTGGTAGCAGCTGCCTAGCCGGGTGTGCTTCCTCCTTTTGTGAGCCTATCTTGGATCACCAGGTGGCATGATCTGATTGGGTTTGAGTAGGCATATAAGGGCTTGGGGGAGGAGAAGCGGAGACACAAGCAGAGACACACAAGCAGAGACACACAAGCAGAGAAGCAGAGACACAAGCAGGGATTCGGAAGACTGTTTTCAAGGGACCTGAATAAACTGCTTGAGAAGAGCTTTTGCAAGTTGCGTCGTCCTTGCTGGTCGAGAGGGACGCGACAATGTGGCCCTTGCTTTTTTTTAAAGCTGGGAGACTTTTTATGACTGTTCCAATCTCATTTGTTGTGGGTCTGTTTTTGTTGGTCTCTTATTTAACTTTGGGAATATGGATGAATTTTTAAATTTACTCATTTCTTTTAGATTTTATAACTTAGTGGAATATAGGTTTTAAAGTATTTCCTTATTCTGATTTGTGTGTGTGTGTATGTGTTACAGTGTTTCCCACTTCACTATTTCTGATTATGCTATTTTGGGTCATCTCTCTCTTTTGGTTAGTTGGCCGAGCGGCAATGCCAAGTGTCCTGAAGACACTGCTTGACAAAACTTCAGTGCTCATGCTGTTTGACAAAGTTCCAGTGTTCAGACAACCTGGACTGACCCTTTGCTGCCTTTGGAAATTTGCTATACAACTCTTACTTGTGTTTCTGGCATGTTTAATATTTGCATTCTTTCGTGTTAAGGCCCCCTTACCACAGGGTAAGCGTTGGGGTAATGAAACAATTTTTATATATGTTAACATGAATGAGAACAGAACCAATGGTGGTTCCCTGGGAGAGTCAGCCTTGCAGGAACTGAGTCTTCCATAGAACCTATTACTTAGACACATACATTTAGATCATTCATAAGTGGTATTAGTAATTATGAAATACAGAATCACTAAAGGAGGAAAGTACAGGGAAATTCTAGGAGCTGATAAATCACAAACTACAACAGCATCATTAGGTTCTCATGCTACTCTATGCATGTTCAGACTTAGAAATGCAGGAAATGAGGGATGCTGAGTCCCCCACTAGTATGGACAGGAAAGAGATTTTGATTATACAATTGATGACAGGCCTTGGTGCTCTCCCGCAGGCAGAGCAAACCAGTTGTGGGAGACAGAATTCTAACATTCTACCTTTCACAGAGTTTACAAATTAATAAAGATACAAAGGTTCATGACAAAGACACAGGGTGAACATCTTGGCTCGGTGAACTGCCTGGCTTCCTGAACAGACTTGCCAGACTAAGACCTTCCTGGTATTACAGAAAGATAAAAGGATGGATTGCCCTTGCCTAAACAATGTTTGCATGCTGCTCAAAAGGAAAGGACAGTAGTCTTAGGACTAGGACGAAGAGTCTGTCAAATAGAAAAGGAAAATAAAGGAGGAAAAAGAAAAATTAAATAAGGGACTAAGAGACTGGGCTTCCCACAGGGAAATTAGCTATCTATGAACAGGTTGATAAAATAATACAGGATAAGCTTGATGTAATAAGTAGCAGGAACTATCTTCTGGTCTACTGACTCTGCACTAAACTCAGAGCCATTCTGCCTGGCACCTCTGTAACGCAAGGCTTTATGACACTGATTTTAAGGGAAAAGACATTTGAGTTAAAAGAAAATTGATTTTATCATAACATTAACTTTTAGTTCTCATAAAATTTGCTGTTTGCTCACTTTGCTTCTTTTATTTAATATGCTTATGCAATCAATGAAGATTTTAGGAAAAAATGTACCCAAAAAAGTTATGTAATCAATGGTTAAAATCTATAAGGAAATGATTTTGTGTATAAATAAAGCCTGTGAGAGACACAGGGTGTCAGAGTAGGGTCAAGCCACACAGAGATGTGCTTCTTCTCTGTCTGTCCCCATTCCTCTGTCATAGCTCTTGTATCTACCCACTTCAGGCCCTGTCCTCATTTGGAGCTCTGGCAGCCAAGGGGCTGTCAATCTTGTCTGTTTTCAAAGAACGAATTCTTATATTTGCTGATTCTTTGTATTGTTTTCTTCATTTCTATTTCAGCCCTGATTTTTACTATTCATTGTTTTCTACTGGATTTGTTGCTTTTCCAAATTCTTGAGTTGCCTCATTAAGTCAGTTATTTGTGCCCTGATTTTTTTTCTGATTTTTTGATGTAGGTGCTTAGAATTATAAATTTTCCTTAGGACTGCTTTTAATGTATCCCAGAGGTTTTGTTGTGTTGTATTTAACTTTTATTTAATTCCAGAGAAATTTAAACTTTTTTCTTGATTTCTTATCTGGTTAATTCAATAATGTGTTTAATCTTCATGAGTTTATATAGTTACTGGGTATTTGTTTGCTGTTGATTTTAAGCTTTATTGCACTGTAGTCAGATAAGATGCATGGAATTATTTCAATTCTTCTGAACTTGTGTGTATGTGTGTGTATATGTGTGTTTCCAGGATGTGGTCTATTTTAGAGAAGCTTTCATGAACTGCTGAATAAAATGTATATTCTTTGGTATTTGGGTGGAATATTCTGTATATATGTTAGGTCCATTTGATATATTATGTATTTAATTTTGATGCATGTTTAGCTTTTGACCAGATGGCCTGTCTATTGAAGAAAATGATTTATAGAAATTACCCACTATTATTCAGTTGGAATTTATCTGCGTCTTTAAGTTCAATATCCTTTTTATAAAATTGGGTGTGCTAGAGTTTGGTGTATGTGGTGGTTTGAATAGGAAAGGCCCCCATAGACTAATGTGTTTGAATGCTTGGCCACAGGGAATGGCACTATTAGGAAGGAGGTGTGGCCTTGTTGGAAGATGTGTCACTGTGGAGGTGGCTTTGAGGTCTTACATATGCTAAAGCTACACCCAATGTGCCACACAGTCTCCTGCTGCTGCCTTCAGAGCAAGACCTATAACTCTCAGCTCCTTCTCCAGCACCCCGCTTACTGCCATGGAGATAATAATGGACTAAACCTCTGAACTGTAAACCAGCCCCAATTAAAAGTTTTCCTTTATAAGAGTTGCCTTGGTCATGGTGTCTCTTCACAGCAATGAAACCCTAACTAAGACAATGCCTATAATTCAGAGTTGGTCTTTTAATGATGTCTCCTAATTCTTGCATGTTTAATGTATTTTAATTTTTTTCATGTTCTTTGCTTGTATGTTCCAATTCTATTTTTCTTTTCTTTTCTTCTTTTTTTGAGACAGGGTTTCTCTGTGTGTAGCCCTGGCTCACTTTGTAGACCAGGCTGGCCTCTAACTCCCAGGGATCAACCTACCTCTGCCTCCAAAGTGCTGGGATTAAAGGCAAGTGCCACCACGCCTGCATATAGTCCAATTCTTATTTTCAGAATTCTTATCTTCGCATTCTGATATTCTGTCTTCTATTTGATCCATGTTGTTTGTAAGGCTTTCTCTTAAGTTTTATAGTTTGATTCATGAGTTTTTCAGTTCTTCATTCCAGTTTGAGTTTTCAATAGTTCTGTTTCTGCTGAATTCAGTTTTCAAATCCTGAATTACAATTTTAACTTCATTTTATTACATATTTGTCTTTTTTAGAACATCACTCAGGCATTTATTGCTACCCCCTTTAAATTCATTGAACTGTTTTTCACTTTTTCTTTAAATTTCTCATTTAAAAAAATGAAGTTGATGATTGGGTTGTTTTTTTTTTTTTTTTTTTTTTTCGAGACGGAGTTTCTTTGTGTAGCCCTGGTTGTCCTGGAACTCTCTGTAGACCAGGTTGGCCTTGTAGACAGAGATCTGCCTTTGCTGGGATTAAAGGCATCCACCACCACACTTGACTGATTGTTCTTTTAAATTTTGTATCTTGGGATTCATCTCATTGGAGAGTTTGGGTTCAGGGAATACTGTCTTAACCATTGATACAGTCTGTGCTTTGGGGACGCCACATGTGCATTTGGTCTTCTTCCCTTGGTTGTATGACTTATATGTGATTTTAGCCTGCTTCAGGGTGGGCTGGTGAAGGACCTGTGTGACAAGAGTTAAGCTTGGGAATGTGGGCAGGCTTAGTTCTGGGTAGATTCACTAGGCAAAGCTGGTACATATGGTGTGTACCCAGTTAGGCCTGAGAGTGTAGGGATGGTGTCTTAGGGTTCTATTGCTGTGAAGAGACATCATGACATGACAACTTTTATGAAGGAAAACATTTAATTGGGGCTGGCTTACAGTTCAGAGGTTTAGTCCATTATTGTCATGGCGGGAAACATGACAGTATGCAGGCAGACATGGAGCTAGAAAAAGAGCTGAAAGTTCTACATCAGAAGGCAGCAGGAAGTGAACGGGCTTGAGCTTCTAAGGTCTCAAAGCTCACCTTCTCGTGACACACTTCCAAGAAAGCCATATCTAGTCTAACAAGGTTACATCTCCTAATAGTGCCATTTCCTATGACCAAGCATTCAAACAGGTGAGTCTATTCAAAGCACCACAGAGAGTAAGGCCAGCTTGGAGGACTCACCTGGAATTAGGTCTAAGTGTGTGAGGATGGCACAGGATGCTATGGGAGGACTCTCCAGGACAAGCTGGTGGGCAAGTTCAGTTCTATGTGTCAGCATGTGCATGAGTGATGTCCATGGAAGCCAGAAGAGAGCTTCAGATCCCCTGGAACTGGAGGTATAGGAGTCACTCGACATAGGTGCTGAGACCTGAACTATGGTACTCTGAAAGAGCAGTAAGCACATTAAGTTTCTGAATTACCATCTCTCTAGTCCCTCTGCTAACATTTAATAAACTTTTATTCTGCCTGGCATTGCCCTTGTATTAGTCAGTTTGTGTGCATGTGTGCGTGTGTGTGTGTGTAGATTTGAAACTGCAAATTAATTAATTATTGTAGTTATTAGTAAATATAAACTGTAAGATTAGGCTGGCGGAGTAGCCGGCAGCTTGGCAGAGGAGCGGGCGGCCTGGCCGGTGTGCCTTAACCAGTTGCCTAACTTATCGTGGAGAAAGAGCCCTGGGACCAAAGGTGGCCAACACCACATATAACCTAAACTCTGTTAATTAATATAAGTTGTTATATTAGGTCACTAGAATTACCAGCAGCTTGGTGGGAGCTTCACTTGGGCTCGAGGGGAGTCTGAGAGTCTGGAAGTCCTACGGCCTAGGACTGCTTGGACTGAGGGCCTATAAGCCACTGCAGTCTTTTCCTGAATAATTAAATACACCAAGGCCTTTCAATGTTTTAATGCTTAGCCCTTAGCTGGGCAGACTCTCAATTAGCTACACTAAGCTAACCTGATCACCTAATCCCAAACTGCCATGTGCCTGCGATTACCTTCCAGCGTTCTCAAGATGTCTGTCTCCTTCTGTGTCCCAGCAGAAAGAGAAGGGTTCTGTGTGTGTGTGTGCTCAGGGTTCCTGTCTAATCTCAGGAAGTCTCGCCTTCCTATACTTTCTGCTCAGCTAATTGGCCATAAGCAATTAGCAACTTTTATTAACCAATCAAGAGAATGCCTCAGAAGGGGCGGTAACCAGATCTCAGCATTGAATTCATCCTATCAGAAGCAATGATATTAGACCTTCCCTCAACAGAGATTAACAAAATAACTGATGGTGGGTATTTATAAAGAAAAGGTTTATTTGGCTCAGCTTTGGAAGTTCAAAGTTCAAGATCAAAAGTTTCCATTAGTTCAGCCTCTGATGAGGGCCTCATGGTCAGCATGAGCAAGATGGAGAGATCACGTTACCAGATGGGAAGTATAGGAAGTCTAAAGGGCTGGGATAACAATGTCCCATCTGAGTCCACATCCCAGTTGACCTCAGGACCTTCTTCTAGACACTCCCTCTCAACCTCACCTTCCAAAGGACCAACCTAATGAATATGCCCTTAGGGGAAAAATTGAAATGATGGCAGTCCTAATTCAGTTTCTCTGTAGCAGCAAACAAACCAGATAAGATTCTAGTAGTATGCTTATGGTAATTAGAGAAAGCTGGATGTTTCATTTTCAGGATATTCTACAGCTATTTAATATGTTGTTATTCAAAGTTAGCCATGCGTACTATTTATAACACCAGTGGTTTAGGACTTTTGGTTTCTTGAGAACCTGTTGTTATATATTTGGCAGCACATTATTATAAGGTTCCTACCTCAAGAAATTTACATTGAAATTGGGTAATTTGTTAACATGCAGGTTTTAAGATAATTTCAAATTGTGATGAGTGCTTTGGAAACAATATGAATAAAAGGGTGACAAGCTTTGTAAGAAAAATTTTCTCTGGCAACTGACATTGAAATTGAGATATAAAGTATGAACTGACATCTGTGTGAAGTGAAAGGACATTTTAAGTAGGATGGCAATGGCTACAGGATCTTGAGGGGAGCAGAGATGGTGTGTTCCAGGAATAGAAAATTGCCACAGTGACAGAATAGGGCAAAATGTGTCTGCCAAGCATAGTAAGGTCTTGCTTTGCTTGACTCTGTGATTAAGATTATAAAAATAGTTTTCTGTTGCTCTAGGGCTCTCTATGGCCTCATTTTGGGGAAGGTGGATATAAACCTCCTATTAAATGTAATATACAAATGACCAAATCATGTCCAATGTAATAAACTTTTGTTGTGTGTGTGTGCACACCATATGTGCATGTAGAGGCCAGAGAAAGATGTCACATATTTTCTATACTCTGTGCCTTATTCCTCTGATGTGGAATCTCTGGTAACCTGGAGCTTACAGGTTTTGGCTAGTCTGGCAACTAAGGAGCCCAGATGCTCCAGTCTCCATCCCTTCTAGAGCTAAGACTACAGGTATGCATGGCCATCATAGCTAAGACTACAGGTATGCATGGCCATCATAGCTAAGACTACAGGTATGCATGGCCATCATAGCTAAGACTACAGGTATGCATGGCCATCATAGCTTTTTACATGGGTTCTGGGAAATACCAACTCAGGTCCTCATGCTTTTGCAGCAAGTGCTCTTAACCACTGAGTCACCACCCCAACCCACTTTTATAAAAAGGAAGCTCAGATTCTGACTGAAAACACCTGATATGCTCTCTTTAAATGAAGTCTATTGAAATGTGAGGTCTCATCCAGGAGATGGCCCTGGGATTTTTCAAGTGGCAGGCCAGTTGTCCCAACACTACTGAACAATCTGTCTTTTGCTGAGGAATTATGTCTGTCTGCTCATGTTTCCAGTTATTTGGAACCATTTCAGTTTTTCACTGTTTCAGTCCTCTGAGCTAGCCTGTTTTGTTGCTAGTCACATTTTCATTACTCTGATGAAACCGGCTGTTTAAAACACCACTACTAAGTCAGGCATGGTGTGGTCCATGCCTTTCATCCCAGGGCTCAGGAGGCAAAGGCAGTCGGATCTCTGTGAGTTCAAGGCCAGCCTGGTCTACAGAGTGAGTCCAGAATAGCCAGGGATGCATAGAGAAACCCTGTTTTCAAAAACCAAAACAAAATCACTCCAACAAACAAAACCACTACTTTGTTCTTAGATATACATCAGAATTATTTACTTACATTCTACTTCCTCTGTTGGCCCAAATCCTAAGACTTTTTTTTTTTTTTTTAAACATGGTACTTGGGATTGAACCAAGGATCTGTTAATACACTAGGTAAATATTCTACCATTGATACACACACATAGATTTTGACGTTTGTTAAAAGTCCTGGCTAATTCAGAACTGCCTTTAAAAAAATTTCTCTACCTTTCTAAGAATGAAATCTGTGTCCAATTGTTAAGTTTCCATCTGGGCTACTTTGCTGGGACTTCATTTCCTTCAATAGCTTCTGATAGACTCATGTGCTGCAAGTTCATTCATGGGCATTTTATACCTTGTTCTTGAGATTTGTTTATAACTTCCATTTTAACTTGTTTGCATACATGTTCATGTGTAGGCAGATTGACATCAAGTGCCTTTATCAATCTCTATTCTCTGAAGCAGGTCTCTCACCCTGAATCTGCCAGTGGCCTGGATTGCTGGGCATTAACATAGGTCCCGGGGATTTGAAGTACTTCATCCTAAGCCATCTCCCCATCCCCTGGCTATTTTTTAAAAATTGTTTTAAAGGAGTCGGTTGACTGGCCTCATTCTGAATGGTTGCTCACCTAGGCTCCTGACTTTGTAATTGCATCCCTTCTGTGATTGCTATCTACCATCCATGTTGAACGCTTCCAGTCAGCATTTTAACATGCTTCAGGTCCCAGTCATAGGCTGTAAATTAAGTCCTCTGGACTCTCCAGTAAACTCTTAAGAGGACTTTCTTCCCTCCACTCTTCCTTCAGTGACTCCTGCAGTAACCCCTCCTCTATCTCTGCTCAGGGCCCTAAATTCAAAGGTTACTTGAGTTCCTAGTCATATTATGGAGTTTGCTTCTTCTGGTACCATCTTATTGTCTTGCTTTTCCTCCAACATCCCTGGTGGATTCACCTCAGTTGCTTTGAGAATTATCTCAATTATCTTTTTTCTCCTTTTTTTACTTGTTCTTACTGCTTAAGATTAGACACGTATCTTTCCTCATTGTTCTGTACTTACATACTATTGCTTTTGTTTTAATCACCAACTATGCCCATGACCTTTTTTGGGGAGGGGGTTGTCAGTTTTGCTTTAAAATTTTTAAATTTAAAATAATTTGTGTGTGCCGGGCAGTGGTGGCGCACGCCTTTAATCCCAGCACTTGGGAGGCAGAGGCAGGCGGATCTTTGCGAGTTCGAGGCCAGCCTGGTCTACAAAGTGAGTCCAGGACAGCCAGGGCTACACAGAGAAACCCTGTCTCGAAAAACCAAAAAAAAAAAAAAAAAAAAAAATAATTTGTGTGTATGGGTGCTTTGCCTGCATCTTTGTTTGTTCACCATGTGTGTGGACTCTTTGAGGCCACATGGAGGCATTGGCTCCTTTGGAACTGGAGTTACAGACAGCTGTGAGTCACCGTGTATATGCTGGGAACTGAACCCAAGTCTCTGGAAGAGCAGCCAGTGCTGTTAACCCGAGACATCCCTCCAGCTTTAAATGTATTTCTGTGTGTTTATATGTATGGATGTGCCATGATGTATATGGAGGTCAGCAGCTTGGTGCTATCAGGCTTTACTATTTGAGCCATCTTGTCCCCTCCCACCTTGAGACAGGTAGAGTCTCATGTAGTCCTGACTGGCCTCAAACATCCTATGTAGCAGAAGGTGGTCCTGATCTTCCTGTGTCTATGCCCCAAGTGCTGGGATTATAGCTGTGCCACCATTGCTCAAATTCATGATTCCTAAATTTTCATCTCTGCAGTAGGCCTCGCTTCTGAGCTCCAGATTCATCTCATTGCCTTCCCAGCATTTCCACTTGACTGTCTTAAAAGAATCTTAACTCCAGCAATTCTGATTAAACTTCAGACAAACATTTCTCTACCAATTCCTTTCCTACAGTTTCTATCAGTTGCTCCATTCTTCAATTGCTATAAACAAAATACCATGGGTTATGTGGGACTTGATGAACCTGAAAAGCTTCTGTAAGGCAAAGAACACTGTCATTTGAACAAAACGGCAGCCTACAGATTGGGAAAAGATCTTTACCAACTCCACATTTGACAGAGGGCTACTATCCAAAATTTACAAAGAACTCCAGAAATTAAATGCCAAGAAACCAAATAATCCAATCAAAAAAACAGAGCTAAACAGAGAATTCACAAAGGAATCCCTAATAGCTGAGAGACACTTGCTCAACATCCTTAATCGTCAGAGAGAATGCAACTCAAGACGACTCTAAGATTACATCTCACACCTGTCAGAATGGCTAAGATCAAAAACTCAAGCATGACAGCACATGTTGTTGAGGTTGTGGAGTAAGGGGAACACTCCTCCATTGCTGGTGGGAGTGCAGGCTTGTACAACCACTATGGAAATCAGTCTGGCGATATCTCAGAAACCTTGGAATAGCTCTATCTCAAGACTCAGCCATACCACTTCTGGGTATACATCCAAAAGATTCCTCACCAAACCACAAGGATGTTTCCTCATCTATGTTCATAGCAGCCTTATTTGTAATAGCTAGAAACTGGAAACAACCCAGATGTCTCTCAACCAAGGAATGGATAAAACTGTGGTACATCTACACAATGGAATACTACTCAGCCATCAGAAACAAGGAAATCATTCAATTTGCAGCCAAATGGATGGAACTAGAGAAGCTCATCCTGAGTGAACTAACCCAGGCTCAGAAGGATGCACATGGCATCTATTCACTTATAATTGGGTTTTAGCCACATAGTACAGCATAACTATGCTACAGCTAATGCACCAAAGGGAACATGAACATAGACTTTGTTTCCTGTCCATGAGACACTTTGCCCTAGTGGTGCTGCCTTGTAGGCCCCCAGTGTATGAGGAGGCTCTTGGCCCTCATATGACTGCTGAACTGGGGGGTGGGGAGACTAATATGTAGGGACACTCCACTCTGATAGGGGGTAGAGGGTGGGAGGGTGGGACTGGGAGGGGTAGAAAGAGGACACTGTGATGGAGATGTAACCTGAAGTAATATATAAACATAAAAACAAAACAAAAACAATTTTCTTTCTAAGTTGATTGCAAGTTCCTACTGGGAATTTTTATTTCCATTAGAATTACAAATTACCTTGGTGAGAATTATGTAATACTTTAAGAACTAAAATTCATTCATGTGCTGCTCATTTAATTAATGTACAGTATGCATTTTCCTATTTTTTCATGCTTACTTCATTTTGGGCACAGGATTTCATGTAATCCAGAGTCATCTCAAAGTTGCTATGTACACATCTGAAGATGGATGACCCTAGTGCTAAGATTACAGGCGTGTACCAGCATGCACTGTTTCAACAGTGCTGAGGATGGAACCCAGCCAGTGCTTGGTATATAGTAGGCGTCATTCTACTGAACTATATCCCCAGCCCCTTCATGTATATTTATTCCTAAGTAGTGTTTTTTACACTGTTAGCTGTGTCACACAAATTTTATGTTGTATTTCCATTGTATTCAGCTTAGATTTGGAGGTTTATGATATTTTCTACATGTTTGGAGATTTTGCTATTTATTTATAACTAGATGCCATTTTAGTTAGAAAACACAATTTTAAGCCCATTGAAGTTTATTTTATGGCCCAGGAAATAGTTTATCCTAGTTAGTGTTTGATGAACATTTGAAAAAAGGATAGGCTTTTTGTTGATGTTGGATGGACTGTAATCAGACCCTGTTGATTTAATAGTCATGAAGTTCAATTCCTCTAATTTGTCTAGCCGTTCTATTAAGAAAGGGATAGTGGACTTAGCAGTTAAGGGCTCTTGTTGCCCCAGGTGTTGTGGCGCACACCTTTAATCCCAGCACTCAGGAGGCAGAGGCAGGCAGATCTTTGTGAGTTCAAGGCCAGCCTGGTCTACAAAGTGAGTCCAGGACAGCCACAGCCAGGGATACACAGAGAAACCCTGTCTTCTGAAACAAACAAACAAACAAAAAGAAGCTCTTGTTGCTTTTCCAGGGGACCAGAGTTCAGTACCTACCACCCACATCAGGTAGCTCACAACTGCCTTCAATGCCAGCTCCAGGGACTGATATCCCCTGGCCTTCATGGCATCTTCCCTCTCATGCACATACATACACATAAATGAAAAATAAACCTTATAATGAGAAAGGCGTGTATTAAAGCTGCCAGTCATGTGTAAATTATTTATTTCCAGCTGGATGTTTGAGCTCTTCCATCTTGTATGACTGCCATCTTGACAGACTGATCCTTTTGTTATATAAAGCTCCTTCTTGCCTTTGGTCTAGGCTCTGCTTTTTAGTGTTTCTCCTCCCTGGTATGGGGATTGAACCCTGGTCCTTGTTTATACTAAGTAAATACTCTTATCACTGAGTTATACAGCCCTGCTTTTAGTGTATTGAACTTGGGACCTCCCATAAGTTAGGTGAGCTACATCCTTAGTTTCTGCAACTATCTTCTAGAAGTAGAGTTCTCTCCTGCTTTACAAATAATATCTGTCAGAGAAACGGGCCAAACGGCTGAAGATCGATGCTGTAATGTATGGAGAGAAAATGGGAACTGTCCACGCAGCCACTGGACTGTCATTTCTTAGTTTTGGAAGCTGCTGGCCCTGCACTTCCTATATAATCAGATATATTTATCCCTCTCAGGTCTCTGAGGTGGCTGAAGACTAGATAGCTATAGTCTCATAGTTAAATTTTGAGTTGTTTAGGAATTAAGAGGGTATTCTGGATCTAAGATGTTTTTAAAATTGTGAGGCAAGTTAGTATGAAAGCTGAGTTGGATACAGAACTGTAAACTCATGGAGATGGTTAGATAGTAGAATGTTAAAGTCAGTTGCCAAATACATATGGACTGGACATTGGGAATGTATGCTAAGCCATATAACTCTCATAATTGTGGCCTAATTACCTCTGTTGTTTTGTATTGTATTTATTGTTATAAGAGAAAGAGCCATTTGTTGGACTGAAAGGAGGAGCTGTTGAGGGGAAAAAGATAAACCTTAAACTTAAAAAAAAAAGGAAGCAGATGGGGGGGGTGAGGGGGAAGAGGGTGGGACCAGAGGGGGGAGTAGGGAGGGGATTGTGATTGAGATGTAAAAGAAAAAGAAAAAGTAGTAGAGTTCTCTTTTAATTTAGTCAATCTGGAATGAACACTGGAAGGATATGTTTTAACTGAACTTCCATTTTTTTTTTTATGTTGCTGACTGTTCTCAGGGTTCATAGATGCTAAACATGGTCTCTAACACTGAGCTACACCCCTAAGCCCCAGATGATCTCTACAATCAAATTCCATAGACTTCTTGCTTACAAATAATAGAAAAGTACTCTGGCTAGCTTAGATTGTGTAAGATTGCTATGAAGCAGGGCCCTCCATCTCTCTAGGGAAGAAAAAACACTAGACAGTTGCCCTTTGGCCCTAGCTAGGAGAATAATTATGTGACTTAAAAACTCAAGTCTTTAGGGTCTTATTCATTTCAGAATCTTGAAATAGGTACAAAAAATGTAAGGATAATTTGGAAACCATTCTAAATTGCTGAGAATTCTGATGTTCAACAACAAAGTGTTAGATTCTAGACATGTACTGTCGTGTGGTGATCTCATCATGAATTGTGCAGCATACCTAGTCTCTTATGGTTTCTGTTCCTTTTCTGTTTTCCCAGACTCTTGTTTCAGAAAATTTTATTTTGGTGATGAAAATCAAAGAGCAGAGAGCTAGGTGACTCATCCCTATAATCCAAGCATTTGAGAGGCAGAATTAGGAGTTCAAGGCTAACTTCAACTATATAGTGAGTTCAAGGCCAGCCTGTGCTACATGAGACCTTGACCATTCCCAAGGCCTATAAAGCATCCCCCCAAACCCCCCAGAATCCCCCAGATTAGAATATTATCATCTTAGGTCAACTCCAAGTATCAGAGGTTAATATGATGGGTTCTTTTTACATATGTGGAGTTACTTGCCACATATTGCCCTCATGAGTCAGGGCAGCTTATCTGTAAAATGACAAGGTTGGACTAGACTAGGTAATTTCCAGATCTTTTGAAATGGTACATAGTCTAACTCTAGTGGGGCTTCTTGTTCCTTTTTCACTGTATAGCCAACTATCCTTTTAGGATGAACTGATAATGATAATGATAAGGTTCTTGACTATCTGCCAACTTTGGGCACTATTCTGAAGAAATGGGTACATGAAGTCTTTGGTTAGCCAGTAACAAGTGGAAAAAAAATAGATGTAGACTGACAGAAACCATTTCTTATATGGAAAATAGACACCAAATGGAAAGTTTTGACAGTCAGCTGGGTGTGGTGGTGCATGCCTTTAATCCCAGCACTTGGGAGGCAGATCTCTGGGTCTAAGGCCAGCCTGGTCTGCAGAGTGATTTCTAGGACAGCCAAGGCTAGAGAGAAACCCTGTCTGAAACATGAAAACAAAACAGCAACAAAAAAGAAAGTTCTGACAGTCACACAAAACATTGTGGAATAGAGACAAGACACCTTGGCAATCTTTTCAAAGACTCTTGAGATAATCTCTTCTGAAAAAAAAAATGTCCTGCTGTTTTGTCCTGTCAGGAGGAGAGAATGGACATTTTGTACAAAGTATATCACAAAGTGAGAGGGTTAGGAGTTAAGTAGGCTGAATTAGTATAAGAGTGGCTGGAAGAATAGGAAGCCCTCCTGTTTCCTCAGATACTGAAATTTGCTATAGAAGTGCATGACAAGTAGGTACTTGCAAAGAGATTTAAGGTGTTCAGTATGCATTAATGCCAATCACTCAAGATGCCTGTACCAGCTTGGTCCAACCAAACCAATGTTCCAAGAGCACAATATACAGAACTGGCTATCAGTGACCACTAATATATGTATTTGGTAACACAAATACTTTGATATAAAAGACCAGTGAAGTGACTGAGGCACAATGAACCAAGTCATTCTGTTTTGACCTTCAGGTCCTAATGAGTGCCTCATTCCTGGGAGCCCTGTGTCTTTTCGCATCCGTCTGTGTTGTGTGCGCCATTTCTGCATTTACTCTTCCCATTGAGACCAAAGGACGTGCCCTGCAGGTAAGTGATCCAGGAAACTCTTGGATTTGCTTACAATTACCACCCAAAATTATTTTTAATTATATATGCATATATCTGTGAGTATGTGAATGCGTGTGAATCCCATGGAGGTGGCGTTAAGTTACGGGCATTTGTGAGATGCCCAACATGGGTGCTATCTGACCTCTTAGCTCCTTAGCCATCCCTTTTTGACCAAAGAGAAGCTTGGGATATGGGTAGCCTTTATTTAAGCAGGCAAAGAAATCATTAGAAGGTCCTGAGAGAAGTTCTGGGTCTCCAGTCTCTC
Organism: Lophiomys imhausi; assembly: GCA_907164525.1. Taxonomy (NCBI): domain Eukaryota; kingdom Metazoa; phylum Chordata; class Mammalia; order Rodentia; family Muridae; genus Lophiomys; species Lophiomys imhausi. The sequence continues at coordinate 2,145,875 of CAJQZJ010032348.1, read as the reverse complement.
TCTCATATAGTTTTCATTAGCAATAAAGTTGAAGTTAACTAGAAATTTACTTCATATATTTTCAAGTTACAAACAGGGAGCTGGGTTAAGACATTACTGCAGAGCCTTTGGGATCACATGGCCTGAATGCAGCAGACTATCTTCCTTCCTCTAGTGCCTATAGTGAGTGGTAAAAGTTTCAGTGTGGATTCTCTAGGTTAGCTGTGTTGGTAGCAGCAGCTTTGGAAGGCCTAACTTCAAGCATCATGTACTAATAGGACTTCTTCCTCTAGAAGCAGGCTGGAATAGGCGCTTTAGACACATACAGCCTGTGATTTCCAGCTGTAAACTGACCTGCAGTTCTACTGCATCTGGAAGAATAGTTTCAGAGCTGCATTAAGCCCATGCACCTAAAATGAAGCCTGCCTGAACAAACCCCTCACCAGACCACCATGACACTAGGGAAGGGACCACTCATACAGCCATCTAGACAGCCCCTAACAGCATCACCACCCCAAACTAGTGAGTTCTGCTGCAAAGGACTGGTTTTTTTCCCTTTGAATTTTCCTTTCTCCTCTTTCCTTTCATTATTGGTCTACTTAACATTAAAGATTATGAAAACAGATTATTAGAAAGTATTTTGGCCTGTGAAATGAATCTGTTCTGTCAGCTGTTAAACTGTTGCCTAACGGAATGTCCCTGAGCTGTGTTCTGTGTCTGGGCTCCTTATTTCCCTAAGAGTGGGGGTGGGGGCTGTGGATGAAGGCAGCACATAGGCTCCTAAACACAGATCTACGCTTAAGTCTCTGGGGGCTTGGGGATGCTGATCTCAGTATAGCTCGCAGAGGCTATCTAGGTCTGCCTACCACTGAGAAAGCAGCCAGGCACACAAAAGGAGGACTTGGGGACTTTCTTACCTTACAGCAACATGCTACAGAAATAACCTGCAGCTGGCCCCATTACTGAATGCTTACATCAGAGAAGATGACTAATCCGTGTACCCGTCAGTCTTATGAAGCAACACCACACCTCATACCCTTTACACAAAGGATTATTAGGGCACAAGTTCAGCAAATTTTTACACCAATGTAAAAACTGCCAAGTCTTTTGCTAATTTCCATTCCCTTCCAAAAGTTCCATCTTATACATTTGTGGCAACCCTCTCACCTCAGCCTTCTATGTGGCAGGGTTATTTGATGTGAGCTACCACACCCAGCTCACAATATTAACAGTAGTTTTATAAATAAGAATAAAGAAGAAACCTAACGGATCATTTAATGTGCCCTATGGATTTCCAAGTCATATCTACCTATAAAGACAGTCCTTTTCCTGTTGATGGGGTGTGACAGAGGCACTCAGCGTTGTAAAAAAATTCCTAGAGGACAGTATGATGGAGATGTAACTTGAAGCAATAAATAAATAAATTAAAAAAAATTCCTAGTTTACAATTAATGCCTTTCACAGATACTGGGCCAAAAGTATACTGAAGATAGATGCTCCAACGTTATATAGAGAAATTGGGAACTGTCCAGGCAGTCAGTTGTCTAACATTTCTTACTTTTGGAAGCTGGTTGCTCTGCACTTCTTGATATATTTATCCTTCTCAGGTCTCTGATATGGTTGAAGACTAGATAGTTATAGTGTCACATTTAAGTTTTAAGTTGTTTAGGAGTTAAAAGGATGTTCTAGGTCTAAGAAGATGTCTTTAAGTTGGTAATGCAAGTTAGGATGGAAACTGAGTTAGGTATAGAACTTTAAACTCATCGGGATAGATGATAGAATATTAGTATCAATTGCCAAATAAGTGTGGACTGGACATTGGGAATCTATGTTATACCTTATAATTTTCATAATTGTGGCCTAATTTTTCTTATTGTTTTCTATTGTATTTATTGTTACAAGAAAAACAGCCTTTTATTGGACTAAAAGGGGGAACTGTTGGGGGGGGGAAGATACACCTTAAATTAAAAAAAATGATAGGAGGGAGAGGGTGGAGAGGGTAGGAGGGTGGGAATGGGATGGGGAGGAGGGGGAGGAATGTGATTAACCTAAGAAATAAATAAATGTTGGAAAAAGAGTAAAAAAAAATTTCAACATGTTGGTTCAATATATACATACGAACACACCCTGGCCACTGAGTGGTGGTATATCTTTTGGAAAATTAAAGACACACACATATATGCATACACATCTTTTAAAAAATAAAATAGCAGTAATTTGACTAGATAAACCAACTTGGTCACTAGTTTAAAAGCAGTATTGAGTCAGTAAACTTAAAAAACCCAATCATTAAAGAATGTGTTTATAGTGCCAGGCATGGTGATGCACACCTGTGATCACAGCGCTCAAAAGGCAGGGGCAGGTGATGATTGCTCAAGGCCAGCCGAGATCCAGCACAGCCAAGACTCCACAGAGAGACGATGCCTCAACACAAAACAAAACATACAACAGAATGTGATTATAGTATGAATTGCACCAACTTTAAATTATAAAGCTAGCATTGTGGTTTTATAAACAAAGGTAAATGAATAGATTTTAACTCCTTGTAAATTAAAAACAAAGACTTAACTAATTTCTTTTTCTTCCCATAGCAAATTAAATGAGGACCTGCCATACTATGAGGAGAAAACTGTATTTGATCTTCACTGAGTTATTGAGTACCTTTCAAATGACTTTATTTCTGCATGTAGTAATTAAGAAAGCAAGCATATATTAAGGAAATCAACACACAAAAATGCAGTGGGGCTCTTAGAAAACAATATATGCAAACCTTATAGGATATACTTAGCACACACCTTTAATCCCAGCACTTGGGAGTCAGAGGCTGGCGGATCTCTGTGAGTTCGAGGCCAGCCTGGTCTACAAAGAGAGTTCCAGGACAGCCATGGCTGCTATACAGAAGAAACCCTGTCTCAAAAAACATACATACATACATACATACATACATACATACATACATACATACATACACACACAATATATATATAATAAATATACATATATATTATATATATGCGCCAATCTTTCATAGAATATACTTAACCACATTGTAGTGCATGCCAGAAATCACAGAATATAGGAGGTTGAAGGGGCAAGAGGATCAAGAGTTCAAAGTCATCCTCAGCTATAAAGAAAGTTTGAGGGCAGACTGGGGTACTTGAGATCCTGTCTACAACTAACCAACCACCACCACCAAAAACCTACTATCAAACCACTTACCCCCCAAACAAGCCAACAAACCCTGAGATTGAATAGGAATAGAAAGTGGTGGGTGGAAAACATACCTTTTCTAATTTGGTATCAACAACTACTTAACCTTAGACAGAATAGTTGGTATTGCCCCATGTGGTCTGTTGCTGAAGGGACAGAATTTCTATAGCTAAGGCAAGAAACTAGACTGGTATCACTGAATTTAAAAAATGGCCTTTGTAGCTTAAAAAAGAACTACTTTATTCTGTATGTAACTACCAAGAAGCTGGGAATAAAGTTAATTTTCTCCATACACTATTACTTTTTTAATCTTAGGAGGGAATCACTGATTCTCATGATACATGTGTAGCTTTTCCATAACATGTAACTACGTACATAGTGTTTGTAGAGAAAAGTGATGAGAGTGTGTGTGTGTTGGTTATACAAGTTCTATTAGGAAAGGCATGCCAAGGAAAGAAAACATCTAAAGCTTCTGCATTTATATTTTATCTTGTATTGCTGTTCAGGCTTATTGTGGAGGCCCATTATAGTTCAGACCACCAGGCTGGCTCAGGATAACGGCCCCAACTCCCCACCATCAACAGTGGAAAAGACTGCAGTTGCAACCATAATGAAATGCTATCTTAGCAAACTACATGCAAGAGACATAACCTCTGTTCAAAGAGGGAACAATTGCTAATTGAACCATTCTATGAATAGCTTAAAATTAGGCAGTTTCTTATAATAAAGAAGATGCAGATATTAACACCTTAGTAGTTAGAGGGTTGGTTCCAGGACACCTGGTGGACAACAAACACCTCATTTTATATGAAATGGCTCAGTATGTGTATATCTTTCCTTATACCTGTATCTTCTCCAGATTATATTGTAATCCAGGGTGTGTCTGCACTCCACCCAGATCACAGACCTAGAAGGGCTTTGGATGTGATCCCTTGCCAGAACAGCCATGTTGATGGATTAAAATTCCTTTACAATATAATCTGGCTGGAATATAGACATGCCCTTAGTACACACTTTGATCCCAAACAATGAAGGTAAGGTTAGTTTATAGAAGGATGCAGCCATGTTTCAAAGTGACATCTAATTAAGGTGCAAAATGACCCATCAGAGAAAGATTTGACAGAATGAGTCAGAGATAGGATACATTCCTAACTCTCAGGAGAACAGGACAGGAAAGGGGGGCTACTTAAGAGCAGTACAAGGAAAGAGATGATTTTTTTTTTTATAACAGGGACAGTTTTACTGAGACAAGTTACAAAGAGAACAAGCTATGTACCCAGGTAAAGACAGAATAGGCCAGAGAATGAGGATCCAGATTAGAACACATTGCCAGAATTAGTTTGATGCCAGGCAGAGCAACTCAGTCAGAAGCCAAGAGAAGTCAGTTTGAATCAGTCAGCTTGGAGAGGAGTTTGAGCCAGAACAGCTAAGTTGAACCAACCAGCAGGAGTTCAGAAAGAGCTAGAAACGCTTGGGAATAGCTCTCATCCCCTCATCTTGAGAAAATAAAAGCAATGTGTGCATTATATCTATTATTACAACAATGCTATGTATTAAATAACGACAAAGATGTCTGTATATTTGGGATGAATACATTTTATTTTTCTTTTTGGTTTTTTGAGACAGGGTTTCTATGTTCTGAAACTCTGTAGATCAGGCTGGTCTCAAACTTAGAGATCCTCTGCATCTGTCTCCTGAGAGCTTGGATTAAAGGTGAACACTCTTTTTCCAAATATTTATCTGATTGGTTGAATGTTGAATGTTGAATTTGAAACCCATGGTCAGAGCCAGGCATGGTAGTACATGCCTTTAATCCGAGGACTCACTAGGCAGAGGCAGTGGATCTTTCTCTGTTCAAGGCCAGTCTAGTCTACAGAGTTCCAGGACAGTCAAGGCTACATGCTACATAGAGATACCTCATCTTAAAACAAAAAACAAAAAGAAAAAAAAAAACCAAACCAAACCAATAACAACACATGAATTTGAAAGACCAACTGTATTAGAGGCTTTGTTGAAAGCTATGGACATGCGCTTTCTCACAACCCTAGAGCACTTCTAACTTCAAGCTATACAAAAGTGCTCACATGATTAATCTGGCTAACATGCAGACAATCACCTTAAAGCCCCGATATTATTTCAGGTCAAATATATTTGATGGAAAACTATGTTGGCTACACTTGCAGGAGCAAGACAAGCAAGCTACTATAAGTCACAATTGAAAACCCCAAAGCTGAAGCTCACAGACACTTATTTAAATCAAAGGCTAGCAGTGGCAGGAAACCAACCAAGGACAAAAACTAATGCTCCAGCACTCTCTGAAGAGTGCAGAATTCTTTTTTTTTTTTTTAAATACTTTATTTTTTTTCTTCAAGTTACATCTCAGTAACAAACCCCTCCCTATTCCCCCTTCCTATCCCGCCCTTCCACCCTCTTCCCTCCAGAAGTTTCCCCTTTCAGTCCAACAGATGGTTCCTTCTCTTATAACAGTTAAGTATTATACAAAACAATAGATATAAATATGCCACATTTATGAGAGTTAAATGGCCCAGTATACCTTCCCAATGTCCAGTTTATACATATTTGGCCCCTGACTTTAACATTCTACTATCTAACCAACTCCATGAGTTTAAAGGTCTATATGTGACTCAACATTCATACTATCTTGCAACACACTTTTAAGAGTATCTTCTTAGATCTATAACACCCTCTTGATTCCTAAACAACTCAAAATTTAACTATGAGACTCTAGCTGTCTATTCTTCAACCACCTCAGAGACCTGAGAGGGATAAATATATCTGCTTATATAGGAAGTGCAGGGCCTGCAGCTTCCAAAACTAAGAAAGAACATACCAATAACTGCCTGGACAGTTCCCATTTTCTCTCCATACATTCCTGCATCAGTCTTCAGCCTTTGGGTCCTGTTTCTCCACTGCTGTCCAAAAAGGACAAAACTTGGTAGCAGGGAAGTTGACAGCCTAACTCTGCCAAGACAGGGTAGGTAAGTCCTTCATAATCCCTGCTCTACAACAAATGAGTGCAGAATTCTTAGTGTTTGTGAGATACAGGGACAGGCTTAAGGAACTTCATGGGGCTGCCTAGCACTGTCTAGCACCCACGTTTCTCAGACAACAAATCAAGTCTATAGCAAGCTATTAGAATAATTTTAATAGACTCATTGATAACTCAGTTCTTCTACAGGAAGTTGTTTAGCACATTTACACACTAGTAGAAACAATTCCAGCTGGAAAGATGGCTCAGTGGTTAAGAGCACGTGCTATTGTTCTAGAAGACCTGGGTTCAGTTCCCAGTACCCACAGGTCATAATCACCTGTAACTCCAGCTCCAAGTATTAGGGGCTGAAGAGATGGCTCAGAGGTTAAGAACACTGGCTCTTCTTCCAGAGGTCCTGAGTTCAATTCCAAGCAACCACATGGTGGCTCATAACCATCTGTATTGAGATCTAGTCCTCTCTTCTGGCTTGCATGCAGGCAGGAAGAACACTATATATGTAATAAATAGATAAAAATATAAAAAAAACAAATTCCAAGTCTTTTATTTTAACTTTTTATTGATTCTTTGTGAATTTCATGTCATGCACTCCAATCACACTTATCTCCCCATCTTTCCATATATCCACCCTTGCAACCTCCCCCCACCATAAGAAATCAAAAAATAAAAATAAAACATCTTACCATGGAAGCTGCAGTATGTCATGGTGTGTCACACAGTATACCCTTTTCCCCCAAACAACTTTACTTGCAAATGTTCATTCATTGGTCTGGTTTGAGGCCTCTGGTTTCTTCTACACTATCGATTCTGGATCATCACTGGGACTCCTCTCAGATAGCCTGTTGTACTGTGCCATGGAGATCCTGCAGCTTTGGATCTGCAGGACTGGCCCCTTTATGCACTCTAGCAGTTCACAGATGGGGTAGATGTTGGGGTGGGCCAAATCAAAGTCCTGGACATGGGCCTGTGTGGTAGCTCAGTTGGTCAGCCCACCAGCTCTCCTGCAGCCACACTACCAGCGCCAGCTCTCCAGCATGTGCTGCAGCCTGTGAGGGACAGGGCCAGCTCTTCTGCCTGCCTCAGATGGCAAGAAGCTGGATCACATCTCCTGCTTTAATGCCCCCAGGGCTGGCCCACCTGTGCCCACACCACAAGGGCCAGCTCTGCTGTCCTGCTCAGAGGAAGTTTGGAGCCCACTCTGCTGAGTGCTGCAGGTGATGAGGGGTGGGGCCAACTCTCTTGCCTGCTACAGGTGGTGAGGGGTGAGAGTTGGGGAGCCCACACCACACGGCCAGCTCTACTGTGCTATCTAGGTAAGATGTGGGGCTGGCTCTGCCAAATGTGGCAGCCTGCAAGGTTCAGGACCTGCTCTGCAAAGCCCTTGGATATCAACATGGCCCTTGACAGGAGCCCAGACCAGGGACATCTGATTGGCCTTTGGTGGTAACACGGATCACTGACACTGACACAGACCCCCAGTGTTGCAGGACCATGGACCTAGACATGATCCTTGGTGGCAGCATAGGCCTAGGACCTAACCATGGCCTCAGGTGGTGGTGGAGGCCACTCATATCAGGCTGTTCCTCACTACCCCTCTGGTCTCCCTTCTGCCTCTCTTCATTATGCACACACTATTCTGCTTCTTTCTCTCACCTCTCTCCACAACTTACTTGATCACGTTAGTGGCACCTGTGCTGTATGGGTGGTCCTCTGCCCAACCCACACCATGTGATGGTGTGCAGAGGTTGTCTAGCCAAGTCTTTTTTTTTTTTTGTAAGAATTTATTGGAATTGTTTCACAGACCCCTAAAGACTGAGTCAATATTGGTTGAAGTACTAAAGAATAGTATAGTAGAAACAATAAATCAGAATCTAATAGTTTTGTATATAGAATTTGATCTAAAACTATTTAGAGTATAACCTATAATAGGTAAATAATTTCTATAATATGATGCTAAATTTTATTTTGGAATTTCTTAATATACAAGTCATTAGTGTACCATTAAAAAGACTGGATTAGATAATTGCTGTTAGTATTGATAGTAGACTACATTTTGTGGCTCATTTGTCTTGGGGTTAAGGCATAAGAACACAGGCAAAGAATCTGTTCCTATACTTCCTGTTAAACAGCGGGAGATGATAAAATAACCTTTTTTTCATGCCACATTACAGAATATGCAAAGACGGATTTTTTTTTAAATGTTATAAACTACCAAGAAGAAATTTCTAGGGACTCAAATTAGGTCTGTTTAGTCTATATTAAGCCAAATTGGTAATTTCTATCAAGAAAGATCTATTAAAAGCCCCGTAGTGGGGCTGGAGAGATGTCTCAGTGGTTAAGAGCACTGATTACTTTTCCAGAGGACTCAGGTTCAATTCCCAGCACATATCTGGTGGCTCACATGCCCATATCTCACACATACAACACACAGATATAGATGCAGGAAAAACAGCAATACACATAAAATAAATATTTTAAAAATCCAGTATTGACTTTTAAAATGTTATTTCTGAGCATCACACTTTCTAAACTTTTAAGCTAAAATATAAGCAAAGTTTTAAGACACAAGTCCTCACCCTGTAGTGCCTTCTTCCCCAATGGATTTTCATAATAAAACTTTTTTTCTGTAATATAAATTGGACTTTCTGTATGTTGAGCTGGCTTTGTTTTGTTTTTTAAGACAGAGTAGCCCTGGCTGTCTTACACTCACTCTGTAGACAGACTGGCCTCAAATTCACAGAGATCTGCCTGCCTCTGTCTGCCAAGTGCTGGGATTAAAGGTATGTGCCAGCAGTACCTGGCTAGGACTGGTTTTCTTAACACCATAATTAGTACACCCTTAAAGAGACTGGGTTAGGTAACCAGTATCACTGTTAAAATCTACTTCCAAGAGAAAAACCACTGCAGGGTATATTTCTTTCTTCGCCATTTGTCATTTCTCCCCCTTGGTTTATCTTTCTAAGGTCAAGGAAATACGTATTAGAATAAAAACGTTTTCCTGTTATTTATGCTCCTGTTATCCAGCACATCGGAATCTACAGAGGTATAGATAACAATGCTACAGCTGTCAAAGACACTAGAACTGAGATGAAGGGCTCAAACTAGGTAAAATGCTACTAAAATTCATTGTTTCATTAAGTCTTCTGTCACAAAAGTATCTGCTGTGGTAAAGTATTCACAGTAAAAAATTTACCAGTTAATTTTTATTAAATTCAAAGCACCAGTCCCTGAAGAAATAAACAAAAAAGAATCTAAAAGTACCACTGCCTCAGATGTCCTTCACAACTTGTGAACCCTCCAAGGAGAAGCCTGTGATCTGACTGACACACGAATGAGAGACACCTGTATAGGAATTATGACAGAATTCCTACCCAAGGCAAAATAAATGTAAAATTATCAACTATTAGTTTATACGGAGCTATAAAATAGTTAAAAAATATGGCATGTTATTTGATAAAAAATATACAGTAGTTGAATTCATGGTCATGTCTACAATTTTAATGACTTGATAAACAGAAAATGAATATACTTTCTCTTTATAATACTTTTCATTGAAACTCAACACCTTTTGGTTCTCATGAAGTAACTCACATTAGTTTGGATCAGGCCTCAGCAAAAGGAGAGCCTCTTTTACACGTTCAATATCAAAAATAATGTACGTACTCACTGCTGACAGCAATGAACTAGAAATGCACCTTCATACTGACACATTGGTGTGTGCTCCATTCTGATTGGACGAGGCCTCTGACACTGCTCTCATTGTACTTCCGCACCTAGTGAAGCATGGAGCCCAGTCTTTAGCTTGGAAAAGCAAAACTACCATTGAAGAGTTGTTTGCTCTTACCACTCCTCTGTCCAGAAATGAAGTGGGGCTTGAGAATTCAAAGTACCAAGGGTACCAAAGTACTGTTGGAGGAAGGTCTTATGCACAGTTTTCAGATATGGATCTCAATGCTCTGACCTGGATACCACCCTATCTAAGGCATTCTCTGACTGGATAATTAAAGTTGCTGATGGCCAATTAGCTGGGCCGAGAGAGAATAGGAAGGCGTGACTTCCTGGAAAGAAGAACTCTGGAAAGAGAGCTAGCCAGCCCTATTTTCAACAAAGGAGAGAGATATGTCTGTGGGCTCGGTAGGTACAGCAACCCACATGGCTATTTGGGATTAGGTGGTTGGGTTAACTTAGGTGAGCTAGTTGAGAGTCTGCCCGGCTAAGGCCAAAGCATTGGACCATTAAAAGGTCTTGTGTATTTATTTTATGGGCATAAGGGCCGCCTGGGGTCTCAGGGCAGCTCTTCACCCGGAGACATAAATCTGATACCGCACACACTGCCAGATGCTGATGTAAAGGTATCATCGGCCCTTACGACTGACTGCTCAGTCCATGTATGCTTCTGCCTTAGCTATGCAAGTCACTGTGGGTGAGTTTCCGTACTTCCAGAGACATAAGGCACTTGGCATAGAGAAAGCTTTTGGGTTGGAGTTAAAGAAAAGTAAATCCCACCCCAGCATAGTTTGCATATCTATAATCCTCTGCCAAAGGTAATGGTCACATTCAGGGATAATAGTATGAATGTGGCAGGGGTTTTACATGATACCACACATCTTAGAACTTTGATCCAGGGCACTCAGAACGAAACTCTCCAAGTTACTGTTCAGAGGTAAACACTGGAATAAGTTTAAGTCAAGACTGCTAAATCATTACGAACATTTTATTTTCTTTTTTTCCAGAGGGCATGGGGAGTGTGTTCTCAAAAATCAATATGGGGTAGAGTTCAACTGTTTTTTTTCCCCCTCATAATTTAATAGGAGCTTTTTCTAAGCTTCTATTAGAGTTGAAGACTATTTAACTTGGATCCATCTGAACGCATTGGTTCTTAACAATGATTATGTTGTGAGACATAGATATCAGGACAGCAGTGTTACTTGTAGAAAAAGACTCAAGACGTTGACTTTTAATAATATATTATGTATCATTACAGGAAACATGGTTCTCAACTGTCTTTCATTCAGCAAAAACTGGTAATGGTGAAATGCAACGTTATTTTGAAAGGTTATTATGGCATAGAATAATGATTGTTTGGGGTTTGTCAGTAGACATTCTGGCTGAAATACATAAAAACTATCTTTACCTTAGTTAAGCCCTACCTCCCCCTTAGTGATATGTCTCAAAATAATTTACATAAGTATCGTTTTAACTCAGGTGAAAAGTATGGAAGACAATCTATTAGAGAACAGTATTCTAAGACAGCAAAAAGAAATGTATTGCCCAAAGTTCCACAGCTGGGGCTGCAGAGATGATTCAGTGGTTAGAGCATTTATTGCTCTTGCAGAGGACCCAGGTTTGGTTCCAGAACCCATTTGGAGGCTGACAATCCTCTCTAACTCCAGTTCCTAAGGTATGTCCTTACTCTAAGTTGGTGGGCACGCACACACACACACACACACACACACACACACACACACACACACACAC
>CAJQZJ010032348.1:2091085-2119098 GCA_907164525.1 Lophiomys imhausi | reverse complement strand
GGGACTGCAAACTTGTGCAACCACTTTGGAAATCAATCTGGAGATAACTTAGAAAATTGGGAATAAATCTACCTCAAGACCCAGCCATACCCCTCTTGGGCATATATCCAAAAGATCTGAAACGAAACCAAAAGGACATTGCCTCAACAATGTTCATAGCAGCTTTATTTGTAATAGCCAGAAACTGGAAACAACCCAGATGCCCATCAACTGAAGAATGGATAAAAAAACTGTGGTACATATACACAATGGAATACTACACAGCTATCAGAAATGAGAAAATCATGCAATTCAAAACCAAATGGATGGAACTAGAAAAGCTCATCCTAAGTGAGCTGACGCAGTCCCAGAAAGATAAACATGGTATGTATTCCCTTACAAATGGATATTAACCATACATCAGAGGATAACTATCCTACAACCCACACACCCAAATAGACAGGAACCTAGCATATCTATCCTAGGAAAAATTCTACCCACCAGTGAGTCATGGAATCTGCTGCAGGTGAACCTGCACACCCTAGATGGTGTGCCTTATCAAGCTCCAGTACGAGTGTAAGCTCTTGGGCCTCACATGACGCAAGATCTGAGGGAGTATGATATGTGAGGACCCACCTCATCTGAGGAGAAGGAGAGTACCAAGTAGAGGAACAAGGAGGGAGGGAGGAAGGGAGGGAAGGAGAGAGGGAGGGAAGGAGAGATGAAGGGAGGGGCCAAGAGGGGAGGAGGGAGGAAACTATGTTCTAGAAATAAATAATACTTTTTTAAGAAAAGAGTTAATAAGCTTAAAAATATAATAAAAATACAATATAAAATTTTCAAACTATAATTTACCTTACTGGCATGAAAAGAAAATGGCCTTAATTTCAGATTAGATGTTAGACTGCAGGTGGCTACAGAGATTACACAAACTTGATAGCAGCTTAAAAGTTTTTTTTTTGTTTTTTGGTTTTTTTTGTAGAGGTATAGGCTATTTCCATGGTTTGGCATTAAAAAGCAGGTAACAGGTTTAAAACACTGTAAATAAATTAAAGGTGACAGCTGTTCAACCTGGTTTTACAAACCTCCAAGAGTTGAAAAAACTTAGAGCTAAGGTAAAATAATGCATGGTGTTAGCCCATGCCTTTACCTCCAGCAGAGACAGGAGGATCACTATAGAGTTAGTTGTCTTATAAATTCTAGAGGTACAAGAAACAGGGTGGTGATGGTGCACACCCTTAGTCACATCATTGGGGAAGAATACACCCTTAATCCCAACACACTAGAGACAGAAACAGGCAGATCTCAGAGCTCAAGGCCACCTGATACAAAACAAGCTCTAAACAGAGAAAAACTTTGATCCAGGAGTGGAGGAGCACATCTTTAATCCCATCAGTTGGAAACCACATGTCTTTGATCCCAAAATTTAGAATGCAGAGACAGGCACATAGGATTTGGAAAGATTTAAGTTTAAAAGCTACTTACAAAAGGCAGGCTGCAATTCAAACAAATTGTCCTTTGAGATCTCAAAATATATACACTAAAGGTTTGTTTAGCTCCAAAATATCAAAATAATTTCTTCTTTTTTTTTTTTTGGTTTTTCGAGACAGGGTTTCTCTGAATATCTCTGGCTGTCCTGGACTCGCTTTGTAGACCAGGCTGGCCTCGAACTCACAAAGATCCGCCTGCCTCTGCCTCCCAAGTGCTGGGATTAAAGGCGTGCGCCACCACCGCCCGGCTAATAATTTCTTCTTTAATCCGGATTGTAAGGCAATACTTTATATATTATCAAAAAACCAAATTTGCTCCAGGAAAAATATTACCTGATCCCCCCAAAAAAAGGTAATTGTCCCAGAGTTAGGATTAGGGCAGGGCTCTGTTCTTATCTTTCCAGGAGATTTAAAGCATCCATTCAAGGAATCCAGGGACAACTGGACAACGGAAACCTCAGCAGAAAACAGATCAGACACCAAAGAAGACGAGTGGCCCAGATGATCCAGCCTTGCAGACTTCTTCAATAGCAGTTTCCTCAAAAGTCTATAACCACAACAACTCAAAATCGCTAAGATCGTTCAGCTCCACAGACTACTCCAGCCAGATCTTCAGTAAAGTTCTGAAGATCAGCTTCTGTCTATGAACTTCGTAGGACATCTAAATAGCTGAGCACAAAGGGACTGAACATCAAATGATTCTATTAACATTTTTAACCATTTTTCCATTCTTATTTGGGCCCCAAACAGGTTTACTACGTCCCAAATCAGCAGGAAGTCATTTTAAGAGAACAACGTCCCATCCCCAGAAGGTGGGGAGGGTGTTCTTCCCCTTTGGTTATTTAATAGATAATAGAAAATTTTGTTATTTAGGGGAAAAGACTACAAGCTGTTAAATGGTCTTGTTAAATGGGTTTTGGAGGTTAGACCCAGGGACTTCTCTCTTTTGCTTTTCTGTATCCTCCTTTCTCTCCTATATAGGAGTGAACAGACTTGAGAAAAATGGGACATAGACATAGTATAGGAAAGAACAAGAAAAAAGGACAGATTATTGAATATAGCCTTATACCTTTGTATACTGATACAAAATTAATATTATATTTGGCTAAATTGGTATTGATCATTGTATATTAATGCAAAATTAAGATTGTATAGGGCTACATCGGTATTGATCTTTGTATATTGATACAAAATTAAGATTATATTTGACCACAATGGTATTGACCCTAGTATATTAATGTAAAATTAAGATTGTATTGGGCTACATCGGTACTGATCTTTGTATATTGATACAAAATTAAGATTATATTTGGCCACATTGGTATTGATCTTTGTATATTGATACAAAATTAAGGGTAACGCTTCTTAAAGGTATTGTTTGTAGTAATACTTAAAAATGAAATGTCAAGTTTTGACCTCTCGCTACCAACCGACATAAACTGTTTAGGATAATTAAGAAACGGAAACTAATAGTCATGAAAACGTGTCATTTTGTTAGTTATTATGACAGTCTATCACAGTTATTTTCTAAGCTACTCAGAAATCAAGTTGCTAAGAGACAAGCAATATTTGCTTATCTAAATATAAGAGATAGATAGGGCATCTTCAAAAACCTCAAGAGATCTGCAGAATATGGCATTCAAAGATGTTTTCTTAACTTAAGATTTTTTGATATCGAGACATGTCAGCTCCTGACAGCACCCCCTATATTACTCCAAGTAGAAGATGAGCATCGAAGAATCTCCAGTGGGAGATGATTGAATTGGTGGTAAGCCATTCTCTTGGCAAGAAAAACTACTTGCTTCAACTGTAGACAGACTTCTGTCCAAAAAGGACAAAACTTGGAAGCAGATAAGTCGACAGCCTAGCTCTGCCAAGACAGGGTAGGTAAGTCCTTCATAATTCCTGCTCTACAACCAATGTCTGTCAGAGAAATGGGGCCAAATGGCTGAAGATTGATGCTGTAATGTATGGAGAGAAAATGGGAACTGTCCAGGCAGGTAATGGTATGTCATTTTTTAGTTTTGGAAGCTGCAGGCCCTGCACTTCCTATATAATCAGATATATTTATCCCTCTCAGGTCTCTGAGGTGGTTGAAGAATAGATAGCTAGAGTCTCATAGTTAAATTTTGAGTTGTTTAGGAATCAAGAGTGTGTTCTGGATCTAAGAAGATATTTTTAAAATTGTGAGGCAAGTTAGTATGAAAGCTGAGTTAGATATAGAACTTTAAACTCATGGAGATGGTTAGATAGTAGAATGTTAAAGTCAGGTGCCAAATACATATGGACTGGACATTGGGAATGTATGCTAAGCCATATAACTCTTATAATCGTGGCCTATTTATTTCTGTTGTTTTGTATTGTATTTATAGTTATAAGAAAAAGAACCATTATTTGGACTGAAAGGGAGAGCTGTTGGGGGGAAAAATAAATACCTTAAACTAAAAAAAAAAAAAAAAAAAAGGGAAGAGGATGGGGAGTTGAAGGGGAGGAGGGTGGGAGGGTGGGACTGGAGGGGGGAGTAGGGAGGGGATTGTGATTGAGATGTAAGTTGAAGAAATAAAAAATAAATTATTAAAAAAAAATTCTTTTAAGGTAGAACCAAAGTTTGATCATTCCAACAGTCAAAGAACATTGAAAGAAAGACTACTTCTTCACTCAGAGACAGTCAGGTGCACCATCACAAATTAAGAGGCTAGCCTCATCTACATAAGCATGCTCCTAGCCAACCAGAGTTACACTGTGTGATACTATCTCAAAAAAAAAGCAAAAACAAAACAAAAATATTGCCTCTTTTTCCTAAATTTTTGTCTACATATTACTATGTTATACCTACTTTTGTCTTTGCTATCATGACATCAAATACTTTTCTATTTTTAGCATTTAGACAAATACTTTGTCTTTACAGCTGTACTAGTTTAACTACTCTATTATATCAAAATATTAATTAAAAATTAACAGTAAAAAAGATGCAAGTATCAAAACATTGACAACTACAAGAAATTCTATTCATAGTTGGCTCTTCCTATACATAGCCCTCGCATACATGAATGGAAAATATCTTGTAGGATGGAATGTGTCTGTTACTGAACATGTACAAACTATTGTTCTTGGGGGTGGAGATGTCATTATTCCCTAGATAATACAATATATAACACGTAATTACAAAACAGTCACATTGTGTTAGGCACCATCAGTAACCTAGAGATGATCTAAAGTATACAAAAGAGATGTGCTGGCTACATACAAACACTGTACCATCATACTCTTCGGATACTGAGGAAAGACTATACCAGTAAATATAGTTAAATCTATTTACCTTCCACGGCTCCCAACACTGGAGGCACTAGGTGAACGGATTGGGGGATGGACGCTAGTCATTGTAACAGGTCCTGAGGGGAAGGAAATAGACATATATAGGTGAATTAATAATTATGCATTCAGATTTGTTTAATGTTCTCACTTAAATTATACCAAAACAAGGAATATCCAATAAAATTCTATGATAACCGTATCTTTGTACTCCAAAAGTTTACAGTCTCGGCATTACTGACTTTTGGGCAGAGAGAAGGTTGGTGCATCATAGGATATCTCCATACCCCCAACCTGAAGTACCAGTAAGAAAATATTTTTAAGTCTTTCTTGCAGCAGAGTAACTAGAGGATTCCAGTGGGAGTGAGAACAGAAGAGAAAGGGGTTAACTTAAAAAAAAAAAAAAAAAAAAAAAAAGGAGTTCAAGGGGATGGCAGGAGGGCTTAGAGGGTAGGTACTAGTCAGCAAGCCTGACAGAAAACCTGAGCTCAATCCCTGGGACCACATGAAAACAATTAATGGGAAAAGTGAAGTTAGAGTCAAATGTGAGGCAATAAGAAAAGAGGTTCTGAACTGCTGCCATCAAAAGGAGTCTATGCTCAGGCTGCTGAGATGGCTCAGGAGGGGAAGTTGCCTGCTGCCTGACGACCTAAGCGGGATCTCTGGGATCCACACATGGTAAATAAAGGACAGACTGGATCCCACAAGGTGCTCCTTGACTTGCGTGTGCACACTGTGGCACTATATACATGTGTACACACACAAGTAAGTGTGATAATATTTAGTAAGTGAAATCTATACTCTGGAGGCAGCACAGGTTATATGATAATAATCTGTCTGGTGTCTGGCAGTCCAGTCCATAGTAGATTAAATGTCAGCCTTAGGCTTATTGCCATGATGCCTTCAGAAATGTTTTGCAAAGTTACACTAGTATCAGTGCACATGAAAAGCACTTGCTGACATTTCCATCAGTGGTATCTTCGCTATTCAAATCTTGGCTAATTCAGTGGTAAGAAACCAAATCCTGTTTAGACTCTTCTTACGACAACTGGAGAGAAGAAACATTTTTTTTTTTTGTATACTCTATTTTGCTGGAAGCCTTTACTGTGTAGGGATTACCTATTCATGTGTCTTTCAGCAACACCAAAACATTCCTAGTTTATTCATATGCACTTGTCTTTTATTGGAAATTCATGTTTAAAATAGGACCTCCACTTAAATTTTGGTAACAATGCTGAAAAGCTTAATTAAGTTCACTCCTTTCTATTATTCCATGTAGATGCTGTTTTGTGGATAACTTCCTCAGAACTGAAACAGTCTCTCCTACAGGGAAAAGGGAGGCTCAGGAAATCTATGAGGCTGATGAAATTTCAAAATCCAGGAGACTTAAGAAGATTCAGAAAGTCATAGCATTTATGTAGCAAGTGGTAGGGCAGAAGAGCTCTTTGGTGACAGACCTGCAAACTGTGCAGGTGGCTTCAGGGACCCAGCTTGGCTGAGTTATCAACCACATCGGGCAGGGTATGGTGAACTCACTGTTTCACCAGGCTAGACTTGAGTGCTATAATGCCAATAAATTTTGCTGAAACTGAAAAAGTTTACTTCTTTGTTAAAAGTTCTAGTCTTACATGGTATAAAAACTTAGGTTGGTGAGATGGGCTCAAAGGGTTAAAGCATTTGTCATCAAGTCTGACAACTTGAGTTTGAAGCCTGGAACCCACTTGGTGGAAGGAGAAAATCAACTCCGAGTTGTCCTCTGACTTCCACAAGGGCACTATGGTACACATGTGGAAACACACATATAAAATAAATATATAAAAAAAGGAACCTCAATATACAGTCAAAACTACCATTTAACATTGAGGCAGGATCCCCCTCCCCCCATGAGGCAGAAAGGAACTTTTAATCATTATGAATAAAAATACAAGTAAAAACTAGAAAATATTTACAAATCCAAAAGGTGTTTTACCTGCAAGGCCTGGAGATGGCACTGATGAGTTTGGTGACTGCACCGCTCTATTTGATGGAGGTCTTGGCTGACCATGATCTATACTTGTGTCTTTCCTTGCAATATTATCCAACATGATAGTACTTGAACAATCAATCTTCCAAGAGAAAACATTATTTTAGGGCAAATTAACTTTGCAAACTAAAAACTGCTTTAAATTTACAAGAAAACTTTAATCCTAAGTAGTATCTTTTATTTATTTTTTGATGTTTTTCTTTTTGAGACAGGGCTTCTCTGTGTAGCCCTGGCTATCTTGGAACTCGGTTTGTTGACCAGGCTGGCCTTGAACTCACAGAGATCTGCCTGCCTCTGCCTCCCAAGAGATGCCCAGCCTCATAATCTTATATGTGATTCCTTCCAACTAAAGTGTGTAAAATACTTCACAAATGTAAATGTTTCATGTTTGGTTGTATGTATATCATGACATTGAGACTACCTAAACTTGCTGGGTAGGAAATGGGAAAACAGGGCTGAAGAGATAGCTTAGCAGCTAAAATCATCAATTGCTTTTCCAGAGTACTAGGGTTTCACTCCCAGTGCCCACATGGTAGCTCACAACTGTCCTCAGCTCCAGTTCCAAGGGATCTGATGCTTTTCTTTTCGCCATTAAAGGCATCATGCATTTATATATATGCAGGCAAAACACCCAAAACATAAATAAATAAAAGTGAAAGCAAATGTGTGGGGAACCAGCAACAGAACACTGTTATTTTTGGCCTTTAGAAAGCCACTTGTCAGAGTTAAAGACCCTAAAGACTGATTACATTACTTAATTTAAATATGCAAGTACCAGAACAAACTCCCTGCTGATAATATGCTCAAGTACACAAGTCTAGTGTTCTGTTATTAAGGAAATCACTTCCACCTCTTCCTGGGTCTTGCATTTCAGGACTCCACCTCTACTCTTAATTCTCCACATTCCAGTCTACTCTTTCATCCTACTTACCTCCTTTCCCAGCCTTGATTCTGTGATGCATCTTCTATAACTATCTGTAACGTCAGCACCCAAAAGAAATATGTCCAAGTGTTCATAGTTTCTAATTTTATTCACATTTTATTCTTAATGGATAAAACTAAGCTTTCAGATAGCCGATAAACCAATAAACCCACACCCTAGTTTAATATAACTAATTTACTAAGGAGATTATTAGTATAGATTTTGCATAAACTTACATCTGGAAGAGATGGAAGATTGTAAGAACCTCCCACTGGTGCACTCAGATCAATCATGGGTGAACTAAATGCTTTCCCATCATACCCTGCTGCACTTGTGATTGTGGGACTGGAAGGAGTGGAGGATGAGCTGCTGGCAGTTGTGGGCGTGGCCTGTCCACTGCTTATCTGCCACTGAAGTACCAAGAGGAGACAGAAGATAAGAAATGTAAGCAGTCACTCTTTCAGATATCAAAGAGGGAAGACACAGTCTGTTATTTCAGTTCAATGTTATGAATGGAAAGAACAAGGAGTGGGATGCATATTATGTGTGTACATGCACATGTATTAATCATATAAAAAGTTTTTTTTTCCTGGCAAAGAATAGTTAATATATACCGGAAAACCACCTCACATCCTTGTAAAATATATTTACAAAAAATGAAATGGATAAGAAATATAAGCATACAAAAAGCAACTTCAAGGTAAAGCTAGAGAATTGAAAACATACGTTTTCTTTTGTCCCTACATGAAATGCCTAAAAATAATTAGCCACAAATGAGGCTATCAGGTTTTTGTACTCTTCTTTCTTTTTTTTTTTTTTTTTTTTGTTTTGGTTTTTCGAGACAGGGTTTCTCTGTGTAGCCCTGGCTGTCCTGGACTCAATTTGTAGACCAGGCTGGCCTCGAACTCGCAAAGATCCGCCTGCCTCTGCCTCCCAAGTGCTGGGATTAAAGGCGTGCGCCACCACTGCCCGGCTTGTACTCTTCTTTCTTATTTTTCACATATGAACAAGTAATTAAACCTTCTTGAGAAAAGCCTTCTCATTCATATTAGAAGCTCAGATAAACATAAATAAAGATAATAGTAGACATGCTGAAGGCTACAAAGCTGAATCATGCTGTTTGGTTGCTTAAAAACCTACACAGAGTAGCCGGGCGTGGTGGCGCACACCTTTAATCGCGGTACTCGGGAGGCAGGCGGATCTCTGTGAGTTAGAGGCCAGCCTGGTCTACAAAACAGGTCCAAGACAGTCAAGGCTACACAGAGAAACCCTGTCTCAAAAAACAAAAACAACCCCCCCCAAACCAAAAACAAACAAACAAAACCCAAACCAAAAACCTACACAGAATACAGTATAGATAGTTAGATAAAAAGGTATATAAGGCATATGGTTAGTATGTACTAAGGCAAGGGAAACACATTGTTCCCTATAAAATTATTTCAATTTTGGTATATTTGAAAAATAGAATAAATATGGGGGTGGGAATAGAATCAAAAGGTACCCCAATCTCATTTAGTAGAAAGACTGTCCAAACACATTATCATTTATACATGGGTGACATTGTAGAGTGATATTCTCAAACACGATGTTTTGAAAAATCTTACTTATATACATACATAACTGAAGAACTACATACAGAACCACAGAATGCCAGGAGAGGCACTCTTGTGCAGTACACCCTGGAGTGCCTACTTCTGTCCCTCTTGAGCTCAACTTCAGTTCCTTGGTACTGGCCACTGGCAGAAGGCAATAATCTAGTCATTAAAGTCTAATAAATTGGGAAGAAGAGAAGTAGAATGCTTGAAAGGTGCCAGTGCTTTTATATACATTAGGATAACTCGCAGCACAAGTACTCATATTTTTATAGCTGAAGTGAGATCTAAAAATAATGTACTTAGCAAGTACATAAATTAGGAAAATAAATAGAATTTGGTGCCAAGCAACAATTCAAAACTTTACTTATAATAATAAAGTAGAAACAGGTATGTATTTTTAAACATTATTAAATAAAACCTGGGGATGCTAAATCAAATCCTGATTATACACACAGAGTATGCAAAGACTATTTGATTATAAAGCACTGAAACGTGTTTTCTTACCTCTGTCTCCACAGATATGTTTGTAATTACACTCTGTAATTTCTACTTATTTAAAAATGCAAGCAACCTTCCCCGCCTATTGCTTATCTGTAAGTTCATACACTCTGGAAGTGCACAGAAGCAAATGGAGGAAAAGGCAATACACACCTGTTTAATGGCCTGTTGAGCCAGAAAAGCCATCTGCAGGGGGTTGGGTTTTATTGTCTGTCGTGGTATATTCTGGCTTGGTGGATATCTCAGCTGTTGAGGATAAGGAGGAAGAACTGGTCCATTGGGTTTAGGGCTGTGATTCTGAAAGTTTATTAAACGTGGTGGTGGATGCTAGAAAAAAGAAATGAAAGCAGTGCAGTAACAATGGCCTCCTAAAGAAGCCTATATCGTCACTGCATAAAATCCTCAAAGAGGACAGCTCTGAAGACTAAGACCACAGAAGCACTGAGGGGCAGGAATGGCAGCATTAGTAGTCTGTTTTTAAAAAGAGGAAAGGAAAGAGTGATTGGAAAAGGGAAGGAAAGGAAGGAAGAAGGAAGGAGGGATGAGCAGAAGCAAAGGAACCCTGACACTGGTAGATGGAGGCTGGCAGAGAACTTATCTGCTTTGTCTCCTCCATCAGTTCCGGCTTCAGACCGAGCCGAGCTTTAGCAAACCCTCAAGCTCACTTGCCAGTCTTTCCGACCACTCAGTTGTCTTCACTTTGGGAATGTATTGCTTCATTTTTCAAGATACTATCCATGTATATGATCAGGACTTCTTAAAGAAGGGAGTACTTCTTCCCTTATTCACGGAGAAACAACTAAGTCCTTACCACCTATTGGTTCATGAAGTAACACCTCAAGCTTTGACACTGTGAAGGCAGACAGCTTTAAAATGTAGCTCTGCCCTCCTTCTCCCAGTTTTCTCTACTTTGCAACTTACTTTCCCACTCTAAATTAATTGTTCTTTTCCCTTTTCTCCTTCAGTTAAGAATATATTACAGAACCATTGAAAAACAGACTTATGTACTGTTTCTGGACCAACTGAAAATCCAAGGAGGAGAGCAGAAATAGCATTATGGAAAAACTGCATAAAGCCGGGCGTGGTGGCGCACGCCTTTAATCCCAGCACTCGGGAGGCAGAGGCAGGCGGATCTCTGTGAGTTCGAGGCCAGCCTGGTCTACAAAGCGAGTCCAGGACAGCAAGGGCTGTTACACAGAGAAACCCTGTCTCGAAAAACCAAAAAAAGAAAAACTGCATAAAGGAAAAAGCCAGAAGCCCTAACAACTTTTTGATTTTCCCATTAAACTTATGACATAAGGGTTTTATACCATGGAAATACAAACAGAAAACAATGAGGTATTACAGTAGAGATTTTCTAAATGTATTTAAAGGAAAAACACACAAACTCTGCCTCCCACTGAGGAGCTTACAGGTGAGCACAGTGTGAGGTGATGCTCTCCCATTTCCTCAACTATAGCTACAGTTGGATTAATTTATGTTTTGACAAACCCAAAAGACTATTAATAACCAGACATGATCCTAAAATAAATAGCAAAACTAGTGATATTTTGTGCAAATAAAATAATTCATTTAAGAATTACAGGATGAAAAGAAAACAAATGAGGAAAATAACTGAGCATGGTGAAATTGGAGGCATGGGCACAGTGAGAACTAAGGCTATAAATCATGTATAATGATAGCATGTCAGTGTTCTCAATGAGCAGATATATCCACAGAGTATAATGGCATACCGTGTGTAGCACTAAATCAGCAGTCTACCAAGTCTGCTCTACTTACTGTGCCACATAATGAACTATTCTACCTTTGCTGTCATATAGCACTTTAAGAATGTGACATGACCGGGCTGGAGAGATGGCTCAGCGGTTAAGAGCACTGGTTGCTCTTCCAGAGGTCATGAGTTCAATTCCCAGCAACCACATGGTGGCTCACAACCATCCATAATGTAATCTGGTGCCCTCTTCTGGCCTGCAGACAGAACACTGTATACATAATAAATAAATCTTTAAAAAAAAAAAAAAAAAAGAATGTGACATGAGGGCTGGAGAGATGGCTCAGAGGTTAAGAGCACTGACTGCTCTTCCAGAGGTCCTGAGTTCAATTCCCAGCACCTACATGGTGGCTCATAACCATCCACAATGAAATCTGGTGCCCTCTTCTGGCCTGCAGGTATACCTGCAGACAGAACACTGTATATATAATAAATAATTAAATCTTAAAAAAAAAAAGATGTGACATGGTTAATCTTCAGAGGAAGAATTATGGAACTATCATGTAAGTGACTTTTTACAAGCACAATGCTTTCAATCTACTTGTCCACATGGAAAATGTAGAGTATGGTTTGCATACCCCACATAAGCAGAAGCACAAAGACCCACCTGCTTTTAGACAGGCAGTACAAGTACAAAATCAGGTAGAAAATAAAAAAAACTAAAAATATAGGAAGAGGATAAATTAAGAGCACACACACCCACACACAAAAGTGGAAATGGGTATTTGGCAGAACAGATTTAGAAAGAAGTAAGAAAAAGGACTAGAGGTCATAGAAGACTAAAAATTATACATAAGGGAAGTTGTGAAAAGTTCTTCTAGGTTAGAAAATTACATTGTATAGTACAGACTTTATATAAATTATAGCACTAAATGCTACAGACTGAAAATCAAAAGCCAACTTCTGGGAAAAGTTGGCTGAAGGCTTGAATGCCATTTCTGTTTGTCATTGCTTATATGTATAAGGAACTTTCTTTACACAATAATTGATTAACTGCTTCAGTTACTTCTTAATAGAAAGGCAATTAAGATGATGGATTCACTCCTTTCCTGGTTAAAAACCAGTGGAAGAACATGTGCTTCAGCATGTGCAGGGGCCTGGGCTGAGTCCCAGAACCACAAAATGGGCAAACAACGACAACAAGGGCAATGCATGGCTATAACTCAATCAGTATTGAAGAAATCTTTGAAAGCGACTTCAACATTTTTTTAAATTGCTATTAAAAAGCCTATGCCATTTAGATGCTTTTTCCATAAGGAACAACATTATATACCCCAGTGTTGGTACAATACTAGTAAAATAAAATTTTCCCTCCTAGATTAACTGTTTTCTTTTTATCAGTTATTCATACCTGTATTAGCCTCATTTCCTTTTACTTTTATTGCCAAGACAGTTTGAGCTAAGCTTTGTTCAACATGAGAATTTTTAGCAGAGTTCTGCTCAATGTACTTGACTTTTATGAAATTTCAGTTCATTTGTGTCATTTACCAAAATCATTATAAACCCTCTGCCCAAACAGGGAGAAGATAAAATTAACTGAAAATTGTAAATTCTATAAAAGAGACTAATGGAACTCTTTACCACAACTTTATTCATCCAGGTACGTCCATATTTAACCTGAACAGGATTGGTTAAACTAATAAAAGTATATAGAACTAAAACTAGACTGGAGGGATTGGAGAGATGGCTTAATGAATAAGGCACTTGCTTATTAGCAAATGTGTGGACTTCAGAGCATCAGAGGCCACATAAAAAAGTGGGATGGGCATTATGGCCCACCTGTAATCTCAGCACCCAGAAGGCAGAGACAGATGGCCTGCAAGGCAAGTTGGCTAGCTAGACTAGCCAAATCAGTGAGCTCCCTGGAATGGGCAAGAGACCATGTTTCAGTAAGTGAAATGGATAGCAATAAGGGAAGACAGATGTCAACCTCTGGCCCCACATATGTATTACACATGCATGCTTACCTGTACACATGAGAACATGCACATATATACTTGTTCACCATACAATGTAAACATGCCAAAAAGTAAAAGGATTGAAAAACGATAGAATACTACCCATCTATTAAGAACAAAATTAGTATATGAATGTGTTCCGGAAAATTTAAAAAGTCTGAAAAGATAGGATTCCAATGAGCTGCTTGACTTTACTATTATCCTAGTTTCTAGAATGCAGTGTAGTTTTCTAAATTCTGTCTCCAAAGAGATTCTTAAAGTATTATCAATCTGGTGCACCCATCTAGGAATTAAAGGTACAGAACACTTTTCCATCCATCACAGGCATAAGATATTTGGGAACATAAACATGTATCCCTTGCCAGAACTGGGTGACAATGCATGGAGGAGGTGGAGAATAGAGAGAGAAAGCAGGTAAGTCATTAAGTCATTCTGGAGTTGAGCTAAAATCTAGCTGTTAGATGGAGGATCCTTTGATGAAGTCAATTTTTAACATCTAAATAAAGGGGAGTGCGCGGGGGGGCGGGGTTGGTTACTGTAAGCTGCTCAACACAATTACACTACAATTAGCTAAGTTAGGACAGGCCTGCTTCCAAATTTACCTGATGAAAGACGGAAGGCTGCTGGATGGGCCCCTGCATTCTAGGGCCTGGGAAACCCACAGGTGCCGGCCTCCGTTGCACCTGTTGCCTCTGAGCCATTACCTGTTGCTGCATATGCTGGAGCCGTAACTGAGCTAGGCTGATCTGTGTTGGGAACTTGGATAACTGGTTGGAAGGTAAACCACCTGGTGGCTGTGAACTCTGTTCCACGGCAGGATTCTGCTTAGGGATTTGTGGTTGGCTCTCTTTATCCTCGATTACTAAAGAACCTAATTAAAGAGAAAGAGAACAAGATAAAAATGTTTGGTAATTGGTGATATAACACATTTTATACAGCTACTGAGTTAGACTTTAACTGCCAAAGAATTCTAGACCCAGGACTCCTCTAAACTATAAAAATGGAGGATCCCAATGATGTTTTTATTTATATTCTATAAAAACTTACCATACAAAAATTTTGAAGAAAAAAATAACACTAATGCATTTAAAAATAATAAAATTTGAAAAACAGCCATCTCCCAGCCCATGCTTTGTATTTCTAAAGCTGTTTCTTTTAGTAGGTGGGGTGACTTTCCTTCACAGTGTGTGAAAGTGTGTCTCTGTACTGTCAACTGTTGACTGCTGTACCAGCAGAGAGCTAAGTGCTAGCAGGATCTTGATATTGTAATTTCTATGGCCCATCACCCAGCTTTATATTTGTAAGTACTTGTCCTTTCACACCTACTCAGATACGTGAAGGTCAGACAGCCCTCTATGCCTAGAGGCAATCTAAAAGATGTTCTGGTGTTGTATCACTTCTCACTGGTTATAATAAAGAGCTAACGACCAATAGCTGGACAGGAATTGGGAGGCAGAACTTGAGAGAGAGAGGGAGGGAGAGAGAGAGAGAGGGAGAACCAGAGACATATGCTGGGAGAAGAAAGAAGAAGCGGGAGATTTGAGAGCAGACGGAGAGGGGAACAGACACAGACCAGAGCAGTAGCCACGTGGCAGGTCATACAAGGCTAGTTGGATCAAATCTAGATGGTAGCTGGGAATCTGCCCAGCTAAAGGCCTAAACTTTAAACTCATATAAGCCTTAAGCCTCAGAGTTAGTATTTATCACTATCAGGTTCAAGAAAGTCCCACTAAAAACAGGAAGCATCAAAGTGTTTAACTCCAGTTGTTGGCTATATATTCATAAACATGTCTCAAATTGGCCTGGAGGGGTCTCTATCACCCAGACTCCCATGATTATTTTTTGTTCTTCCTCTGTATGGATGACATTTGTCTAAGCCTATTTCTTCTTTTCCCATTGTATGATGTGATGAAAGCAGAGGCTCCTTCTCCAGCTGTTTCCTTTCTCACATATGACCTAACCTTGGGGGTGAGAGAACAATCATATTTGATGATTCTCAAACAAATGCAGGAAACCCAAGATGCCATCAAAGGAAAAAACTGGTTGTTGAGAAGCAATTGTCTAGGGAACTTTTGAGCTTTTGTTTCTATCATTTTGCTGTGAGAAAGTAAAGAGCAAAACGAATTAATTTCATTCATTTACCAGCTCAACAAGAAAGCTCAGAGGTAACTTTTGATTGCACTGTTTACAAAGATTATCTACTTCCTAATGTTACCAAGATGCTATTATCTGACTCAATGAGCTCTAATATTTAAGACTGAGTACGTCCCTGTATGTTATCCTTCAACTACTTACAAACACACTCTTTCTCCCTCCACCCCATTCTCTAACATTTGCACAGTTATAACTTGACCAGGTAAGGAAAACATCTAAAACCCAAAACAAATGGTGAGGGTAATGGATGAACAGGAGGAAAATTTATCTTCTCTATAAGAAAGACAAATAAAGCAATTGAGCCTCTAGGGGGTTGACCAATGGTTTTAAACTTAAGCTGCTGTCCAACCTTCTGATATGGTGACACAGTGTTGTCACCTACAAAGTTTGTGCTTGCAAAGTAAGAAATTGATTACAAAAAACAAGATTGGAAAAAGGAAATCGCATAATAATTTTATGAATTTGTGCTAGTTTGGTCAACTACATTGTCAGCTGAGGCTGGCTACATGAGGCCTGTCTAAATGCACAGCTCCACTACAAAAAGGAGAACTTGGAGCTAGAGAAATAGGTGAGTGGCTGAGAGCACTTGCTGCTCTTTGGGAAGACCCAAGTTCAGTTTCCAGTACCCACATGAGGCAGATCACAACCACCCTGTAACTCTAGCCTCTGGTCTCCACTGGCACCTGTATACAGATGCACATACAAACAAAGAGGCCCAAAGGCAGTTCAACAACAGCATGGGAAGTAGTATTTCTTCATAAAACGTTCTAAATATCAAGAACCCAACTGACATAGGCGATATGGGTCAATGGTAGAGTACTTATGTAGCTATGATACACAGCAACACACACACACACACACACACACACACACACCACCACCACCACCACCACCACCACCACCACCACCACCATAAACATCAAGGCCCCCATATCACATATAGTCAAGAGGAAATACATTCCAATATATAGACAGAGATAACAATCAAACCTAATTCTTGGGGCTAGAGAGGTAACTAAGTAGTTAAGAGCAGTGACTGTTCTTCCATTCCCAGCACTCAAATGGCAGTTCACAGCCTTCTGTAATTCCAATTCCAAAAGGATCTGGTGCCCTCTTCTGGCTTCTGTGGGCATTACACATACATGGTGCACAAACATATTCAGGCAAAACTCCCATATACATAAAAACAAACAAACAAACAAAAACCCAACAAAAAGCAAAAACCCCAAAACAGGATTCTATGGGGAGAAGGAGGGCTCCTAAATCCCTAACTTAGGTATCCTATAAGCTAATCTATTTTCATATCATCTCAAAACAAGTATGTATATATTCATTCATACGCATTACCATATACATATATTAATAACATACTGAAAAAGTGTATAAAAGTGTATAAAACAAGACTGAATGGGAATGTTATACTGAGTAACATGTCATGGCCAAGGAGAGCTCTACATCAAAACAATCACATAGAAAAAAACATATATAATGGCCTACCCAAGTTGATAATATTTTGGGCCCAGAAACTAGGATCACAGTGAAACTGGATCATGTTGTTGGTCACAGGAGAAGCATCACACCTTGCACGGAGAAGGTGTCGTAACCGGTATGTAATCTAGAAGGAAGCAGAGAAAAAACATTAGTATATTTCTCAGGCAAATAATGTGTTACATACTCAGTGAATACCTAAAACAGTTTTTGGTATGTGTGCAAACAATCATACTCAGGTTATAAAAATGGTCATAATCCTAGCACTCCTGAGGCAGAGGCAGGAGGATCTCTTGAGTTGACCACAGCCTGGTCTACCTAGATCCAGGACAGCTAAGGCTACACAGAGACCCCGTGTCTAAATAAATAGGTAAATAAACAAATAAAAACTATGGTTTATACAAAGTTTTCTGTTCAAACATATTACAATTTTGTGAGCTGATTCAGCTTGTAGCATTGCTTGTTGAAAGTGCCAAGTTAAAACTTGTCAGAACATAGTCTAAGAATTGAGTCATGTAAGAATTGAGTGGTTGTAATAAAACTCCAAGAAAACAAGACAAAGAGTCTTATGACCTCAGTTCCTTCAAAACACAGAACTGTTCTAGGACTGTGTTTTCATGCTCCCGTGTAGCAAATAGGAGTGAGTTTACTTCAGCTGTTGTTATTCATGTGTCTCTGTGGAAACACATGGTTTGCCATGTGTGGCTTGTCCTTGTGACTGAACATCTTACTCATGTGATTCTTCTTAGGACTCAGAGTATAAATTGTTTCATGCTCTGAATAAAGTTGTCTATTGCATAAGACTTTAGTCCACCTCAATTTTAGAACCTTATCTCCCAGGTTTACTCTGCCAACTAGAGTGGTAAACAAAACCAATTTTAAACATTAACTTACTTCTCATGCATTAACTGAGCTTCTTCATCTTTTTTGTTGTTGAGATTTACTAGTTTTTATGTATATGGGTATTTTGCCTGCATGTGTCTGTGTACCACTTTCATGCCTGGTGCCTCATTAAGCCAGAGGAGGGCACTGGATCCATTAAAGTCAGAGGCAGCTCTGAGTTGCCACATCCATGTTGAGATTTGAATCCAGGCCCTTTATAAGAACAGCTAGTACTCTTCTTAACTGCTGAGCCATCTCTCCAGCCTTAAAGTACTCAGAATCTAGATTTAGGGAACTAAGGAATTACAGAGATTACAAATGAATCTCTACTTATGAAATGGAACTACCTCTGTCTGTAGGATGGTTCTTGCTACTTCTCATTATGGGTCCTTGCAAAGAATCATCTTAGAATCCCTTGCTATTTCACAGCATATATTTTCCTCTATGCTACAGCCTCCAACACCTACTTTCTTCTTCAACATTACGGGGCCAATTCTTGACAATTTCAATATCTACCTAGATGCTGGAGCTTTAGAGATCATTCACTCTGGTGCCTAAACACAGCACTTCAAGTGCAGAACTTTGCTCTTAGGATTTTCCCTTTTCTTCCAGCTTATTTTATTCTTCACCTGCCAACATTCAAATGCAAGCAAGTGATTACAATCATCATCTTATACATTTCTCAATTCTTTCATTTATACAATTACATGTACTCTTTCTTCTCAGCAACTTTTCCTCCGAGACAAAGCAAAGCAACCCACCCTAATCCCTCTGTCTGAACTTAATGAGACTAATAAAGTAACTGACCTTATCTCAAATACCTGACCAGCTACTTAAGGCAGACTTGCTATCACATCACATTTCACTGGTTGTTCACTTTCTTATTCCATCCCCCTAACAAACAACTTCAAGGGAAATTTTCCATTTCTAGCACTGGGAATTCTCTAAAATAGAGATGATAGCTTTACACACACACACACACACACACACACACACACACACACACACACACACTCACCACCACCACATTTTTAATGGAGTGATGTTTAATAGGGTGATAATGGTCCTTTCAAGAGACTTCCCAGACAATTTAGCTATTGCCATTGCCCTTGGTTACCTTCCAGTGCTGGGGGAAGACAACACACAATGTGAACACAGGAGTATAGGTTGAACTAACCTGGAAGCCTCCTCCCTGAGGATTATACAAGCTGCCAAGACAAAAAGGCAACCAACAGCTATACAGCTGAAAAGCCAATGAACCACACCTGACCCATCAAGATGATCCCAATGGTGCAGTCGTGGGACTTAAAACAGTTGATGGACTTCCAGTCCTAATTGGACTTAAGGCCTGCCCAACAGGAGGGAATTCACAGCTGGTACTGTAAACCTAGCCAACTACCTGTGAACTAAAATGCCTGGTGCTAGACAGCATCTTCTAGACATGACAGAGAAACAGCACCAGGGAATTCCAAAGATACAGTTACCAAAGTAAGACTTGTACAATGACAGTAACATTAACATGCCCATATGGATGAGAAGATGTCACAAAGTCTCCCTCTAGATGAAGGGCTACTGGCAATCAATGGCTTCTGAGAAAGAGTATCATTTTTCATCAAGAATGAGCTCCCTAATACATTATCCAATCCAAAGTGGTCAGCTCTAAAGATATCTGCATATGAGCAACACTAAATGGACTCAGTAGGTGTCTTTTCTTTCTTTCTTTTCGTGTATGTGTAACAACAACAACAATGCCATGGATTTGAGAGGAAGTAGAGGGTAAAGTAAGAGTTGGAGGAGTGGAAATAAACTAAATACACAACCCATGTAAAAAACTGAACATCTTTTAATTACTAGAAGAGGAGGAATAGAGAGGGGTTAGAGAGATGGCTCAGCAGTTAACAGCTCTAGCAGAGATCCAGGTTCAGTTCCCAGCACCCATATGGCCCACAAACATCCATAACTATGGTTCCAAAGGAATCTATGCCTTCTTCTGACCCCAGGCAGCAAGCACACACATAGTACACACACACACACACAAAAGTAGGCAAAACACTATATACATTAAATAAACCTAAATAATAATAATGAAAAAAAAGGAGAGGGGGGGGCTGAAGAAACAACTCAGCAGTTAAGTGCACTTGGTACTTCTGCTGAATTTGGATCATATCCAGTGGCTCACAACCACCCAAAAGTCACAATTGCAGTTCCAGAAGATCTGATGGCCCCTTCTGGCTTCTGCAGGTATCTTCATAACAAGCTGCATGGACTCATGCACACATAGATGTAATTAAGAATATAAAACAAGAATATTCAAAAGAAAGGAGAAAATATAGGAAAAAGGCAATAATTTTAAAAGATCAAGAATAAAAGAATTTGACTACAAAAGGATAAAAAACACAAAAAGAACATAATATATTCAAACCAATCAGCATACCAAAAATATCTTAATAAAGTATTTTTTCTAGTGGAGTGATTAAACAGGCAAGAGAAGATAATATCTATGTCAAGCTCACAATCTCCGATATTCCTGGGCTATCCTGGAGAGAACAAGGATGGGGTTTATTTCCCTTTCTTTCTTTTGTGCTGCCAATCAGGTAGACAGCAGGAGTGGCTTGAGATCAAAGTTAGTTGACTAGTTCTCCGATGACCCACTCAGCAGTACAAGGTAGTGTGGAATACACAGTAAAGTTTGTTTATTCCAGACAGTTTAGTGTGACACGTTCCCAGGGCCAGGCTAATGCGGAGCACAGGAACACATCTGGTTCTTTGTGAAACACACTTGCAGGACAGGGCAACTCAGCTACTCCATGAGGAGGCACAGAAGTTCTATGCAGTCCACTGCCCATCACAGCTAGTTTCCCAAGGCTACCTTATGCAGCCACACTGGGCTCAGTCTCCAGAACTTTCCCCTAGCTGAAAGTGAAAAGGGAGTTCTACCCCTTTCCCTGTCCCTCACCAGAATCTTACCACAAATGTCATTGGGTTTCTGGGGGTGCAGGGGAGGTGGGGGTGTTCTGACAGGTTAGCCTGACAATATTTGTAGTAAGATCCAGGGGAAAAGAAGAATAAAGCAATCTGTTTCCCCAAACAGTTCCAGTGTGGCTAACGTAAGCAAAGATCTAAAGTAATCAGCAAATTCTAACCTAGGAGAGCATCTGGTCTAGGCTGCCATCCCATCCACACCTGTGGCCCGGCTCCTCTCACATGTTCCTTCCACTCTGAGTGCTGTCTAGTTTCTGGTGCAGCAAGACACTATGTACACTGTGAACTTCTTTTTCTTCCTAAGTATTTTGAAACCAGGATGGCAGGCTCGGTTATGGACTGCACACAAACATATACAAATGCGTATTTGTAACTATACATATACAGCTGTCTGCCCATATACAGAAAAATCTCAGTTCGTACTTAATGATTCCCTCCAATGCAACACAACTTGGAGCATACTTTAGCTTTGTTTCCATCTTTCCAAATATGTTCATGCAAGGCTGAACAACATTACAAACTCAACCCAATACTTGTCACTCCATTATAGTTAAACCCTGAAATGTGCCTGCATTTAATACTCGGCTCCTAGCTGTGGTGCTATTTTGAAGGTTGTTGATCCTGGCTGGTAGAAAAAAAGTTTTATCTACCCCTATTCAGTTTCTGGGTTGCTGCCATTGTGGGCTGAAATCTCTCTGAAACCGTGAACCAAAATAAAACTGAAATGTCTCAACTTTTGGATATTTTGTCACAGCTCTGACTATTGACCCATGCTTCTGAGTAGCTCCAGTCCATGTTTACACCATGTCCTTATTTATGATGCTAAGACCAATGCTAGGAAAACATTTTTTTATTTAAAAAAATTGTTTTTTCCTCTTAGAGACACATTATATAAACCTAGTTAGTTTCAATACTGAATGTGGACAGTTTAAGATTTCTCATAAGAAAAATAATGAATATTGCAGCTGGAGAGATGACTCAATAGGTTAAGAGTGATGGCTGCTCTTCCAGAGGACCTGGGGTCCATTCCCAGAATCCATGTTGGACCGGTCAGTCACCTGTAACTCCTGAGCCAGTGATTGGATGCTTCTTCTGGTCTCTATGGGTACCCCAAAACACACACAAAAATAAAACTTATT
Organism: Lophiomys imhausi; assembly: GCA_907164525.1. NCBI lineage: Eukaryota > Metazoa > Chordata > Mammalia > Rodentia > Muridae > Lophiomys > Lophiomys imhausi. The sequence continues at coordinate 2,096,905 of CAJQZJ010032348.1, read as the reverse complement.
TTTTAAAGTAGTTCCTTAAGGGTAAATAATTGTAATTAAAAGGAACTATTAGGTATATTCCTTGGCTGTAACTACTTCTAAACTAATTGTAAATACTTCCCATTTAATATTGACATTCCATTTATACTTCAGAAACCAGGTACCTATTTACATATTTGTTGAGCAGTTAGCAGAAAGGTCTAAAAGTGTACCAGATATGGCTAAGCTTGGCTCCTTGTCACGTGTTAAATACTTAGGACTTTACTTGCTTTATTATCTGTCTGATCAATTGTGAGCTGTTAGACTGACAAGACTCCTCATGTGCTTTGGAAAATCCTAGAGCTGTAAGTCCTAGCTAGTGCAAACGATAAGTGAAGGTTCTTCTTCCTGCTCATCTCTTCAATCAGCAAGGACTTATCATAAACTTGCGCTGTATTTGCACTGAAAAAATCTAGCTATAATTGAACATAACAAGAAATAAAAAGATTTTTAATAGAAAAAGTAGTAAAAAGTTTGTTTTTGGGGGGTGGGTGGGTGAGGTGAGGTGCTGGGGAGTGAATCCAAGGCCGTATACATTATAGGCAAATACCTGGTAACTGAACCAGCCCTGGCTCTGCAAATAGCTCCTTTCAGCAATGATTCTGTTTGTGTGGTTAGTGTACAGATATGCTCACATGCACATATATATGAGCACCACAGCATGTGTCTGGAGGTCAGAGGACAACTTTGTGGCTCCGTTGGTCTTTCTACCATATGCGTCCTGGGCCCTGAAGTCAGGACACCAGTCTAAGCACTCAGCACCTCTACTGCTGAGTCATCTCTTCATCATACACTATTCAATATGCTAGTACCTTTTTATTGAGGTTTAGATAGACTTTATATTAATTTCCGTACTTCCGAGTTTTCACTCCTACAGAAAGCATGTCTCAGGTCACTGCCAGCTTCTGCTCACCATCAATCTTTCACTGAACTCTTATACTGTCAAACACTGAGCAACATCAAATTCTGCCCTTAAAGTCTTAATATTTCAGTGCCTTTTTTATATAGAAGGAGTGTTTTTTCCCTCTTCCATTGTATTCATTCATTAATAACTTAGGAATAATTTTTTTTAAGTCTAAGCCAGAAGAGGTGATATGTGCCTATGGTCCCAGCAGCTCTGAAGCCCAAGCCAGGAGAACCAACCATGGTGGCAACAGGGGTTTGTGGTGGTGGATAGAGAGGTGAACAAATGTGCTTCAAGGGAGAGGAGGCTTTCTATGATAAAGCATCAAAAGGGCAGCATGTTCTGAGTAGAGGGTACCAGTAGGGAGCTGGTGGTAGGGCCAGAAACAGACATTCAAGGGGGAAAGAAGGTCCCTAACTGTTGAAGTAGGAGGAAAGAGACTCAGTCACCTCTTTCACACTTGTTCCTAAGTACCTTCCTAGCCATTATCGCTAAAAAAAATACCCACTGCTTTGTTTTCTTAGTCTCTACTAACATAATTTTTCCTGCCTTCCTTCTTAATAATACACAGATTTAATGTTTAATAGATGACAAGAGAAATTGTATGCAAGGAATGTGAAGTTTAAATATTTCAAAATATAGTGTTTTATAAGATTGAACTTCTGGTTTCTCACTTCATAGGGCTTTGCCAATTTCTGCGTCTTTCTCTGATTATGAAAAGATGAACTAAATAAGAAGACATAAAATAAACAAGTAAGGCTAAATCACACTAACATGGTTCTGCACAATCAAAGAAATAATTTAAGCGAAAAGGTTCTATCGACTAGGAGGAAAAGTTTGCAACACGTACACATGGCAAAAAAATTGCCATTTTCACAAAGATAAAATAAAATATCTAAAGGAGCTGAAGAGATGGCTCAGCAGTTAGGAACACTTGCTGCTCCTTCAGAAGATCATTTAGCACCTATGTTGGGTGACTCACATGGCCTACAACTCCTGCTCCAGGGTATATGATGGCCCTGGATTCCATAGCACCTCATGTATGTATGTATATATCACTACACAGACAGGATTTTAAACAAGTCTTTAAAAGACTAATAGGTCTATATGAACAGGTGCTCAACACCACAATCCAACAAGTTAAATGCAAGTCAAAACATGCTTACGGGCTGGAGAGATGGCTCAGAGGTTAAGAGCAGTGACTGCTCTTCCAGAGGTTCTGAGTTCAATTCCCAGCAACCACATGGTGGCTCACAACCGTCTATAATGTGATCTGGTGCCCTCTTCTGGACTGCAGGCATAAGTGCAGAGAGAACACTGTATACATAATAAATAAATAAAATATATGTTAAAAAAAAAAAAAAAACGGGCTGGAGAGATGGCTCAGTGGTTAAGAACACTGGCTGTTCTTCCAAAGGTACTGAGTTCAATTCCCAGCAACCACATGGTGGCTCACAACCATCTACAATGAGATCTGGTGCCCTCTTCTGGAGTGAATGTATGCATGCAGGCAGAACACTGTGTACACAATAAATAAATAAATCTTTAAAAAAAAAAAAAAAAACATGCTTACAACTACAGCTGTTAACTAAACAGTGATCCCAGTAAGTGCTAGTGAGGGATGGATATTGGTAGAAATGTACACTAGTATACCTACTATACAAAACAGTATGGAGGTTCTTCACATAATTAAAACTAGTACTATATGCCCTAGAAGCCCTTTAACTGGATGTAGTTCCAAAGAACTGAAACACATGGCAAAAATTTCTGGCCTTCCTTGTCTATTGTATTTTTTCATGATGGTAAGCATAGAAAGGAATTTATATGCCCATTGATTGAGAGACGCATGTACAGATCTACATATACCTATATATCTATAGATACTTTCATGTATCCACAGATAGTGATAGACATATATACTATCTACATACCTTAATATATCAACAATCTTATATGCAATGGAATGTTATTTAACTAAAAAACCCTGCCATTTGTGACAAGAATAAAACTGTAGGCTATGCTTAGTGATATCACTGTAACTGAAAATAGCTTAAGATATAATTGCTTTATTATCTCATGCCAAATCTCAAAAAAAAATCTCCCAAAACATCAAATATGTAGAAACAGAGTACCAGCAGCAGGAGGCAGATAATGCTGAAGTAGGTCAAAGACTGATTTAAAAAAAAAAAACACAAACACATGGGTCTATACTACATACATAATTTTTGCTTAAAGAAGCAATAAAAACAACTAAATCACTGTTAATCATGAAAGAAGAGATATAAGACAAAATTCATAATCACAAATAATTTTAGAAATGCTTGTAAGTTAGGATTCAGCCATACTTTGTAACCTGCCTTAAAATTATTTATAAATATTTTTTATAATTTAAAGTATTTAATTATTGATTTAAATAAGTAAAACTTTCTTCCACTTGATTCCAGAGAATAAATGACAAAAGATGTGGAGTTTCAATACTTGAGACCATAAGTACCTGTTGATTTTTACATCACAGTCCTGCTATTACACCATAGTTGAGACCAACAACATGCATGAGCAGCCCTAGAAGCATAATCGAAAAGGATTTTGGCCCCTTCCAAACTCACCAGACAGAGATCCTAAGTGCTCCAGGTACAGTGGCAATGCTCACAGTAAGGTCACCAAATCCTAAACCACCCTGTGGGATGCTGTTCATACCCAGTAGCATACACTGCAGTGTGAAGATGTCAGGATAATCACAGATTCAAAGGCAAGCCTTGGTTACAGCTCTTTACAGGGTGCTATTTATGCCTGTGCTCCATCATTTGTCCACTGAAATGGATAGCTAGGTACATCTAACAATGATGTAAATATTGAACATGGAAAATATTTAGGGGATCTGGGCATGGTGGTACACACCTGTAATTCCAGCACTCGAGAGGCAGAGAGGCAGGCAGATTTCTGTGAGTTCGAGGCCAGCCTGGTCTACAGAGTGAGTTATAGGACAGCCAGGGCTACATAGAGAAACCCTGTCTCAACAAAACAAAACAAAACAAGCTTAGATTGTAGCAAGCTGTAAGTGAATAAAAAACAAAAAGGAGTGACAAAGGAGATTAAAATTGAAGTTATATCAAATCATTTCAGGCAAAAATATTTTGGTCAATTAATAAAAAGAAATTGAGAATGAATAGATAGTGCATCTATGTGTTTTATGTTGCCGTTTTTTTTTTTTTTTTTGGAGAGGGGCAGCAGTGTCTGTTTGTTTTGTGACAAGGTTTCACTATGTAGTCCAGGTAGATCTGCAATTCACTATGTACCAGGGTGGCCTGTTCAACTTCCCCAGTGCTGGAATTAAGACTTTCCCCGTTTTGACAGTGCCTTCCTATGCTACCTTGGACAAGGGAAGTGCTGTCCCTGAGTAGCAGGAGCCTGAGGTGTGCAGGCTTGTTTCTGAGTGTGGAGCACTCCTTGGCTCCTGCCTCACAGAACAGGCTTCAGACTTCAAACCCTGTATTCCACCTTACCAGCCGCTTGCTGTAGAGCAGCGCCGTGCTGCTGCCACTGGACACAGCCCATTTAGAAAAATGCATGACATGCTCTAGCTGCTTAGAAAGTCCAGCCACTTCCTGCTGTTGCTGCATGAGTTTCATTCGATGGTCCTTTGCGAGACTCTGCAAAGAAAATAATTTCGGAATTAGTCTCCATACATTGCATTCATTTCCATGGTTATTTTCAGATAATCAACTCAGAATAAGAACCACTCTGTATTCAACCAACAGTAATCAAAGATGATCGTAAGCACGTTCCTTCATGATGCAACAGATTACTCTGATGTAATAAAGTACAGCCTCAGTGTTGTCTCCACCCTTTGCCTACAAAGCTGGTTTTATGTTGGTCTCTGTGTATGAATCTTGCCAATAAAGAAAAACAAAGATATGGGTTAGCTATAATACTATAAATGCTAAATTCAAAACATGTAAGTAAAACAGACATATCATCCAGTGTTACAGGATATTTGATTATACTGTGAGAATGTGTACTCGAAAAACCTGTTTATGGTTATGGTGTGGCTCAGCCCTAGCACATACCTTTAATCCAATAACTTTCTGTTTATTGTAAACAAGATTAAATAAAGTCAACCATAGGTCAAGAGGCAGAGCAAGCAACCAGTAGATAGGGAGAGACGACAGAAAAAAAACTGTAGAGTGAGAAGAAGTCAAGAGGATGGATACAGAAACGCACAGGAAATAGAAAAGAAGGACATTTGTTTTGGAGAGTTTTGAGTCAGTGTGGAGAAGTAGAGCTGGCTTGTCCTTCTGGGACGTCAGATGAGGAAGGTAAGGTGGGTGCTTTCTCATGCAGCTCTTCCTCTAGCAGGCTCTCACTCCAGCATCTGGTTCCTGTGTCTTCGTTGGTAAAACTGAATGACATTTTGTTTAAAAACAACAATCTACTAGACTTGTTTAACCTAATTTTTCAGAAGGTTAATTAAATGCCACGCATTACTGACAATGGGTTGTAATGAATGTGCCATTCAGTATTTTTATCATTGTCCAAGTATCATAGAGTATAACTCTATCAACAAATGACCATGAGATGACACAATATATAATCTTAACAGACCAGGGCTGGAGAGATGGCTCAATGGTTAAGAGCACTGACTGTTCTTCCAAAGGACCTGGGTTCAAATCCCAGCACCATATGGCAGCTCACAGCTGTCTGTAATGGCCAAGTGTGGTGGCACATGCCTTTAATCCCAGCACTGGGGAGGCAGAGGCAGGCAGATCTCTGTGAGTTCAAGGCCAGCCTGGTCTACAAAGTGAGTCCAGGACAGTCAAGAGAAACCCTGTCTGGAAAAACCTTAAAAGAGAGAGAGAGAGAGAGAGAGAGAGAGAGAGAGAGAGAGAGAGAGAGAGAGA
>CAJQZJ010032348.1:1999640-2077140 GCA_907164525.1 Lophiomys imhausi | reverse complement strand
TTATCTTACCATCAATAAATGAAAAGCTGACAATAAAAAGTAGTAAGAGCAAAGAACAGCAAAAAATTTCCTTTTTTTTCTTTTAAAGAATTCTTGCAGGGGCTGGGCAGATGGCCCTGTTAGTACAGTGTTTACTTAGCACACGTGGGACCCTGGGTTTAATCCCCTTCACCTCACAAGTAGAACATGCTAACAAAGGCCTGTGACCCCACACCTGAGAGGTAAAAGGCAGAAGGACCAGAAGCTCAAGAGGATCCTTTTTTTTTCTTTCAACATTTATTTCTTCAAGTAACATCTCAATCACAATCCCCTCCTTCCTCCCCCTCCCAGTCCCACCCTCTTACCTTCTTCCCCCTCCTGTTTTTTTTTATATTTAAAGTATATCTTTTCCCCCCACAATGACTCCCCCTTTTAGTCCAATAAAAGGCTCTTTTTCCTATATCAATAAATAAAATACAAAACATTAAGAACAATTAGACCACAATTATGTAGATTATAAGGTATAAAATACATTTCCAATGTCGAGATGATCCTTTGCTACAATCAGTTCTTGGGTTCCTAATAATCACACTGCATAGCAATTTACATTTGATAGTACACTGATGGGGTAGTAAACATTCTAAATGTCAACTGGTCCTGCTTGCTGTCTGTTACTTACATTGCCTCTGATTGGTTAAATAAAATGCTGAGGTCTGGGATTGGGCAAAGACAGAGAAGGTAGAACTTCCTGAGATTAGAACAGGAACCCTGTGTTTCATGCAGAGGATTAAGTGATTCCAGCCAGGAACAGAAAGGAGGAAATAGGGTTAGAAAAAAAAACCTCATTCCACATGGCCAGGAACATCGTCATAGCGTGGAGAATAGCAGTCCAAGGGGACATATGTATATATGGAGTCATATTTGGTAATAGAATTAAGAGATAGCTTAGGTGGGCTAGGATTGCACAATTCAGGTCAAGGCTTGTTAAAATCCACGTGGTGTCTGTGTATACTCATTTATAATGGTAGGGTAAGGATTAACAGCTGACAACCAATTAAATATAACCTAAATACTCTAAATACTGGTTAAATAGTTTAATTAGCCTTTTTTCTACACATGGCACCCAACTACAACAATTAGAGTCCATGCTTACATTCTGAGAAGGCCCGGTGAAAGGTGGAGTCATAGCCAAAGAGTGGGAGCCGAGCCTGAACACATTTCAAAGGAGCAGCTCCCTTAACAAAAAAAACTGCCTTGCAGCAAAGATGGAAAGCTTAACTCTCCTTATGTACTAAAAAACCAGCAGCCTTCTAAACAGAGCTTGAGAGCAGAATTAATCAAATGGAGGAATTCATAATGCCTCAATACATTTGGATTCCAATTGAGTTTGTTTCTCTTAGCATGCAAATGATTTTTACCCTGACAATTGTGGTTCTGTGTATCCTTTTTGAGAAAGTTCAGACTAGGACAGTCTTAAAGGAAAGAATTTACAGATGGAATGCTGAATTGCCAACAATGATAATGGAGGAAGGATGGAGGCCCTTCCTGATAGATAATACAAAATTGATGGCAGTTGGACCTAAGAGCTCCCTGGGTACCAGGTGCTTGTCAGGAGTTTCTGGTATTGGCCCGCCAGTGAAATGCAGCCAAAGGTAGATTCTAAGGAATAATGAACAAAGCTTTAATTGCAACATAGGATAGCATGGTTAGACATGCCAGGGCTTTTGGAATATTGTTTCTTTGCTTGATTTTTGTTTAGATGTCATTGATTTTCCTTTATCAGGAGGTAGAAAGGATATTTTTCTGGTTTGGCATTGCTAAAACATAAGAGATTTTTGAAGATTTTGGGCAGATTTCAAATTGTCACTAAAGTTCAAAGTTGCTTTCCAGGTTAAAGAGTTACTATTATCTGGGGTTGAGGTGAAATATTTGAGCAGGGTGGTACTAGCACACACCCTTAATCCCATCACACTAGAGGAAGAAACAGGCAGATCTCTGAATTCTAGACCAGCCTGGTTTAAACTATGAAGGCAGGAACCATGCTGATTAGATAAGGCTGCTTACTAAAGATAGTTTAAAATTAAAAAAATGACACATTTTTTTCATTTGATGTTAAATTTAATAATATCCTTAATGATCTAATGGATAAATATAAATACACATAATCTTTCTTAAATTTACGTAAAGAGAAAGGAGTCACAAACCAGTCTCTTTAGGTGTGGGGCTTCCACTGGAGAACTGGTTTCAAGAGGCATTTTGCCCCTAAAAGAGGTATGTTAATTGCTGGGTGTGGTAGTGCATGCCTTTAATCCCAGCACATGGGAGGCAAGGCAGGGTAATCTCTCTGAGTTTAAGGCTAGCCTGGTCTACAAAGTGAGTCCAGGACAAGGACACACAGAGAAATCCTGTCTCAGAGAGAGAGACAGAGAGACAGAGGGAAGGAGGGAGGGAGGGAGAGAGAGAGAGGGAGAGAGAGAGAATAGAGAGATTCTGTTAACCAAGGACCCAGAGTTAGGCTGGGGAAGAACTTGTAAACTGCATGCCTCCCACAGCCAACAGTTAAGAAAAGCTAACATAAAATAGCATATCATGCTATTCTACACCAATCTCCTTAAGAATGGGGCTTCCATGAGAGAAATGGAACTCAAACTAAGAGAAAATGGTTTAATTAATGTTATTGTTTAATAAGGGTAATTCAATTATTTAAATTCATATGTTGATCTCAAAACTGGGGAGACAAGGAAAAAACAGGTTCCTGTGTGTTTGAGGCCAATCAAATCTACAAAGCTCTAACAGAGCAAATCAAGACAGCCCAAGCTACAAAGAGAAACCCTGTCTCTATAAGGATATATCCACATAGAAATTAAATCTCCAAAGAAAGGAGAAAAGGAAAGAAAAAATATATAAATGCATACCTTTGATCCCAAAACGTGGGAGACAAAGACAGAGACAGATAGGTTCCTTTTGAGTTTGAGGCCAACCTAACCTACAAAAAGGCAGAACAACACAGAATAAACCTGTTTTAATCAATTAATAAATTTATGTCAACTGTAGAGAATACTTAAACTCCATACAGTCTTATGCTGTATTTTCAATTTAAAATAGATTATATATACCATATTTATATAATACTATTACATGCCATCTTTTTATATGGCATTAATGGAGACTTACATATGTCTTTCTTCTGTTCAAAGAAAAGAAAAATATTCCTTAATTGATATGTGCATCCTGCACATCCAAGGCATTTTGGTAATTGCAGAACTATATGTTACTTGTGAGAAATTATATATATTTTCAGAACAAAGTGACCAGACACCAAAGAAGACAAACAAGTAACCCAAATGATCCAGCCTCGTAGACTGCATCAATAGTTGTTTCCTCAAAAATCTGCATCCAGAGCAACTTCAAACAGCTTGCTGAGATGGCCCAGCCTCAAAGACTGTTCCAGACAGGACTTCAATAAAGCCTTGAACTTTCCTATCCAAAGCCCGGCTTCAGACTACAAACTGCTCAGGACATTCAAATTGTTGAGCACATAGAGATTGGACAACAAATGTTACAATTAACTTGCTTAATCATTTTTCCATTTTTGGGCCCCCAAACAGGTTTTCTGCATCCCAATTCAGCAGGAAACAGTTTTAAGAGAGTGACGTCCCATTCCCAAAAAGTGGGGTGGATGATAGATGTTGTTTGGGGGGAATGGTTACAAATTGTTATATGGTCTTGTTAAGCAGGGTGTAGGAGGTTAGGCTAAGGGATTTCATTCTTTTCTCTATCCTTTCTCTCTTAATTAGGGGGAAAGGACTTGAAAAGAAAAAGAGGGAGGAATATATGTATATAATATAGAAATGATAGATTATTGAATCTGCTCTGAAACTCAAAACTATTGTTATTCTCAAATAAGGTTATCTTTTGATACATTGGTATAGAATTTTGTAGACTGATAGAAAAATAAGGTTAAATTTTGATTCAATGGTATAGAATTTTATATTTAGACACATATCATATATATATTTCAACTTATATAAGGTATTGCGCCTATACAAATCATTGAAAAATAGACTTAATAGGTTAAATACATATATATATATATATATATATATGTATGTATGTATGTATGTATGTATATTTAAACTCACAATGAAAAAAGAAAAATAACCATAGAAAAAAATGGTGGTTGTTACAGCTTGGATGTGAAATGTTCCCTCCCCATCCCCATTTTGAAGGTTTAGTCCGCAGTTGTTGAGCTAACCACTGAGGTAACTAGATTATGAAAGGCTGTAACCTAGACAACTAGACAACATGACTGATCCTCTCTACCTCTTCCTCCAAAGTAGGGGGACAACAGGTATATGCTACCAAACCTTCCTCATGTTGACAGTTCAAATTACTTTGTAAGACAAGGAGATCTTTGCTTCATTTTAACTACTCATCCATAACGGCACTATAGAATTTGTTGTTCATAACTGTTCTATTTCTATAATTACCAAATTCAACAATCCTACTCCAATCATGATGGGGTGGTATTAAGCATTCTAAATGTTGATTGGTCCTGTTTGCTGTCTGTTACTTAATTGTCTCTGCTTGCTTAAATAAATGCTGAGGCCTAGAGATTGGTCAAAGACAGAGATAAGTGGGACTAAGGTGCATGGGCTTTTTGAGAGAGAGTGAGTGTGAGCATCTTGGGAAGAAGAAGCTCTTAGAAGAAGACAGGAGCAAACAAGGAGGACATGCCATGGGGTAGATTAAAGAAGATCCTTCCATGTGGCCTGGAACATCAGCTTAGTGTGGAAAATAACAGCCCAAAGGGAAATATGTACATATGGGGTTATATTTGGGTAATAGAATTATGAGCTAGTGTAGATGGGCTAGGATTGCATAATTCAGGCCTAGGCTTTTTAAAATCCATCCCGTGTCTGTGTGTATTCATTTCTAATGGCAGGTTAAGGATTAACACCGCTGACCAATTAAATATAATATAAATACTGGGTAAATAATTTATTATTATGTATACAGTGTTCTGTCTGCAGGTATATCTGCAGCCAGAAGAGGGCGCCAGATCTCATTGTGGATGGTTGTGAGCCACCATGTGGTTGCTGGGAGTTGAACTCATGACCTCTGCAAGAGCAGCCAGTGCTCTTAACCGCTGAGCCATCTCTCCAGCCCAAGGGTAAATAATTTAATTAGCCAATTTTTTTTCTACACAATCACTACTTTCAAACCCTCTTGGCTTATGATACTGGCTATATTACTAATCCCTTATCAGTTATATTCAACAGTCACCATATTAATCAACACTTTGTTCCTCCTTTATCCAGTTAAAATCCAAAACATGCAACTATATGGATCTCTTAAGCTGTTCCATTTAAATACCTGTTCAGCTAACCCAAACCTATATATGTCCAGTTTTCTATACCAATATCCTGAATGCCAAGACCCAATGGAGGAAGTTTCATGGTCTATACTTCAAATGTAATCTTGACACTACCAAGTAACTCTTCATTTTCTACAGATGGAGGTCTTTCAACTAGAGTCATTTGGCCTCCAACTTAAATCCCTAAATCTGCAGTTGGTACTCTTTGTAAGTATTCCAACAGAATTTAGTAGCTCAACTATGGCTTTTTATGGTTTTTATTTGTTTATATTCCTAATTATATAGTCTTATATAGTACAGGAATTCACTCTGTAGACCAGGGTGGCCTTGAACTCACAGAGATCCACCTGGTTCTGCCTCTTGAGTGCTGGGAGTAAAGGCATGCACCACCATGTCCAGTGCCAGACTCCATTTTTAAGGATGGAAGGCATTTTGTTATAATATCAGAACAAGTTGATTTCTGTTTGTTGTGGAATTCAAGCTGACTGTGTCTTAACCTATTTCTGGAATTTGAGATGCTCTTTGTCCTAAGGCATTTGACTCACACCTTAAACATACCCTGATTAAGTTAAGATGTTCTATCAAATAAATTTAAAATGTTCAGCCAAATTCCTCTAGAACTCTCCCAACCCTTAAAAACAACCTAGTCTTGCAATTCTTTTTGGGCTATAAAAACCCCACCTTCTCCTGTGCTCAAACTCTTCTTTAGAGAGATAGCCCTGTCTGACAGAAAATAAAGACTACATAATTTGATCAAAGAATCTGGGTAATGCTCTTCACTCTTGTTTGGTGGGATTAACAAAGAAAAAGTTTGTTTTGTTTTCCATTTGATCATATCAAATTGAATTTAAAGGAGAGTTAGGAATATGAATTAAGGCAAGATTCAATATATAATTCATACTTATCAACACCTCTAAGTACAATTTCAATTAGAATGTTGACTTCTTTGTAGCAAAAAGTATATTTTAAAGTACATGTGATGTTGATAGCTATATAAAAATAAGTCAGTATAAGAAATGTAAAAATACAGTTGCAGAGAGAGAAAAAGAGAAGTGTAAAAAACCTGATTCATTACCTGGAGATACTTCTTCTTTCTGCCTGACTGTGTGGTCTTTTGTGAACTTCACCCTCTGGTGAGCTCTAATACATGTCTTGCAGAGCCATTCGACACACTCTACACAAAACCCATTAGCTTCTGCATTGTCTTCACAGCTTGTACATACCTAACAATAAAAGGATCTGGTCACGTAAATTGTTAAAAATAAAAAAATAAAAAGAATGAAAACCCAACCAAATAGACTATCAGTTTTCTTATATTACTCCAAGTTTAAATTTATAGTATGAATTAAGCTATATGCATATAAAACAAAGATATTATTCATAAGAATTGAGTTTTTAGACAAGGTAGACTATGGCTAGCCTGGTACTCACTATTTAGACCAGGTTGGCCTTCAACTTATAAGACACCTGACTATCTCTGCCTCTAGGATAAAAGTTTTGCAACACCAAACTGAAAAAAGATTATTTAAATACGTTTTCTTCCCAGGTTAATATACTAGTCATTCCATGTACTAGGCAAAGATACATGTAAGAATCATTTCAAGCAGTTGAAGAGAGTTCCAGTGTTAAAAGCATAAATTGTTCTTATAGATGATCTGTGTTTGGTTCCCAGTACCCACATGATCACCTACAGCCATCTGTAACTCCAGTTGTGAGATCTGACATTAGAGAGAGAGAGAGAGAGAGAGAGAGAGAGAGAGAGAGAGATAGAGAGATAGAGATATCTGACATTTTCTTCTGGCTTCTGTGAGCACCAGTCATACACATGGCACATTATATATACATACAGACAAACACTCATACATATAAAATAAAAATAAATATAAGACAAAAATAAATTAAATCTTAAAAAAAGATAAAAATTGGAGAGATTTAAGAGTACTTGCTGCTCCTCTTATAGAGAACACTGGGTTCAGTTCCTGGTATCCAAAGAGCAGCTCACAACCATCTGCAACCCCAATTACAGTGAACCCAATGCTCTCTTCTGGCCTCTGAAGACACCAGAATGCGTGGGTACATATAGTCAGCAAAGCACTTACAAATAAAGTAAAATAAATATTTAAAATGTTTTAAATACATTTTTCTTCATAGTTCAATACACTAGTCATTCCAAGCAGTAGGCTAGGTACTGAGCATACAATGATAAGGAAAACTAAATACAGTCTCTGTCCTTATGATGCTTACAATCTTCTTAGATGGAGGAACAAGTGTAAATTCAAGTTATCCCACTAATTGGCTAAATGGTTGTGCTGGATGGTTTTTGTCAACTTGTTAGAAACTTAAGACACAACCTGGGAAGAGAGACTATTTTAAGTTATTTATTTTTATGTGTGTGGGTATTTTTCCTGCAAATCTGTCTGTGTAGTACATACAGGCAGTGCCTGTGGTATACAGAACAGGAAGCTTGATTCTCTGGAACTAGAGTTGTGAGCCACCCTGTGGATGTGGGAAACTGAACCCAAGTCTTCTGGAAGGCAATCAGTGCTCTTAACCACTAAGCTATCTCTCTAGCCTGAGAAGAAAATAAATCTTAATTGAGAAAATGCCTCCATAAAACTGGGCTATAGAGGAGCTGGAGAGATAGTTCAGCGATTGGGAATGCTGGCTGTTTTTCCGGAGGGCCTGAGTTCAGGTCCTGGCACCACATTACAATTTAGACCTGTCTCTAGTTCTGGCAGATCCAGCGCACCCTTCTGGACTGACTGGGCACTGCATACACATGGTATACTTTTGTACATTTCCTTCACTGACTCTTCTTAATAGAAAGTGGTCATTGCAATAATGTGTCTTTTCCCGTTTAATCTTAAAAAGAACTCAGTAAAATATGTTACCATTACCCTTATTTTATTTTTTTGGTTTTTTTCTAGACAGGGTTTCTCTATGTAACAGAGTCCTGAGCTCACTTTGTAGACTGGCCTCGAACTCACAGAGATCTGCCTGCTTTGCCTCCTGAGTGCTGGGATTAAAGATGTGCTCTACCACACCCAGCCTCATTACCCTTTTGTTAATGATGAGTTCAGTATCCTGCTTAAGATCACTGTTGTAGTTAGGGTTTTTATTGCTTTGTGCATGCAGGCAAAGTGCCCATACACATAAAATAAACATTAATAAAAAAAAAAAAACAAGAAAAAAAAGGACTGGCCTGTGTACAAGTCTGTGGGGTGTTATGAATTAATATGGAAGGACCCAACTTACTCATTATGGGCAGTGAAATATCTGGGTAGGTGATTTAGGATTATATGAATAGGCTGAGCAAACCATGGGGACCAAGTCAGTAAGTAAACAGCATTCTTCATGGCCTCTGTTTCAGTTCCTGTCTCCAGGTTGCAACCTTGAGTTTCTGCACTGACTTCCTTTGACAATGAACTGTGATGTAGAATTTTAAGCTGAAATAAACCCTTTCCTTCTCAAGTTGGTCATGATGTTTTACTTACCAAAGCAATAGAAACCCTCACTACAACAATGGTCTTGAGCAGGATACAGAACTCATCATTAAATGAGGTTAACAATACATATTTTACTGAGTTCTTAAGATCAAATGGGAAAGACATTATTTCTTTTTTTTTTTAACATTCATTTATTACTTCGTTGTGTCTCCATTGGTACCCCCTCCTGGTCCCTCCCTCCCTCCCTCCCTCTACCCCATCTCCCACACCTCCCATGACTCCAGTATGTGTGTCTCTGTGAATCAGCCCCCTTCAGTTCTTTAGTCACATGAGGTCTAGGAGCTTCCTCTTGTACAGAAGACATACATGGCAGTTCCACTAGGGTGGAGTGTCCCATTAAAAGGTAACCAAGTCCCTGTTACAGCTCTTTTGGGTCTATTGATTGTAAGATGGTTATCCTATACCATAATCCAGTTATAAGTGAATAGATGCCATGTGTATCTTTCTGAGTCTGAGTTATCTTACTCATGATGAGCTTTTCTAGTTCCATCTATTTGGTTTCAAATTGCATGCTTTTCTTGTTTCTGATAGATGAGAAGTATTCCATTGTGTAAATGTATCACAGTTTTTTTAATCCATTCTTCGTTTGAAGGACATCTGGGTTGTTTCCAGTTTCTAGCTATTACAAATAAGGCTGCTATGAACATAGGTGAGGTGATGTCCTTGTCAATTAGTGAGGAATCTTTTGGATATATGCCCAGAAGTGGTATGGCTGATTCTTTAGGTAGAGCTAGTCCAAGTTTTCTAAGATATCACCAGACTGATTTCCATAGTGGTTGTACAAGTTTGCACTCCCACCAGCAATGGAGGAGTGTTCCCCTTTCTCCACACCCTCGCCAGCATGTGCTGTCATTTGAGTTTTTGATCTTAGCCATTCTGACAGGAGTGAGATCAGAGTCATCTTGAGTTGCATTTCTCTGATGATTAAGGATGTTGAGCATTTCCTCAAGTGTCTCTTAGCCATTTTAGATTCGTCTTTTGTGAATTCTCTGTTTAGATCTGTTCCCCATTTTTTGATTGAGTTACTTGGGTTGTTGGTGTTTAATTTCTTGAGTTCTTTATAGATTTTGGATATTAGCCCTCTGTCAAATGTGGGGTTGGTGAAGATTTTTTTTTCCCAATCTGTAGCCTGCCGTTTTGCTTTAATGATAATGTCTTTTGCCTTATAGAAGCTTTTCAGTTTCATGAGGTCCCATTTATTGATTTGTCTTAGGGCCTCAGCTGTTGGTGTTCTGTTCAGGAAGTTGTCACCTATGCCAATAAGTTCCAGGCTTTTCCCCACTTTCTCTTCTATTAGATTTAGTGTGTCCGGTTTTATGTTAAGGTCTTTGATCTACTTGGACTTAAAAGTTTCATGCAATGTGATAAATATGGGTCTATTTGCATTCTTCTACATGCTGACATCCAGTTAGACTAGCACCATTTATTGAAGATGATGTCCTTTATCTATTGTATGATTTTGACTTCTTTGTCAAAAATTAAGTGACCATAGGTGTGTGGGTTTATTTCTGAGTCTTCAATTCGATTCCATTGATCAACTTGTCTGTTTCTATACCAGTACCATGCTGTCTTTATTACTATTTCTCTGTAGTATATAACTTGAAATCAGGGATGGTGATACCTCTAGATGTTTTATTGTACAGGATTGATTTAGTTATTCTGGGTTTTTTGTTTTTCCATATGAAGTGGAGAGTTATTCTTACGAGGTCTGTAAAGAATTGTGTTGGTACTTTGATGGGAATTGCATTGAATCTGTATATTGCTTTTGGTAGATCTGGCCATTTTTATTATGTTGATCCTACCTATCCAAGAACATGGGAGATCTTTTCATCTTCTGATTTCCTCTTCAATTTCTTTCTTCAAGGACTTGAAGTTCTTGTTGTACAGGTCCTTCACTTGCTTGGTTAGAATTACCCCCCAGGTATTCTATATTATTTTTGGCTATTGTGAAGGGTGTTGTTTCCCTAATTTCTTTCTCAGCCCATTTATCTTTTGTGTAAGTAAAGATGGGCTACTGTTTTTTTTTTTTGAGTTAATTGTGTATCTAGACACCTTGCTGAAAGAGTCTATCAGCTGTAGGAGTTCTCTGGTGGAATTTTTGGGGTCATTTATGTATACTATCATATCGTCTGTGAATAGAGATAATTTTACTTCTTCCTTTCCAATTTGTATCCCCTTGATCTCCTTTAGTTGTCTTATTGCTCTGGCCAGAACTTCAAGTACTATGTTGAAGAGGTATGGGGAGGGTGGGCATCCTTGCCTTGTCCCTGATTTTAGCGGAAATGCTTTAAGTTTCTCTCCATTTAATTTGATGTTGGCTACTAGCTTGCTGTATGTCACCTTTATTATTTCTAGGTATGGTCCTTGTATGCCTGATCTCTACAAGACTTTTAGCATGAAGGGGTGTTGGATTTTGTTAAACGCTTTTTCAGCGTCTAATGAAATGATCATATGGTTTTTTTCTTTTAGCTTGTTTATATGGTGGATTAGGTTAATGGGCTTTTGTATGTTGAACCAGCCCTGCATTCCTGGGATGAAGTCTACTTGATCATAGTGTATGATACTTTTGATGTATTCTTGGATTTGGATTGCAAGTAATTTGTTGAGTATTATAAGCATGTATGTTCATGAGGGAAATTGGTCTGAAATTCTCTTTCTTTGTTGGATCTTTGTGTGGTTTGGGTATCAGGGTGACTGTGGCCTCATAGAATGAGTTTGGTGGTGTTCTTTCTGTTTCTACTTTTGTGAAAGAGTTTGAAAAGTATTAGTATTAGCCCTTCTTTGAAGGTCTGGTAGAATTCTGGTCCTGGGCTTTCTTTGGTTGGGAGATTTTAATGACTGTTTTTATTTCCTTAGTGGTTATAGGACTGTTTAATTTGTTAATCTGATCTTGATTTAACTTTGGTAGGTGGAATCTATCAAGAAAGTTGTCCATTTCACTTAGGTTTGCAAATTTTGTGGAATACAGGGTTTTGAAGTAAGACCTAAAGATTCTTTGGATGTCTGCTGTTATTTCTACCTTTTCATTTCTGATTTTGCTGATTTGGGTATTTTCCCTCTGCCATTTAGTTAGTTTGGCTAAGGGCTTGTCTTTTTTTTTTTAATTTTCTCAAAGAACCAACTCTTGGTTTTGTTGATTTTTTTTGTATTGTTGTTTTTGTTTCTAAGTTGTTGATTTCAGCCCTGAGTTTGATGATTTCCTGCCATCTGCTCCTTTCAGGAGTGTTTGCTCCCCCCCTCCCCAAGCTTTTCCAGTTCAGCTGTTAAGCTGCTAATATGAGCTGTTGCAATTTTCTTTTTGAAGACACTAAGTGCTATTAACTTTCCACATAGCACTGCTTTCATTGGTTTGGGTAAGTTGTGCCTTCGTTTTCATTGAGTTTTAAGACATCTTTGATTTCCTTCTTTATTTCTTCCCTGACCCAATAGTCATTGAGTAGAGAGTTTTTTAATTTCCATGAATATGTAGGCATTTTGATATTTCTGTTGTTGTTGCATTCTAGCTTTAATCCGTGATGGTCTGATAAAATTCAAGGGTTATTTCAATTTTCTTGTATCTGTTGAGGCTTGCTTTGTGACTGAGTATATGGTCGATTTTGGAGGAGGTTCCATGTGGTGCTGAGAAGGTGTTTTCTTTTGTGTTTCAGTGAAACGTTCTGTAGATATCTGTTAGGAACATTTGGTTCATGACCTCTGTTATTCTCATTACTTCTCTGTTTGGCTTCTGTCTAAAAGACCTGTCCATTGTTGTGAGTGGGGTGTTGAAGTCTCCCACTATTAGTGTGTGTATCAATGTGTGGTTTAAGCTTAAGTAGTGTCTCTTTTACAAGGGTGGGTGTCCTCATGTTTGGGGCCTAGATATTCAGTATTGAGATATCATCTTGATGAATTTTCCCTTTGACAAGAGTGTAGTGTCCTTCCCTATCTTTTTTGATTAATTTCAGTTGAAAGTCTATTTTATTGTATATTAGGATGGTACTCCAGCTTGCTTCATGGGACCATTTGCTTTGAAAACCTTTTCCCAGCCCTTTACTCTGAGGTAGAGTCTATATTTGCTGGTGAGGTGCATTTCTTGTATGCAGCAAAATGATGGGTCTTGTTAACAGATCCATTCTGTAAGCCTATGTCTTTTTATTGGTGAGTTGAGTCCATTGATGTTGAGGGATATTAATGACCCTAGTTTGCTATTTCCTGCTATTTTGATGTAGGTGGTAGTAGTGGGGAAAGACACATTATTTCAATGATCACTTCTATTAAGAGTCAATAAAGGAAATGCACAAAAAGTTGTCAGCGCTTATGATGGAGATAGAGCAGAAAGCTTTTCCTAAAAAGACTTCATCAAGAAGTTATGAAAGCTATTAAATGAAAAGCCTTCATCTAGTCAGAGAACAGCACAAACAAAAAATGCAAGAGCATGGCTGGTCTAAAGAACTGAAAGAAAGCAAGTAGAACTTTAGTGTAGGAGTCAAGGGGGACTGGCAAGAGAAGGAGCTGGTGGTAAGGCAGGCAGGGGTCAGATCAAGTTAGGCTACATGATAATGTTGGTCTTTGAAAAAAAATGACTATGTAAGAAAGGCATGGGCAGCGTTACTGCAATGCACAGAACATATTAGAAAAGTACAAAGCATTCCTACATAAAGTAATTTGTATGAGGGTTAGTAGAAGTTTAGATGAGAACACTTAGGAAGTAAGTGTTCTTGAAACATTTGGAAGACTAAGGACGTAAAGCAAGCTTGTGGAGTGCATTGGGTCTGGGAGGGAAGAAGGGAGAGTATCTAGTGTATGTCTCTAGCTGGTGTAATGGTGTATATAATGGAAACACTAAGTATCTTTGTAGTTGGAAACAAAAATTCAGAAGCTGACAAATTTCTAAAAATGTGGTATTTCCAGGAACCAAAAAAATCTGCCTTTTCTTAGGGCTTGCCATCTTCACCGTTTCTCACCACTGATAAGTGCTTCCCAGTCAGTAATCGCTTCTACCAGACAATCTTCTTTGCTTTCTCAGTGCCACTCTGGGTCCCATTTGTCACTTCTCTTTCTCTCATTCTGTAGGTTTTTGCTATATCTAGGGATATCCTTAAATCCAACTATAAATAAATAACTATAAATTCACGTCTATAAGGATGCCACCTAAATTTCTAACCTCTCACTGTAGGCTACAAAAAGGAATGAGGAATGTCTAATATGCACTGCTCCAGACCTCTAGTAAATGAAACAAAATATAAAATGCAAAATAGGCAAGCCATAGTAATAACTGTCATTTTGGGAGGGAAGCAAGAAGACTGTGAGTTCAAGGCCACCCTGCGCTGCATGGCAAGAGACTATTATGACAAAACAAAGCAGCAAGGTAGGAAATAAGTGCTGCTGTCAAGTCTAGAAAACGATACTCATACTGTGGTCTCCAAATCAGTTTCTACAGTTTTAGTCTGTAACAGGCCAATTAGCCCAGGTTCTTCTGCATGCTACACACTAGACCTCAGGTAAACCTACAGCAAATTTCATTATTTAGAGCTGGTTTCACAAGGAGATAGTTTATCCCCTTTAGCAAGCTAATTTGGGCCTTGGGGAGCAATGTGGATACTGCTAAAACCACAGAATTAGTATGAACTAAGTTCGTTTATAAGTAAAGTGAGCCCTAAATCCCTGAAGTTACACCTCAGGAACAAAAAAGTTGAAAGTGGAAGAGGAGGAAGAAAACAGCACAGAAACTAGTCACATATAAAAAAAGAATTAGTAATTTTTTTCTAAATAGACTTAGTTCTTTCCTAGATCTGTTACAAGGGAAAGAAACTGCCTATGAGACATCAATGAACTAAAACTTTTATGTACACAAATTTATAATATGTGGCACATCCAAAAGAATTCATTTTAGCATGGGCATCCCAGAATAGAATACCACAGATTTTCTGTAGGGATAAAGTAGCTACATTTCAGCTGGAAGGGTTGAAAAAGAAGATATTGTTGTAAATCTAAATTCAGCACCTTGGACAATGCTATTAAATGAAGCTTTCAGAGTAACACTATGAACAAAAGACTTTCTTAGACATATAAACGCCCTGGGTGTGAGAGCTAGGTCAGCATGTAAAGCTGTTTCCTTTATGACAATGCAAGCCTAATGACCTAAGATTGATTTCTAGGATATATAAATATGAAAGAAGAAAACCAACTTCACCAAGCTATCCTCTGATTTTATTACAGCCATCAGACATGCAGATATATGCACACGATAAAAACAATTTTTAAAATGTAGAAATATTATTAATCAAAACCAATGTATTTCATTTGAATAATTATACAGTTTACAAAAAGAGGCTGGAGCTGGAGAGAGAACTCACTGGTTAAGAGCACCCTTCCATCTCTTGCAGAGGACCTGGGTTAGGTTCCCAGCACTCTTATGGGGCGCCACACCGTTTTGAGCTCCAGTTCCAAGGGCTATGATACCCTCTTTTGGCTTCCACAGGCACTGCAAACACATAGTGTGCTTACCAAAATGCAGGAAATACATCAATACACATTAAGATAAATCTTCTTTAAAAGGAGACTAATAGGCATGGGGCACATGTCTTTAATCTCAGTACTTGAGAGGCAGAGGCAGGAGGATCTCTGTGAGTTCCAGGCCAGCCTGGTCTACAAAGTGAGTCCAGGACAGCCAGGGCTATTACACAGAGAAACCCTGTCTCTCAAAAAACCAAAACCCAAAACCAAGAAAAAAAAAAAAAAGGAGACTAAAGTAAAAATTTCAACACCCAATAAGTCAGTACAAAGAAATTAAATAATACTAAATATAGCATAATGTTTCTTTCTAGCATACAGAAATGTAATGACAAAATTAGAGGCTTCTATATTGGCACTTTTTTATTTCTAAGCTCATACTTAAAAATGATAAAACTGTATATTAATGTTCCAAAGTTTGGTTAATTTTAAAAGACTCCTTCAGTATTTAAGTTGCTTCATTACAGGTGGTGAAGGCTGGCACTTACCTGATTAGATTTTTCTACTGTACTACTGGGAACCTCAGTGGTATCCTTCACAAAAAAGTTGTCTATGATGTGTCTTTCAGCACATTCTTGACTGCAAACTGGGCATCGAATGACTCCAACTGGGAAAGACAAAATTGAACCTGAGTTTAATATACTGAGATCACACATCTCATTTAAACTGTAACTGGATGGGGTTTTTGTTTCTAATTTTAAAGCTCATATCTGCTTTCTAAATTCATAAGGAATTTGTGTATATACTATATGTACATATAGCATATATGAAACATACACATATATGTATTTTATATATACTAGATACACTAAATGTTGCATAAGCCCTTTTAATTTTAATTGTCATGCCCAGTGGTTTCTGTTTTTATCTGCTTCTCCAGCCTCCTCCTGAGTGTTGGGACTGAAGGTGTGTGCCACCATGCCCGGCAATTACAGACAGCTGTGAAATGACACGTGGGTGCTGGGATACGAGCCCAGGTACTTTGGAAGAGCAGCCAGTGCTCTTAACCACTGAGCCACCTCTCCAGACCCCTGGTCCTGGTCCTTTATGTGTATTTGTGAGTAATAAACCTCCATCATATAACCTGTATTCTTCTGTCTCACTGGACTTAAGTAGTAAAAATGCAAAAGATGTAGCAAGCTAAAACAGTAACCAGACTTCGCAGGAAAAGAGCAGAAACAAAACCAACAACAACGAAGTACCTAGTGTACTTTACCATGTCATACAATGTAGACTATACAACAGGATTATCATCAGAAAACATTGTCTAGCCAGGCAGTGGTGGTGCATGCCTTTAATTCCATCACTAGGGAGCCAGAGGCAAGCAGATCTCTGTGAGTTTCAGGCCAGTCTGGTCTACAGAGTGAGTTCTGGGACAGTCAAGGCTACTCAGAGAAAACCCGTCTTGAAAAATCAAAACCATCTAAACAAAAAAACTTGTTTTCTTTTGAAAAAAAAAAAGAAAAGAAAAAGAAAACACTATCTAGTTATAAGGGCATAAATTATTCAAGAACTCACAATGTTAATGCACAATGTACCTAACTAATAGAGCATAGACATTTAAAAAGTAGACACAGCTGAAAAGAGAAGATAAATCTGTATTATAGTTGGAGATTTCAACTTTCCTCCCAATAATCAAGACTAGTGAGCAAAAAATTAGTAACTTAACTTGGATTACAGAGTCAAATTACTTGATAAAATGACATTTAATTATCACCTCACACTAGCAGGATGTAAATTTAAGTGTGAATGGGAAGTCATCAAGATGTAATATATGCTAAACAGTAAAACATGTTTTCAAAGACTAAAAACAGGGTTGTAGAGATGGCTCAATAGTTAAAAGGACTGGCTTTTCTTCCAGAGGACCTGGGCTTGGTTCCTAGCAAAGGCAGCTTACATATTACAGTTCCTGGAATCGAATGCCCTCTTCTGGCTTCTACTAGCACCAGGCATACACATAGTATATGCAAGCACACACCAATGAACACATGTACTCCTGAAAAGACCAAGTACTTATGCACAATAAAGTAAAAATAAACTAAATTGAAAAAAAAACCTAAACCATACAGCCTGTTTCATGAGCAAAAAATGAGATCATCTTAGAAATTAGAACAGAACTAGAAATTTCCAAATATTTGGAAACTAAACGTATTTTCAAATAACTCATGGTTAAGGCATGATTTTTAAACTAATGATATGTTTCTATCTGCACAATAATTTGAAAAATAAATTTGAAGGACTCACACTATTTGCCTCCATAACTGTAACACTTCATTAATCTACACAGGTGGTATTGAGATCTGACCATAAACACAGCTAGTTGGGAGCTGGAGAGATGTCTCATTGGTTAAGAGCTTGTGCTACTTGCCCTTCCAGAGGCTCTGGTTTCAGTTCCCAGAACCCACAACAGGCACCTCACAATTGCCTGTAACTTCAGTTCCAAGGGATTGAATGCCCTCTTCTGGCCTCCATAGGCACTGCACTCTTGTGCACAAACCCATGCTCTGATACACATATAAACACATAATTAAAATAAAAGTAATGGAACAGAACAAAATTCCAGAGATAAATATATACACATAGAATACAGGACAAGTCTTTAATCAGAATCTTAAAAAGAAAATATAATGGGCAAGAATTCTGTAGAAATGAAATAATCCTCAAAAGTGTCCAAGATGAGTGAATCCAAAGAAGAATGGAAATATGTAATATGTAAAAACTGAAAAGGAAAACAGAAAATTCTTTAAAGGAATGAATTATTACGACAGAAAGAAGACAAGACTCTTAGCCACAACATAGAAAGTCAGAAGACAAGAGAATGTTACTTCCCCCCACCCAAAAAATTGTCCAGTCAGCCTGTCATAGTAGCACATCCCTATAATCCCAGCAATCAGGAAGGAGGATCTAAGAATTCAAGGGTAGCCTAGACTACTGGAGACCCCCCTCCCCCCCACACACACAGAGTGAAGGGGGAAAATAAAATCAAGGAGGGGAGATCCTAAACTAAGCAGATCTTATTAAATATTAAATAAAATTTACTATTTGAAAAATACTGTGATAAGTAAGTCTTGATATAAAAGACTTAATAAAATCTAATGGTATTTTACCAACATAGCAAACTTTGAGGTTCCTAAAATCATTTACTTTTAGTCTTTGCTGCTTATGCTGATAAAAACTTGTGTGTGAATATGTAAAATATTTGCCTTAGTTCAAAAGTCAAACTTCGTTCCTTATCACTATTTCATTCCCTTGCCTTATTTAGAGTATTATTTTCATTACTTGGTTTATTAAACCATTTTGTTAAACATTTTCTTGTGTATCCAATGTTTAAGCTTCTTGTTTTACAAAAGTATCTTTTTTTTTACACCAAAAGTAGCTACCTATTCTATGTACTACACTCAGCTTACTCCTGTTCACATACTATATTATGGTGACTTATTTCCTATAAATAAATACACAATGGATCTGATTTTGTTATTCCCTCACCCACACACTCACACTGGATGATTATATCCCCTTATACAACATATCTCCTCTAATGGCTTACTTTTAATCTTTTGTATAACAGACAACACAATGAGTAACTGTCTACCTAATCACTCATGGAAGAAGTGCTTTTAAAATAGACTCCTGGAAGTGGGTTTGTGGGTCAAAGATAAAAGGATCACCAACATTTCCAAAACTTTCAAATGCACTCTCATTATAAATGGATGCTATCTAGTTTCACAAAGTCTCATATATAACATGTTGACAAACTTTTGGATTGCTGTCCATTAGGTAAAAAGTAGTTCTCTTGATCTGGTGGATTTTAGTAGCTATATTCATTAAAGCTTTAACATTTTTTGAAAACAGTCATTTGGGGGTTAGAGGTGAATGACCTTGGTGAGTTCAAGGCCAGGCAAGGTAACTTAGTTGAAACCTTGTTGGGAGGTGGAGGGGGGGGGGGGGAGAGGAAAGAGAAGGAAAGGGGGAGAGGGAGAAGAGGAGATAGAGAAGAAAGGAGACTAGAATCTGAACCCTGTATCTGCAAGATGGAAACATGGTATTCTAAACTGCCCAAAAGAGATTAAAAAGATATACAACTGACTTCCTTTAAAAGTAATCCAAATGAGCTGGGCAGTGGTGGCGCACGCCTTTAATCCCAGCACTTGGGAGGCAGAGGCAGGCGGATCTTTGCGAGTTCGAGGCCAGCCTGGTCTACAAAGTGAGTCCAGGACAGCCAGGGCTACACAGAGAAACCCTGTCTCGAAAAACCAAAAAAAAAAAAAAAAAAAAAAAAGTAATCCAAATGGGCCTAACGACAATTGATATAATGCAATCGCTATATAACACAGGCTTAGGGAACACTGAGGAATCAAAAAGATTCTAAAGAGGCAGAGGACCAGGTCATCTGCTCACAGATTAATGTTAAGAAAAAAAACGTAATCCAAATAGACCTACTGATCACTTGGACAGGAGAGCACACCTCAAGAAGGTTGATATATATGAAAATGTTTTTTTAAAGATGGGAGGGATTGTGAAGGTCTTGCCCACCCTCTCTTGGCAGAGCTAGGCTGTCGACTTACCTGCTTCCAAGTTTTGTCCTTTTTGGACAGCATTCTGTCTACAGTTGCAGCAAGGGATTTTTCTTACCCAATGACAAGCTTGTCACCAATTGCAGCCATCTCCAAATGGAGATTCTTTGATGTTCATCATCTCTTGGAATAGAATAGGGGGGTGCTCTCAGGAGTTGACATGTCTCAATATCAAAAAAATCTTAAGTACAAGGGTAGGCAAGTCCCTCATAATTCCTGCTTTACAACTAATGTCTGTCAGAGATACTAGGCCAAGAGGCTGAAGACAGATGCTCTAATGTATGGAGAGAAATTGGGGACTGACCAGGCAGCCAGTTGCCTGTCATCTCTTAGTTTTGGAAGCTGCTGGCTCTGCACTTCCTGTATAATCAGATATATTTATCTTTCTCATGTCTCTGATGTGGTTGAAGACTAGTGAGTTATAGTCTCACAGTTAAATTTTAAGTTGTTTAGGAATTAAAAGGATGTTCTAGGTCTAAGAGTTGTTAAGTTGGTAATGCAAGTTAGAATGGAAATTGAGTTAAGTATAGAACATTAAACTCATGGAGATAGATCAATGATAGAATATTAATACCAGTTGCCAAATATGTATGGACTGGACATTGGGAATGTATGTTATACCTTCTAATTTTCATAATTGTGGCCTAATTATATAAAAAAAAAAAAAAGATGGGGGGAAGATGGTTCAGTGAGTAAAGGCATTTGTCACCAAGCCTGACGACCATTGATCCTCTGAATGCACATGGTGGAAGGAAAGAACCCACAGGTTATCCTCTGACCTCTACATGCATGTGTTGGCTTGCATACACACAAATTAAGTGTAATTTTTAAAAGGATAATGTTCTTTGACCTCAGAAGCCCTTCCCCTGGAAGCAATTGTTTACAGATCTTTACTGATGAGTGAAGTGACTAAGGTAATGTCCTGACTTCATTGTGTCTCCCTAGATACTTCTCAGCTTTCCATCCCACCCCAACAGCCACATCCCCCTTGGCAATGCTTTTGGGACTATCAGTGACCCTGATCATGGTCCAGATACATTAACCAAAATAATTAATGTTTGTGCAAGCTAAAACAAACTAAATTAACTAGAGGAAGTGAAAATCAAAAATAATTGTTCTGTTGTGTCTGAAAAATACTGCTAAGTTGTACAAAAAGACAGATGTTACAAGGTTATTCCAACCCCTCCCTTTCAGAACACTGTCATTGTGTGTGGGTCTTTTTTTTCATCCTTTAAAAATGGTGTACCCCTGAGCTTAGGCAGCAAGAGACATTTTAGAGGTGTTAAGACAACTATTAGTCTGGCCATTATTAAAGGGCTCTTAAAGGTTTAATTAGCATGGTTGTAACTATCTCAAGTGGATCATTTTACTAAGCCTGTTGGAGTTTTTAAAGAAAAGTATACCTTTTTCTTTTCCTACTTTCTATCCTTTTCCTGTACCAACCCAAATCCTAAACCTGCTTGATCTGACACTTGGCATTCTCATGCTCTGAAAGCTGCCACTACAACTCCTCCCTCACACAGCTGCTTGTAGTCCTCCATCTCTGCCCTTCTACAGTCTACCTCAAAAACATAACTTTCCCCCTTCTCCATCTGCCTCTTCCTAGCAGCTTCTGGCTTGCCTCCTTTGAGTTCCTTTCTGAGACTATTTTTAATTTTAATTTTTAAAAAATCTATTTGAGACTAAGAACCTGCAAACGGAGACACTAATTCCTATTAACACAATTTCCTCAGAAGAGTTGCCACATCTACATTTAAAAGATCTTGCTAGAGAGCTCAGAATATAGTTCAGTGACAGAGCACACATATATCATTAAGTGAGGCTGCAAGTTTAATTCCCAGCACCACTCTCTTCTCTTGCCACCCCCTGCCCCGCAATGTTGCTGGGGCTATAGTTCAGCATGTACAAGAAAGACCCTTGATTCCATCTTCAGCACTACTGAATCTCTGGCCTGAGTGTAGTTCTAATATTTCAGTTGAGCTGGTTTTACTCCTAGGAAGATGGGATCACCTTAAGTCATGCTAAAGAGATAGGTGAAATTGTTTTTGTTTTTCAAGACAGGGTCTCTCTGTGTATCCTTGGCTGTCCTGGACTCACTTTATAGACTAGGTTGGCCCTTACCTCAGAGATCTGCCTGCCTCTGCCTCCCAAGTGCTGGGATTAAAGGCATGTACCACCACCCCCAGCCATTACAGACATCTGTGAACAGCCATGTGGTGGTGGGATTTGAACCCGGGTCCTCTGGAAGAACAGCCAGTGCTCTTGACCACTGAGCCATCTCTCCAGCCCCGAAATTGGTTTTTTAGTGAGACATTTCCTTCCCAGAATCACTACCTCTCTTGCAGAACTACAACCATTTGAGGATGAGGATCATGAATCTGTTCTTGAATTTCTCAGAAAAGCATAATTTTCTTTTTCTTCTCTTTTCAGAGCATACTTTCCTTAACACTTTGAGCTTCCCTCACCCTCAAAATACTGGGCTTCTTCACCAAGCCTCCCACCCCATATTGTGTCCAACTGCTGGCCAAGTGCCAGCTTAACTGGCATGGCATTTCCTCTCCTCCATTCATTTCCTCTGGGCAGCAGGTTAAGCAAGTTCCCCTGCCTTGTGGTTTTGTCTTAAATGCTAATAAAACTATCCTTGTGCTTCCATTTGAATTCATTCTTAAATTCTTTTATTAATGAGTCCAGGAACCTCAAAAAGAGACCCTGACTTTCTCTTTATCAGCACCACAAAAGTAAATGAATAATGTTACATAAGACAGGCATGGTAGAATACCTCTGTAATCCTAGTACTTTGGAGGCTGAGGCAGCAGGATTGCCTAGTGTTGGAGGCTAGGGAGAAGCCGCTCCTCTATTCGTCTCCCCCAGCGAGTTCCACCCATATGCAGATATGCCCACATACATGATGACATCGTGCCAACTCCATCACAAACACTCCAAACAAATACAGATGCATGTGACAGGGTTGGTGCCATAATGTACTTATGTGGACCAATTATATCAGAGAGCAACTACTGTGTTGAAAGCAATAGTATTGTAGGTAAAATGACACTTCATGAATTATAATTACTGGGTAAATGTAAATTCACATATCAACTATGGCAACACATATTAATAATATATAATATATATCTGTACCATAGGAACTTCATCTGACTGCTATCAGTCTTTTTGTGTTCAACAGTGGCTGATTTGAATACTGCCCCCCTTGTGATAGTAACAGGTATACTTAAAAAAAAGAATGACAAATCATAGGACACTTTAATAAACTGTACTGACTGAACTATGCCATGTATCATCTTTTGTATTATTAAAGCTATTGTTATATATTATTTTCATTAGAAAACCATGGATCATGTAGAAAAGAATGTTAAGAAAAGAAAATATAGTATTTTTTACAGTATGGTTTTATTACCTCAATAATTACAGCAGGGACTGGGGAAACACAATGTGTTATTTTTTGTGAAATTCTATCAACTTCACATAAAACCCCATTTTGATAGCAAGTATCTGAGTTCTGCCAGCAAGGATACCAACTTTTTAGAAGTAAAATGATGGATTCAAGAAAGCCAGATTTGACACTGGTGGCAGGCACCAAAAATAAAACATAACAGACATTGACGCTTCATATTTGGTGACACTCAGAATTGCCAGAGCTATGAAACCTCACACCACTGCTGAGGATTTACTGTTGCCAGCAGACAAAAACACTGAGTTATGACAGGAGATGAATTTATTATGCAATTGAGTGCAATTTTCTTTGAAAAAAAAAACTTTTTTTTTCATTTAAAAAAGTTTTAGGACACACAAAACAAGGCAACATTTACTCCTCCTCCTCGTCTTCTAGCATGGGGTCTGTGGGTGGCTCCTCCACTGCTGCTCTTGGAGCCAGTATTACTCTCATGGTCCCTTCCACCTCCATGCTGTCAGGCCCCTCTTGCCCACTCTCCTTGTCCTCAGGTGTAGATGTGCCTTCTTAGCCATTCTGTTGGCTCTCTGTTGTTTCTTCAAGGTGTGTCTCCTCTGTCTCCATTGGGATGCTCTCCTTGTCTTTCTTCTCTTCTGCTTTGTTTGTCACTTGCTCTTCCTCAGGGTCTATGCTGTCCTGACTGTGCTCACTCAGCCGCCTCCTTGTCCCTCTCCTCTTGCCTTTTGCAGGCCTGCTCTTCCACCTGTGCTATTTCAGCTGCAATCTTCCCCATGTCCACCTCCACCTAAAGACTGCATAACCTTTTACGTTCACTGTTGAAGGAGTCTGTGCTTTCCAGGAACTTCCTCTTCTTTTCCTGGTGTCTTTCCTCTATCTGAAGAAGCTCGGCTTCTAGTTTCTGCTGATGAACCATTAAAGACTGGGCCTGTCACTTGAGGACCTGCATTCTAGCTGTTGTGACAACCAACCGCACAGCAGGTACCACATGCTCACTGAGGATCTCACTGATGAGGCAGTGGTTTCTTTGGAAATGGCAGTGGATGTATGCTTCATTGAAAAGCCATCATCATAATCATCTGGATCCTCAGCAGGGTGAATGCTCATGTAAGGTTCTCCTTTCTCCATGCGAGACTGTCTCTGCCGACTTTCTTCCTCTAATGCAGCTTCTGCATGACTTTTTGCATTAATATACACAAGGTATGCTGGGGGATTATGATAGGCCTTCATGGGTTCATTGTACTCTATCTTTTCCGCTTCGTATTCGTTTAAATGTTCTTGTTTCTCTTCATCAGTGAGATCTTGCCACATGCCACCAATAATCTTGCCAATCTCCCACAACTTTAGGTCAGGGTTGAAAGCCTTTACTTGGTCCCAGACCTTTCTGCTGTACCTCATGTAGGGCATCAGTGGCTTATCTGGTGGCTTTGGAATGGTAATGCCAGAGGCTGCCAGGACCCGGCTGTTGGTGCCCATGTTCCCTCCCAGCCTGCAGCTGTTGTAGGCAAGATGACTGTATGGATTGCATCCCACAAACCCTGGTGTGCTGGGCATTTGTGTTGCAACAGCTGGGGTGGGAGGTGGGGCATAAGATGGTCTTTTTGACATTTTGGAAGATTAAGTTCTCAGTTCCTTAAGAATGAATCTGACGCCGGGCGGTGGTGGCGCATGCCTTTAATCCCAGCACTTGGGAGGCAGAGGCAGGCGGATCTTTGCGAGTTTGAGGCCAGCCTGGTCTACAAAGCGAGTCCAGGACAGCCAGAGCTGTTAACCAGAGAAACCCTGTCTCGAAAAAGAAAAAAAAAAAAAAAAAAAAGAATGAATCTGAGACACCGTGGGCCGAAATGGCACCCGCAGCTCCAGCTTCACTTCCCTTTGTCCTGCCACAATTTTCTTATCTAAGGACACTGTCTGCAAAAGAGTAGACGACATGTCCGCTGATATTCTTGATCAGGTAATCCAAAAAATTAAATCTGCTCCACCTCCAATATTTAGTATCTAGCTTGATAAATCTACAGATGTTGCGAACTGTTCAGTCACTGGCTTCCATGACTGTAAAGATAAGCCTCTTTATTGCAAAGCTCTTGAAACAACAACTGCTGCACGTGATGTACCGGACACAGTCGGTTCATTTCTCAAAGACTATAAGGAAAAGTTTGTGGCATGTGTACGAACAGTGATCTGGATTTCAATGTTTGGACCGAATGAGTCTTCAAGTCACTGCAACTCACTGTATGATTCACCAACAAATATTAGCAAGGAAGATACTGCCTCAAGAGTTACAAGAATGAAAAGAGACATAAGTTCTGTAAATTTAATTTTGCAAAGGAGAACACTTTAAACAGTCCTATTTTCACAACTGTGTAATGAGTTGGATGTGCTGAACAAAACTCTTATTTCACACTGAAATGAGAAGGGTGTAGAGAGGAAACTTTCTAGCTTTGTGATGAACTCAACGTCTTTTAATCAGAAAGCAAGACCACAGTTGGAAGCACTTTTCAGCAATAAAAGTGAATTGCAGAAAATAGCTTACTTGGTTGACATCTTTGCCATCTTAAATGAGTTAAATTTATCACAGCAAGGATCAAATGCAACACACCTCAATTTGTCTAAAAAGATATGATCATTCTAAATGAAACTTCAGCTTTGGCAAAAAACAAAACAAAAAGGATGAAAGTAAAATTTACATGTTGCCTGTCTTATCTGCTTTCTTTGCATGACATCAAACCAGACAAAAAGATTATGATAATTTCTGTGAAAGAACACTTGCACATGGTTGCAGACAAAATTTCTTACTTTCTAAACCTGGCTAACACCCCATTTGCACTTGCCAAAAGCCCATTCACAAAGCTGAAGATGTTCCTGAGACAGCCAGCACAGAGGAATTCACTGAACTTATTAACAGCAACGCGGTGAGATCTGATTTCTCTACACCAGTTACAAAATTCTGGATCAAGTGTTTGGAGTCATATCCTGTTCTATTTCAGACCGTGTTGTGCTTCTTCTGTTTCCAACAACATATCTTTGTGAAGCAGGGTTTTCCAGTGTTGGTTATTGAGTCTAAATACATAGACTTGTGGAAAATGATCTTCATTACGTTCTTGGAAAGACTGCCCTGAGAATTTCTGATCTGGTAAGAAAGAAGCAATTTCAACCTTCACACTGATGTTGGCATTTTACTCATACTGTCATAAAATGTAGTGATGGAGTTTCTTGCTGTTGTATTAAGACTGTTACCCATGCTACACCATGCTTCAAGACAAATTTTCACTTACATGTAATTAGAAATAAATATTTTATAATATAATTACATGTTTCTGTGACTAATCACTATGCTTTAATTATGTTGAATTTAAAACAATATATCCTGCATACCAGATATTTACATTACAATTCATAATAGTAGCAATATTATGTATAAAATAATAGTATAGTTATGAAGTAGAAAAGAAAATAATTTTATGGTTGGGAATCACCAGAATATGAGGACTTGGATTAAAGGGTCACAGGAAGGTTGAGAATCACTGGTCTACAGGGATCTTTACTCATTTTTAAGTATCTATTCAATGACATTCATCATTAAAAATGAAGCATTGCATCACATCTCATGCTTTTATATTTGCATCTTTGAGGTTCTCTCCTAGAAGACTATATAGTCAATAGAAAGTGAATTTTCAATTTTGCCAAATTCTCTTCCATATATGTTTCTCACACACCATTCCCACTGACAATATATAGTAAAGTGTCTTACTTCCATGCAGCATTGATACCAAGATAGGTTAGATCTACTTTGGGGGAAATAGTTAAGTTTTCTTATAAATATAGAATACTAATTTCTTATATATTCCACATATATATGCAAAGGGTTCTATTCTACAAAATATACAACCATAAGATTTTTTTTCTTATGTAATTAGGCTTTTGACGGCTTTATAACCAACTTACAGTTTTTGTTTTTTTGTTTGTTTTGAGACAGTCTCATGAATCTCAAGGATGACCTCTGACCCTGCACCTCCTATTACTGAGATTACAATCATGTGCCGCTCATCTGTCTTGTATGTCACTGGGGGTGAAAATCAGGACAGGTGCACATCAGGCAAGCACTCTAACCAACAGGGCTAACTACATTTCCTGCCCAACCACAGTATTAATTTTAAAGCCATGCTTCAGTTTGCCATGATGGTATATTTTCTGTTATCACAGCACTTGGGAAGCTGAGGCAGGAGTAGAACAAATTTGATACAAACCTGGGCTATATAATGAGTTCAAGGTCAGCATGAGTTATATACTAAGACCGTCTTTAAAAAACAAAACAAAAGCCGGGCGGTGGTGGCTCACGCCTTTAATCCCAGCACTTGGGAGGCAGAGGCAGGCGGATCTTTGTGAGTTCGAGGCCAGCCTGGTCTACAAAGTGAGTCCAGGACAGCCAGGGTTACACAGAGAAACCCTGTCTCGAAAAACCAAAAAAAAACCCCCAAAAAACAAAACAAAACAAAAAAAACAAAACAAAACAACAACAACAAAAAAACAGGGTCTGGAAGTGTAACTCAGTGGTAGAATACAAAGCCCTGGGTTTAATCTTCAACTCTGCAAAACCACACCAAATTAAAAACAAAAACAAAAACATGCTACCATTTGTTAATCAATTCTTAATGAGATCAGTGACTTACGTCACAATAAAGACAAACTGCTTTTCAGTTCAATAAACACTGGCTTACGTTCTGCACCAAACTCCTTATTTTAGACTCACAGTACATTTGTGAGATACACTTAAACACTACTTGAAAATACGCTGCTTCTTTAGAAAGGCCTGGGCAGAATTAGAAGGAAGAAAGGTATTAGGATAAGTTTTCTGTCATGACTTGCAGTAGCACTACATTCTACTGATCAACTGTAGAACTCTTCACTCTCAAATCTTGTTCCATTCCTGTTTATACTCTATCAGGATCTCATTTCCCACTTGAAAGAGAAATAGATGGGAGGCTCAAAAAATGAAGTATTTATTAACCTTGAAGCCAAAGACTTTCTCACAAATTTTCTTGCCTCTCCCCTGTACACAACAGAACAACTGCCTCTACTCAAATTCTCAGTCTCTTTTTATAAATGTTCAATAGTTTCCCTCAATGGATCCTTTCTTCCTACTTCCATTTAAATGTTACTGAAAATTTTGTGGCTTATAAAAGCAGAAATAAGTTAAATTCTTCCAATCTCCATATTTTCTCATTTCTAGTCTTGCTATATTTGTCCCTTTCCTCTGTCAAAGATAAACTTCTCTAACAGCTGTATGAACTTTCCACGCACATCTTTCACCTCCCATTTACTGGCATCTGGTTTCTACCACCCACCTGACCCTCACTACAAAAATGCATTTTCAGGACTGCCATGTTACCAAACATGCATTTACAGGAGTGCCATGTTACCAAACATGCATTTACAGGACTGCCATGTTATCAATCTTGTTTGTCTTTTTTTTTAAAGATTTATTTTATTTTTATTTATATATTTCTCCTCTCATTGTCTGTCTGTCTGTCTCTGTGTGTATATGGATGTCTGCTGGGGCCAGAAAAGGGCATCAAAATCCTGAAGCTGGAGTGACAAAGCAGTTGTGAGCTGCTAGGAATTAAGCTTGGGTCCTCTGGAGGTACTATCTTTCCTTAGTATCTAAGTCATGAATGACATTTTTCTCTATTTCTTCTCAGTCTCCTTAGTAAGTGCTTCCTAATACAGTCACTGTGTTGTTGGTGATTTTCTCACTCTACCATACAAAATGGAAGACAAAGAAGAAAAAAAGAAGACCTCAAAGGAAGCATCAGAAAAGTGATAGCTAGAACTTAATACCAAAAAAAGTCACATGACATGTATTCAATTATACGTGGATATAATTAAGTCAATAATAACCAAGCTACAATCTAGAACCACAGATGTTAGGTTTAGAGTAAGGGAGTAGAGAGTACAGATAAATCGCACAGTAAGAAAGGGAAATAGAGCCGGGCGGTGGTGGCGCACGCCTTTAGTCCCAGCACTCGGGAGGCAGAGTTAGGCGGATCTCTGTGAGTTCGAGGCCAGCCTGGTCTACAAAGCGAGTCCAGGACAGCCAGAGCTGTTACACAGAAAAACCCTGTCTCGAAAAACCAAAAAAAAAAAAAAAAAAGAAAAAAAAGAAAGGGAAATAGAATAGTTATGGATGGATGTGGGTATGGACTGGAACAGGAGGATTCAGTGGGAGCAGGGGAAGAGAGGAAAGAGGGGGGGGAATAAAAACAGATATACAGCAAAAAATTAAGGGCCATTTGAGGGGTAGTCTGGAAACCTAACATAGTAGAAGTTTCTTAAAATATATACATATACGAAGGCAATCTAAATGCAAAGGGCCTGCACTAGTGTGCACGAATGGCATCACAGAGCTGAAAGGAAACATGGACACATTTCCCTGTCCCTAGCTCTGAAGCAAACTCTGACTGATAGCCACTTGCAAAAAAAAAAAAAAAAAAATTTAGTTTTCTCCAAGGAGTCTAACTGGGGAACACACTACTCTTTAAGGGTAGGCTGTATGCCCAGCAGCAGATGGAACAACAGAAAATGAACTCAGTGGCATCTTTGGAGGTTCCTTGTCTCAATGTCATGTCAAGGATTTTTCTTTTTTAAAGCTTTATCTTGTTTTTATTTTATTTTATATATACATTTACTCCTTCTCTTTTTTTTTTTAACCTACAGGTCCTTTGCATATATGTGATGGCTTCCAGCTTAGTGTTTTTATGAGATTTGTAAGTGTGTGAAGGTGTGAGTCTCTGAGTCTGTATCTGTTTCTTATGCCTTTTCTTGGGTTCCTTTCCTTCTATTTGTTTTGTCCTACTTATTATCCCATCGGAGACTGTTTTCTTTTTTTTTTTTTTTTTTGGTTTTTCGAGACAGGGTTTCTCTGTTTAACAGCTCTGGCTGTCCTGGACTCGCTTTGTAGACCAGGCTGGCCTCGAACTCGCAAAGATCCGCCTGCCTCTGCCTCCCAAGTGCTGGGATTAAAGGCGTGCGCCACCACCGCCCGGCTGACTGTTTGTTTTCTAATGAGAGAGAAAGGGAGTAGATCCAATAGAAGAGGGATTGGGGAGGAATTGGGAGGAGCAGAGGGAGAGGAAACCATAATCAAGATATATATACAGTGAGAAAAAAAATCTATTTTCAATAAAAGGAGAAAAGATGAGTTACATGACAATGACATCTACAGCAGAAAGAAATATATAAAAACCCAACATGTGCCTGTATAGTAAGGCAGATTCTAGGAATTTCATGGTCTCTTCCGGGTTATATTAGAAGAAATCAGGTAAGTGTGCTTTAAGAAACATATTTTCAATTTCAAAGGAAGATAGGAGAGCAGCTGGTGAGTACAGCAATTGTCACCAAACATAAAATTCCCAGGGCTCACTGGGTGGTGGCATGCCTTTAATTTGAGTACTCCTGAGGCAGAGGCAGGCAGATCTGAGTTTGAGGCCAGCCTGATCTACAGAGCAAGTTCTAGGACAGTCAGAACTATACAGAGAAACCTGTCTTGGAAAACCAAAAACAACAACACAAACAAAAACAAAACAAAGCAAACAAAACCCAAGGCTCAAAATTACAAATCAACAGGTGAGGCAGTTTGATTTATATTTATGTTTGCCTTTTAAAATAAATATTTGTGTATACATTTATGTTTAATATGTACTTATAGTACTAGTATATCTGCTTTATAATAAATTACAGAAACAAAATATTTTAAAAGGATGAAATAAAGACCTTTGTGATTTCTTAAATTCTATTTTTATTGTGTTTGTACGGTTGTTTGTATATGTACCACATGCTTACAGGTACCCAAAAAGGCCAAAGAGGGCATCAGAATTCCTGGACCTGGAGCTACAGGCACTTGTAGGCTACACAATTTGGGTGCCAGGAACCTGGGTCCTCTGCAGGAACGAACAACAGCAAATACTCTTTAACTACTGAGCCATCTCTCTGGCCCCCCAAGAGATAACATTTTTAAATGCCATGTTAATCTTGATAGCTTGTTACTAATGCCAAACTACCAAATGCACTTAAACCTGGTTCCCAAACAAGAATGGCAATAAATTTCAAAGAGTCTTGCTAGTTTTGAAATTCTTGGTCCAATTTCCTCCTGTCCCTGGTTAACCACTGCTAATAACATTGGAGTGAAACTGTTAAGAGCCTATGAGGTGCTGGCTCTGCCATGCTGGAGGATGTTTTTATGTACTGTGCATTCAAATGCTGATTTTTGTGCCTAAAGATCTGGTTACAGTCTGGACTTTGGTACTGTTATTGTTATGAAGCATCCTCTGTCTTGGTATGTAGTAAACATTGTTTTCCATCACCTTCTGATTGGTTAAATAAAGAGCTGGACAGTAGCTAGGCAGGAGAGGAAAAGACAGGTCTTCTGGGTACACACACACACACACACACACACACACACACACACACACAGAGAGAGAGAGAGAGAGAGAGAGAGAGAGAGAGAGAGAGAAAGAGAGAAAGAGAGAGAGAATGAGAATGAATATGAATACAAACAGAGGGCACTGAGGAGATGGGTCAGCAGTTAGAAGGGGAGAAAGGTGAGCAGTTTCAGGAAGAAATTGAAAATTTGAGCATCTAGGTGACAGTAACATTGGCTGTTCCTTTGAGAATTATCTATGTCAAAGTGACCTTTGCTTCCCCTTCCTGTGCCAGGCAGTCTATGTTCAAAAAAAGGAAAAGGAGGGAAACGGAGGTAGGGCTGTAGGGCTGGCTCAGCAGTTGAGAGCACCTACATGATGCTTCATAACCAATCCCAACACTCAGGAGCCAAAAGACTGAGTGAGTTCAGAGCCATCTAGGGTGACACAGACAGCTGGAAAACATTTTTGGCTACACGGTTCCAGGCTGGTATGGATTACAAAAAACAAAACAAAAACACTTAAAAATAGTGCCAAATTAATGATAAGAAGAAAAAACATGAGGGAAGGAAAGTATCAGGTAGGAACCAAATATCACTAATCACTAAAGAAAATACAACTCAAATTCAAATTTTAAAATTTTACCTCTTCAAATGATACTAATCAAGAAAATGAATTGGTGGGTATGTGTATGCCTTTAATCCCAGCCCTCTGGAGACAGAGGCCAGCAGATGTGTGAGTCAAGCAAGTCTGGTCTATAAAGCTAGTGCCAGGGCCACACAGAGACTCTGAAATGAGGGGGAGGGAGGGAGAAAGAGAGAGAATGAATATGAACAAAGGGAGCTGGGGAGATGGATCATCAGTTAAGAGGGATCTGACACCCTCGTCTGGCTTCTGAGGGAATCAGGCAGGACTGAAGATCATAGGCACACAGTCAAGCGAAACACTTATACATAAACTAAAAAAATTTAATTTTAAGGAGGATATTCTGGTAGGGCGCACAAAATATCCAGGAAATCCAGAACACTATGAAAAGACCAAACCCTATGAATAGTAAAGATAGAAAGAACACAAGTCAAAGGCATAGAAAGTATTTTTTAACAAAATCATAAAAGATAATTTCCCCAATCTAAAGTAGGTGTCTATCAAGATACAAGAAGCACACAGAGAACAGCACAGACAGGACCAGAAAAGACCCCATGACAAATAAAACACTAAATGTAAAATGTGCAGAAGAGAGGATATTAAGAGCTAAATTTTCAATGGAGACTCTGAAAGCCAGCAACACCTGAATGGATGCTCTACAAGCTCTAATTGTGATCAATCACAATTGATGGAGAAAAGTGTCCACAATAAAACCAAATTTAAGTAATTTCTATCTACCAATATAGCTCTAGAGAAGGCACTAGAATAAAAACTTCAGTCTGAAGAGATTAGATATACCCATGAGGACATAAGGAATAAATAATCCAAGAACAGTACATCAAAAATGGGAGAGAGAGAACCAACATCACAACAAAATAATAGGAACCAATAAACACTGCCCATTAATAACTCTGTTAGGGGCCAGGCCAACCCAAGCCTTTCTCTGAGGTCCTGAGGAAAAGGACAAAGAGAATGCTAGTTCTGTGTCCTTGTCCATTCTGGGGCTGGGACTCAGTGTCTCGAGGGCCTCAGGGTTTTCTCCACTGAGGGGCTGTGGTTATCTGTACCAAGGCAGCTTGAGATATCCTGTGTTTCCTTTGCCCAACACTGCTTCATAAACTTTGTCCCATTGTGTGATAACTTCTTGCTAACTCTGAACCATTTTCCCCCTGCAAACAGTATGTAAGATGTTGAGGAGTTCAATAAACTCACTGGCATGAACCATCAGCTTATATAAGCTTATATAGTCCTCCTGACCTCAGTTTTCTGTCTTCTGTATTTTCTCATCCTCAATTATCCTCTCTTTGACAAATTACAGTTTGAGACTCTCATTCCTGCAGTTCTAATCAAATGAACCCAAGAAGCAAGTAGGTGTAGCTATTTTAATATCTGACAAAATAGACTTTAAACCAAAACTAACCAGAAAAGATAGAGGATACTACATATTCATTAAAGTAAAAAAAAATCAACCAAGAAGATATTAATATTCTAAACATTTATACAACTTATACAAGGCCACCCAAGTTCATAAAAGAAACAGTACTACAGCTAAAAATCACATACTGACACACTGGAGTTAAATAACATCATAAATCAAATGTACCTAGCAGACATCTAGGAACACTCTGTCCAAATACTAAAGAATATATTTTTTTTTCTCATCAGCACATGGAACAGTCTCCAAAATTGACCACTTATTAGGACAAAAAAACAATCTCAACAGATACAAGAAAACTGAAATTAACACTGCATCTTATATGTGATCACTATGGATTAAAGCTGGATTTCAACAACAGAACTAGAAGAAAGTATATAAAACTCATGTAAGGAAACTGAACAACTCACTACTGAATGAAAATGGGTCAAAATGGAAACCAAGAAGGCTGACATTAAAACTTTAGAATTGGATAAAAATGAAACACAATAT
The DNA here is from genome assembly GCA_907164525.1 of Lophiomys imhausi. Taxonomy (NCBI): domain Eukaryota; kingdom Metazoa; phylum Chordata; class Mammalia; order Rodentia; family Muridae; genus Lophiomys; species Lophiomys imhausi. The sequence goes on along the minus strand of CAJQZJ010032348.1, from coordinate 2,042,793 downwards.
ACCCAAATCTATGGGACACAATGAAGGCAGTTCTAAGAGGCAAATTCACAACACTAAGTGCCTACATCAAACTGGAGAGATCTCATATTAGCAACTTAACCACACACCTGAAAGCTCTCGACCAACAAGAAATAATACCCAAAAAGAGCAAACAGTAAGAAATATTCAAACAAGGGCAGAAATCAATGGAATGTACAAAAAAAAAAATCGATGAAAGAGTTCGTTCTTTGAAAAAAAATCAGCAATTGTGACACTTAGCCAATTCAACCAAAAGCCAGAGAAGAGATGATCCAAATAATAAAATTAGAGATGAAAGGAGGGACACATCACAACAGACACCAAGGAAACCCAGAGACTCAGGACATACTTTAAATCTTTCTACCAAACTGAAAAACTTGGACAAAATGAATTTCTTAATATGTGCAACCTACCAATGATGAAATAAGCAATTTAAACAGACCCCTAACCCCTAGTGAAATAGAAGCAGTAAAGTTTCCCAACGAAAAAAGTTGAAGGTCAGATAGATTCAGCATAGAATTCTACCAGACCCTCGAAGAATTAATGCCAACACTCAAGTTATTTCACAAAATAGAAACTGAAAGAACATCTCCTAATAATTTACACAAAAGTACAATTACCCTAATACCCTATCCACACTAAGATCCAACAAAAAGAAAACTATAGACTAACAGCCCGTATAGCATCTGAATACAGATGCAAAAATATTCAATACTTGCAAACCAAATTGAAGAATACATCAAAAAGATTGTCTACCATGATTAAGCTCCAGAGATGTAGAAATGGCTCAACATATCAAGTAAACTGATAAACGTAATCCACCAAATAAACAGACTGAAAAACAAAAATTACAAGATCATCACATTAGATTCAGAAAAAGCCCAACAAAATTGAATATCCTTTAATTGTAAAAGTCCTAGAGGGACTAGAGATGTAGGGACATAACATGATAACATAATAAAGGTGATTTACAGCAAGTCCACAGCCCATACCAACCTAACCTAAAAGAAAATCAAAGCATTTCCACTAAAATCAGGAAAAAGACAAGGATACTAGTAGTCTCTCCATATCTATTCAATATAATACTTGAAGTCTTCGCTAGAGCAATAAGACAACTGAAAGAGGTCAAGGGGATACAAATAGGAAAGGAAGAAGTCAAAGTATCTTTATTCATAGATGAAACTATTTTATACATGAGGACCCTAAAAACACCAAGAAACTCCTAGAGTTGATAAACACTTTCAAAAAGTAGAATACAAAATTAGCAATAGTCAGTAGCCTTCCTATGTACAAGTGACAAACATACTAATAAAGAAATAAGGAAAACAACCTTTTGTAATAGTCTCAAAGGGGGGAAAACCATGTATAACAAAAACTTTAAGATACTGAAGAAGGAAACTGAAGAAGATGGAAAGATTTCCCATGGTCAAGGATCGGTAAGATTAATAAAGTAAAAATGGCTGTCCTACCAAAAGCAGTCTACAAATCCAAAGCAATCACTTATCACCCTGGATAAAACACAATTCCAACACAATCTTTCACAGAATGTGAAAGACTATTTTCAACTTCATATGGAAATGCAAAAATACCAAGATAACTAAAACAATCTTCAATAATAAAAGAACTGCTAGAGATATTGCCATCCTTGACTCCAAGTTGTATTATGGAACTACAATAATAAAAACAGGGTACTGGCATAAAAACAGACACATTGATCAATGGAATCAAATTGAAAACCCAGACATAAGTCAATACACCTATGGGTACCTAATTTTTTAGAAGAAAGCCAGAAATACACACTGGAAAAAGACAAGCATCTTCAGCAAACGATGCTGTTCCAACTGGTTGGCTGTACATAGAATTCAAATAAAGTCATACTTATCACTCTGCACAAAACTCAACTCCAAATAGATCAAAGATCTCAACATAAGGCTAAATACACTGAATCTGACAGAAGAGAAAATGGGGAAGTCTTAAACTCATTGGCACAGAAAAGACTTTCTGAACACAACACCATTAGCACAGGCACTGAGAATAACAATTAATAAAAAGGATCTTGTGAATGAAGTAACCCAGACCCCAAAAGACAAATTCGTTTTTGCTTATATGAAGATACTAGCTTTTAAGCTTTTGATGTGCGTGCTACAGCTATTCCTTAACCGATAGGTAAGGGACCTAGTAAAGGACCGGGGAGGGAGGAAAGGATCTCTAGAGGAAGGAGAAAATAGAATATAGTGCTACAGAAAAATAATGGGGAAACTAGAACACAAGGGTAAAATTGGGGGTGGGTGAGAGAAAAGGAGAAAGGAGGGGATATGAGGAGGGAAAACATTAAAGGTCATCTGAAAAAATCCTATGGGAAGAAACCTACTTGTAGAATAGCATCTGAACCTGTGGGTCACCACCCCTTTGGAGGTTGAGCAACCCTTTCACAGGGATCACCTAAGACCATCGGAAAACACAGATATTACAACTATGAAGTAGCAATGAAAATAAATTTATGTTGGGGTCACCAGAACATGAGGAACTGTATTAAAGGGCCACAGCATTAGGAAGGTTGAGAACCACTGCTATAGAGGCTTCATAAAATATATACATATATGTAAGATATTTAAATGGAGCCATCAAATAAAAGAAGAGACAATTCCCCAACTAGATACATCAACATGTCCCAAACTGCCACCTAGTGAAACCTCTAGTGCCATGAATGAGTCACATCTTGTGAAGTTGGCGGTCAAAGGGGTCCCAGGGAGCATCCTCCCACCAAACATCACTCAATCGCTCTTGCCAAGGCTATTGGTTCCTCTCTACAACCTGATGGGAAAGGCCTCTTTCTGAAAATAACACTTACTTCTGTCATCAAACATGGAAATGCTGAGCTGGAGCCTAACTAGAAGATTCACATCTACTGACTAGTATTCCTGGTGCTGGCATTCTGCATGCTACCATTGAAGAAAGGTAATCATCACTATCACTCAGCTACAAAACCTTCAGCCTACCTACAAGATATACTGGCGCAATATGTCACCAATATTATGACAGTAACCAACCATTTTTTGATTGGATTTAAGGCCCACTCCATGCGACAGAGTTCATACACAATACTGCTAATGTGGCCACGAACATAAGACTAGCTAGATCATAGGCCTAAGTACTATTATTTTGCTAAAGGAACACAGCAATTAAAATGATTCCCAATGACATATTGGTATAACTATAAATCTGTACTTTTCTCAAGTCATGTCAGGGAAGCTTCTTGGAGTAGATGAAAATTAACACAGAGAATCCTAAGTGGACAATGTGCAAAGAGTGAGAGACTGTGGATCCTTAGTCCTAACGTCTTAGTCAAACCCTTCTCCTCAAGGCTCAGAGATCATGTGGAAGAGGGTAAAGTACTAGCTGAAAGACTGTAAGAGCCAAAGATGATGGGTGACTCCAAGGAAACAGGGTCTTTTATATACAACAGGACTGATGCACACAAGAAGTCAGACTGTGGCAGTACACACAAGACTTGTACAAGTTCTAATGAGATGGGATCCCTGTAGTCCCAATGCAGCTGCCACCACTACAGCTGTGATCAAAGCAGCTGAGGTAGCAATTCATCAAAATGCCCACCCCCCTTCCCCAAGTGTCAGTAAAGTGCCTGAGCAGCATGCCACAAAAGCTTACTGGCCAGCTGCTGACAAAGGAGCTGTCCTGCCTCAGCAGTTGTCCTGCCTCAGCCTGCTGATGACTAGGGGAGCAGTCCACCAAGACATCTTTCCTGCATCAGCTTATGGCCATCAAGGGAGCTTCCACAGAGGCAGCATCTCCTCACCAGTCTCAGTCAGCCACTCATTGTCCAGGGAAAGACATTCTTACCATGGACTCTCTTTCTTAACTTTGTATACCTTTAAAAACTTTGTATACTTTACAAGAAAGTGTCCAGGTCTCCACCTGAGGAGCCCCAGCATACAGGCCCCACTGTTTCAAGTTTTGCCTCTGGGCTCCCCCTACATTTTTCCCTGGGTGTCCCCTCTTCAGCCCTGTAACTCCCCTGTGATCCCTGAAATGGTGCAGGGACCTACAGATTATGTTACTGGCCCCTTCTATATCCCTAGACAGTTACACCTCTGGACTCCAGTGGGGCTGAGGAAACACTGGGAAGCTGGAGCCACCAACACAGTAGTCTTCCCTTAGGGCCTCAGCTGACAGGGAACTCAGAGGAGGGAGGCTGGTCTGTGAGCTCTGTGGCCATCTCTGGCAACAATGTATGAATTCACAGTTTAGTTAAGGAAAGTTGTTTTGTTGGAGTTCAAGTTTGTGTAAATCCCCTAAAGTTTGAGTTAATAGGCCCTTCTCTCACACCTCTCCAGCCCTGCAATGGGACCCCTCCCAGATTTATGCTAATTTTAGGTGAGTAAAATCCCACCAATCCCTAAGCTCCCCCAAGTTTAGGACTTGAAAGCCTACCAACCCTCTGGAAATCACAGCCCTAGAAAGCCCCGCCCCCCCAAAAAAACATATATAAGCTTTGAGCGTCCTCCATTCCTTGCTGTCCTCTCCTGGGAACAGGGGCAGCCATACCCTGGATTTGTCCCACGCCCTCCAATAAAATCTCCTTTATGATTGCTGCCTGCTGAGATTCTCATTCTTGGGGAAGAAGCCAAGAAGCAAATAAGAGAAGAAGGACCTTAGACCTGGCTCCTCAGTTCAGCTGGGGGTGAGTGAGGAAACTCCCTCCCCATGAGCTGCATGATCTCTGTTGAGGAAGCCGCCTCTCAGAGCTGTGTGGTTTTTGAGCTCTTGAGTCTCAGGATACCTGCTGGCAAAGGGAAAAATCAGTTTTCTCCAATGGAGTATCACTGGGTATATCAATTACATTCCAAAGCAGGCCATATGGCCAGGAGTAGTTGGCCAACACAAAATGAACTCCATTTTTTAGTTATTACTATTCTTATTTTAGTGGTGGACTTTTTGCTTCATTTTGGTATTTTATCAGTCTTTTGCTTGTTTATTTTGAAAGAGAAAAAAAGGAACATAGAGTTGAGTGGGTAGAGAGGTAGGATCTGGGGAAGTTCAGAGAGGGGAAAAACATGATCAAAATAAAAACAAAAAGCGCACAGGTAGCAACTTCCTGAACAGAACACCAATAGCTCAGGCACTAAGACAATCAATCAATAAATGGGACCTTATGAAACTAAAAAAGCTTTTATAAGGCAGAGGACACTGTCATTAGAACAAAACGACAGCCTACAGATTAGGAAAAGATCTTCACCAACCCCACATCCAACAGAGGGTTAATATTCAAAATATATAAAGAACTTAAGAAATTAAACACCAAAAAATCAAGTAACCCAATCAAAAAGTGGAGTATAGAGCTAAATTGAGAATTCAAAAGAGAGGACTCTCTAAAGGTCGAGAGGAACTGGAAGAAATGTTCAAAATCTTTGGTTATCAGGGAAATGCAACTCAAAACGACTCTGAGATTCCATCTCACACCCTTCAGAATGGCTAAGATCAAAAACTCAAATGATAGCACCTGCTGGTGAGGATGTGGAGAAAGAGAAACACTCCTCCGTTGCTGCTGAGTGTGCAAACTTGTACAACCACGTTGGAAATCAATTTGATGATATCTTAGAAAATTGGGAATAGTTCTACCTCAAGACCCAGCCATATCCCTCCTGGGCATTTATCCAAAAGATTCTCCATCAAATCACAAAGACATTGCCTCAACTATGTTCACAGCAGCTTTATTTGTAATAGCCAGAAACTGGAAACAATCCAGAAGTCCTTCAACTGAAGAATGGTGTGAAAATGAAGTGAAAATGAAAAACTGTGGTACATTTACACAATGGAATACTACATAGCTTTCAGAAACAAGGAAATCATGCAATTCGCAACCAAATGGATGGATCTAGAAAAGCTCATCCTAAGTGAGCTGACTCAGTCCCAGAAAGATAAACATGTTATGTATTCTTTTATAAGTGGATATTAACCATATATCACAGGACAACCATCCTACAACCCACAGACCCAAACAGACCCATAGCGTAGGAAAAACTCCACCCAGCAGTGAGACATGGCACCTGTTGCAGGTTAGTGGATCACCTTACACTAGATGTGGTGCCATTTCAAGTCCTTGGCCCTCACATGACTGATGAATGAGGGAGTATATGTGGGGGCCCATTTCATCTGAGGAGAAGAAGAGGACTGAGAAGAGGAATAGTGAGGGAGAGAGAAAGGGAGGGAGGAAGAGATGGACCGGGAGGGGAGGAGGGAGAAAACTATGTTTGAGAGGAAACTTGAAAAAACAAATTAACTTAAAAAAGGTAACTAAGCATAAAAAATATGATAAAAATAAAATATAAAATTTCAAATGATATAATTTACCAAAGGCATACTTGCCTTAATGGCATGAAAGGAAAAATGGTCTTAATTTCAAGTTAGAATGTTAGACTACAGGGTACTACATAGCTAATACATTCTTGGATATCAGTTTATAAGATTTTTCTGTATATAAAGGATATTTTCATTGTTTGGTATTAAAAAGGCAGTCAAGAGATTTAAAATGTAAGTAAATTAAGAGTTACTACAGTTCAAACTGGTTTTCTAAATCTCTCAGAGTTGAAGTAACTTGGAGCTAAGATAAAAATATTTGAGAAGGGTGGTGTTAGCCCATGCCTTTAATTCCAGCAGAGACAGGAGGATCGCTATAGAGTTAGTTGTCTTGTAAATTCTAGAGTTACACTGAACAGCCGTGGTGATGTTCATAAAAATGTTCACACCTTTAATCCCAATACCTGAGAGGCATACACCTTTAATCCCAACACACTGGAGACAGGAATATGCAGATCTTTGAGTTCAAGGCCAGCCTGACAAAGAGCAAGCTCCAAATACAGAAATTAAGATCCAGGGTGGTGGAGCACACCTTTTGATCTCAATAATTGGGAAGCACACGCCTTTGATCTTAACACTTGGGAGGCAGAGGCAGGCACATTTACAATAAATTTAAGTTTAAAAGCTGCTTGCAAAAGGAATGCTGAAATTCAAAGTGAATTGTCCTTTGTGATCTCACAATATATACACTTAAAGGTATGTTTAGTTCCAAAATATCAAAAGAATTTTTTTAATCTCAATTGAAAGATAATATTTTTAATATTGTAAAAAAAAAAAGTTTGCTCTAGGAAAGATATTACCTGCCCCCCCCCCAAAAAAAGTAGCACCCCAGAGTTAGGATTATTAGGGCAGAGCTCTGTTTTTATCTTTCCAGGAGATTAAAAACACCCATCTAAGGAGTCCATGGACAACTGAAACTTCTGAAGAACAGGGACCAGACACGAAAAGAAGACAAGTAGCCCAAATGATCCAGCTACGCAAGACTGCCTTAATAGCTGTTTTCTCAAAAATCTACACCCGGAGCAACTCAAAATGGCTAAAAAATATGGTTCTGCTACACAGACTGTTCCAGACCAGGACTTCAGTAAAGCCCTGAACTTTCCCACCCAAAGTTCAGCTTCTGATTACAAACTTCTCAGGACGTTTAAAAAGCTGAGCACAAAAAGACTGGACATCAAATGTTACTATTAACTTGCTTAACCATTTCTCCATTCTTATCTGGGCCTCCAAACAGCTTTCCTACATCTCAAATCAAGCAGGAAGCAATTTTAAGAGAGTGATGTCCCATTCCCAGAAGGTGGGGTTGGTGATCCCCCCACTTTGGTCATTTGATGGGTTATAGATGTTTGTTGCTAGTTAGGGGGAGAGATTACAAGTTGTTTAATGGTCTTGATAAAAAAGGTTTTGGAGGTTAGACCCAGGAAAGACTTGAAAAGAAAAAAGGGGATACAGACATGATATAGGAATGATAAAGAAAAAGGGATAGATTATTTAATATGCTCTTATATCTTTGTATACTGATACAAAATTATGATATTTGGTTACATTGGTATTGATCTTTGTATATTGATACAAAATTAAGGTTAACTCTTTTTAAGGTATTGTACCTATGTAATGTTTAAAAATGCAATGTGAAGTTTTGGCCTTTTGATAGCAACTGTCACAAACTGTTTAGGATAATTAAGAAATGCAAACTAATAGTCATTCAAACATCATTTTGTTAGGTATTAGCATAGTATATCATAGATGTTTTCTAAGTTAATCAGAAATCAAGTTGCTAAGAGACAAGCAACTTTTGCTTATCCAAATATACTAAGATAGATAGGTGGTCTTCAAAAACCTCAAGAAATCTGTAGAATATGGCATTCAAAGATATTTTAAAATTTTTTGATACTGAGACATGTCAGCTCCTGACAGCACCCCCTTATTCTACTCCAAGTAGATGATGAGCATCAAAGAATCTCCAATTGGAAATGGTTGCATTAGTGGCAAGCCTGTCACTTGGCAAGAAAAATTCCTTGATTGAACTGTAGACAGAATGCTGTCTAAAAAGGACAAAACTTGGAAGCAGGTGAGTCCACAGCCTAGCTCTGCCAAGACAAGATAGGCAAGTCCTTAATAATTCCTGGGCCAAAAGGCTGAAGATAGAGGCTTTAATGTATGGAGAGAAATTGGGGATTGTGCAGGCAGCCAGTTGTCTGTCATTTCTTAGTTTTGGAAGCTGCTGGCTCTGCACTTCCTGTTTATTCAGACATATTTATCCTTCTCAGGTCTCTGATATGGTTGAAGACTAGAGAGTTATAGTCTCACAGTTAAATTTTAAGTTGTTTAGGAATTAAAAGGATGTTCAAGGTCTAAGAAGATGTTTTTAAGTTGGTAATGCAAGTTAGGATGGAAATTGAGTTAGGTATAGAACTTTAAACTCAAGGAGATAGAGAGATAATAGAATACTAGTATCAGTTGCTATGATACATATGGACTGGACAATGGGAATGTATGTTACACCTTATAATTTTCATAATTGTGGTCTAATTGTTCTTATTGTTTTATATTGTATTTATTGTTATAAGAAAAGCCGTTTATTGGAATAAATGAGGGAGCTGTTGAAGGGAAAAGATACACCTTAAATTAAAAAAAAGCAGATAGAAGGGTGAGCAGGAAGAGAGTAGGAGGGTGGGATGGGGAGGGGGAGGAAGGAGGGGACTATGATTGAGATGTAACTTAAAGAAATAAATAAATGTTTAAAAAAACTAAACTAAAAGCACCTAGGGGGCAGGGGACTCAGCTCTAAGGAACTAACTCATATTAAATATAAATCAGCTCCCCAAACCGTGCCTATAATATAGATTGTCAGTTAACAAAAAAGATAGATGGCTCATCAGTTAGGAGCACCTGCTGTTCTTTCAAAGTTTGGTTCCCAGAGCCCATCAGCAGCTCGAAACTGCCTGTAACCTTGCTCCAGGGGACCTGACAGCCTCTTCTGGCCTACACACACACACACACACACAGAGTACACATTCACAGATACACATATAAACCTAATTTAAAAATGAATACAAAACCTTCAAAACAAAAGTAGCAAAACTTAAAAACACACACACACACACACACACACACACACACATCGACTGAATTCTTATATTTTACTATTCCTGGACAAATAACTTGACCCCTATCAAAAAGTGTGTTTTCTATCCTTTAGAAATAATATTCTTAATAGTTTACTTCTGTAGGTAGACATCATGTCACCACCATGTTAACATTTCTCTAAGATATTATTGTTTTATTATATATAAAATACATATATTATATAATAACTTTTCCAAAGAAAAACTAAACCTTAACTCTTTTCCTACATAAAACTGAATACTAAGAGAATTACAGTGAGATGGCAGGCACCAGGCAGGAGGAGCTGCAGTGGCAAGTGAGCTTCCTGGAGGTGGCCCATGGCTTTGTACGGCTGCGATGAGTGTACCCTGGAGAGACATAGCCTCAGGGGCTTGTCTCAGATTGTTTCTCCTCGCTGATGTGCCTTCCCATGTTTGTCATTGCTGTACTCCTCAAACATCTGGCATGGTACTACCGGGCATGGGGAGACCCTCACTGACTATAGTCTAGTGTGACTGGACAAATTCCCTAAATATCAACATGAAGATATACTTTCATGAAATGATGCTGTTTAGTGAACTGATATTTTTATAATTCCTAATGATTTTATGGAATCCTAGTTTGAGTCAATAATTTTGAGAAGTTACAAAGTCAAGATAGTTGATAGAAAGTTTAAATTTAGAATTGAAAGTAGGAGCTTTCATGCATTACAAGCACATAAATTGCACTAGGAAAGAAAAATAGGCTTGGAATAAATTATAGATTATCAGCAGTTAATTATAAGAAAAAACTTTGCTACTATGGGCTTGTCCTGCTTAAACCTTGCTAACCTATGACATAAAAAAAAAGTACTGCTTTGACCTTTCAGTGATCTCATGGAGTGAAAGAGAAGATGAAGAATGTTTAGTTAGGTATGAATCTTAATGGAAAAACATGTACTCAATAGTCCTGCTGTAATCCTTAAACAGTGTTAACCTGTGACATGAACTATTGCTTTGAACTTACACTGAATTTGTGGAATGAAAAGATAAAGGATGTTTAATTAAAGTATGAGTTTTAATAGAAAACATGTAATCAATAATCCTGCTGTAACTCCCTCTTGTTAATCAATAATTCTGCTATAACTCTCTCATGTGTAACGATTTAATCTGTTTTTGTGATAATTGCTTTTATGGATATAAGGTAATTTTTCTTACATAAAAAATTTGTCTTAGGAGGTATAAAAGCTGAGGATAAAAATAGTTTATTGGAGCTTGTTGGAGTTTGCTCCATCCACCGGGTATGTATATGTGTGTATATATGTAAAATGGTTGGAGCTCACTGGAGTTTGCTCCATCTACTAGATATGTGTACGTATATATGTAATTATGTATGTATACACATGTATATAAGTAAAATGGTTAGAGTTTGCTCATTGGAGCTTTGCTCTATCCACCAAGTATGTGTATATATGTAACATTGGAGTTTTACTTCATCCATAAAAATGTGTATGTATCTGTCTGTCTCTTATGTATATAACAGAACATGAAGTTGTTGGGAGCCTGTCTTGCTTCATCCACCAAATGTGTGTGTGTATGCTTTTTTCTCCTTTTCTTTCTCTACTGTCTAGCCACCATCAGTGGCAGCCTAATGTGCCATCAGCAAGCACCATTAATCCCTGCTAGCCATCACCAGTGGCAGCCTTATGCCAGGAGCCATCAGCTCTTGCCCCTGAAGAGTTAAAAGAGTTCAAAGAGTTTTAGAGTTTCTCACCAGTTACAAGCAGTACTGGCCCAGGTCACCAGGAGCTGGTGGCTCCTTTCAACCACCATCAGTAGCAGCTTATGCCAGGTGACATCAGTACTGGTTTCTCCCTCCTCACTTTCTCCTTTTAATTGCCTGCTGCTATCGGCAGAGGACCCTCACTAGGTACCAAAAGTATCTACCCAATGTCACTGACTATATGTCCACCTGCCTCAGCTTACCCTGTGGTGTTGAAGCTGAACTTTGACAGAGAGACAGGTGTTGATTTATCTGTAACCCTAGTACTTGGGAGGCAGATACAGATTGATTACCACAATTTTGAGGCCAGTTTAACCTACAGAGAGACCCTGTCTCAGAACACAATAAAAGGACAGTCAGAACTGATGATACCTGTGGTCATCTTCCTTGTTCTATTTAAAGAGTAGCCTTAGAAAAGCAATTTAGATGAAAGTTTTGGAGAAATTATTATAATGGTGATAAATTATCTAATTTCTACTGTGGCTATTTTTAAAAATATTAATGTGTATACATGTTCTGGCTGCATATCTATGTACAACATGCACACAGTGTCTGCAGAGCCCAGAAAGTGGCCTTTGTGAACTGCCGTTATGGGTCCTGGGAATTGAACCCAGGAGTAGGCAGCACTATTAATCATTAAACCATCTCTCCATCCCCTTCTGTTGCTACTTTTATGTTTTAAGTTGAAATACATTTATTTAGAAAAAACTATGAGCCCGACGTCTGACACACTCTTGGGCTCTATACGCTCAGATTCATGGCTTTTTATCTCAGTTAGCTGCTAGGCAACAGATATTGCTTGATTCATGATGCCTGTATTCACAAATTCATGAGATGATGATAACCAAGTAAACCTATTCCAAGCACCCACATGGAGGTCTCACAAAAGCCTAACACACCAGCTCCAGAGGATGCTGACACCTTCTCCTGGCTTCAGTGGGCACTGTATGCATGTGGTGCATAGATACTCATGGGCCCAAAGGCATCAAACATACCTGTGTACAGACATACAAGAAAACAAAACAACCATGCAGAAAAAAAAAAATATATATATATACACATACTATAAAATATATAATATATAAAAATATATAAATATATCAAATGTATGACATAAAATATAGTATAAAATATAATACATAAAAACAGATCATATGTATTGCACACTATATGGCTGCACAATGCTAGTCCTAGAAGCAAACATCACTAAATAAAAATTTCACTGCTAAAGTTCTGAGAGATGGCTCATGCCAAAGAGGGCCACAAAAACATACACTCATATAGAAATCCTCCCCAAATATCCATGATCTTGCTGTTCCTCTGGATTGCACACCAGATGGAGATGTTAAGTCTCTACTGCTAAGGCCAGCCTTGGTGGTACACACCTTTAATCCCAGCACATTGTAGGCAGGTGAATAATCATTGTGAGTTCCAGGACAGCCAGACCTACATAGAGACTCTATAAAAAAAAAAAAAAAAAAAAAAAAAAAAAAAAAAAAAAGCCTCACTGCTTGACACCACACACTTGGGTTTCAAGACATTGAGAAATCAAGTGTTCCTCCGTTTCTGGCTAGCTTTCAAAGTGCAGGAAAATGCTGTGCAGGCTGCTTGGGGTGAGGAGGATCAAGGGTCTCACTGAGCTGTGAACCCTACAAACTACAATATTGAACTGCATGGGAAGATGCCCAACCGCAATAGTGGCATGACTGTTATGAGGGTAACCAACTGCTTTCTGCTAGAATTTGAGGCATATTCTATAAGAGGGAATCCATGCTTCCTAATACTGGAAACCTGGTCAAAACTCCATGCTTGCTGGGTGTGACAGCACATGTATTTACTCCTGTGGAGTTTGGGAAGCAAGGACCAGCAGATCTCTGTAAGTTCAAGACTATCCAGATCTACACAGTAAGACTCTGTCTCAAAACAAAATAAACCAAACTAAAAGCACTCATGCTTGGGGAAGTCATATATCCAACAGGGTAGGAGGCATTTACTAATCTTGGCTAGTAAATGGACATAGTATAAAAGTCCCTCCTAATTACCCTGTTTATACATAGAGACAAATGCTACTCTTAACCTCAATCAAAGAAGACTCTACAATGAACCATGGTGAATACTCATGGCTGCTGAAGAAATAAGTATAAATGATGGAGAAGGGTTCATCCCTAAACAAGACATTTATATCACTCACCCTAAGCTTCAGGAATATCAAGGAAAAGGGGACAGAAAGAATTCAAGAGTTAGAAAACAGAACCCCTACAAAATGCCATCTTCTAGGTAGATAAAGCCACTCCAATAGGAATTCACAGCAGCTGGGGCTAATGGTATTGAGGGACCTGTCAACCATGAATGGGGAAGGGCTTCATGAGCCCCTACTCTTCCTGTAACTCTTGGCTACTGACACTTCTAGAGATGATAAGTCATTTCAGTTGTATACCCGTTGGTGAGGCCATCATACTTCAAATGATCATTCTAAATTCATGGTCACATAGATGATTCTCAATGGGTTACAAAACAATAGAGTCATAAACATGAGGAAGAGATTCGTAGGGAAGAAGGGAGTATGACAGGGATGGCAAACAGGTAAAGGAGATGGGGGAGATGACCAGAATGTATTAGATATGGGTATAAAATTATATAAGAAAATTAAAAAACAAAACAAAAACAAACAAACATTAAAAACTTTGGGTTTGTGATATGGCTGAGCAGGTAAAGGTGCTTGTTGCCAACTCTGGTTATATGTGATTTCAATCCTCCCGAGACCACACCATGGGAGGAGAGAACTTTCAAATGCAAGTCATTGGGTATGCAAGAACACAAATAAAATGATTTTTTTTAAAGAAGAAAAAAAAAAACAAACAAAAAACCTTTTTCTGTGCAACTCTGGCTGTTCTTGAACTCTATAGACTAGGCTGGCCTCGAACTCACAGAGATCTGCCTATCTCTGTCTCCAAGGTGATATTAAAGGCATGTGCCACCACCACCCAGCATACAACAAAATCTTTAATCTCTGGATGTGATGGCTCACATCTGTAATCCTGCCAAGGGTGAGGCTGAGGGAGAAAGATCACCACAAATTCAACCAAGGGCAGACTGGCCTAGAATTTACCTCAAATGTCAAGTAACTTTAACCCTTTCAATAGAGCTTTGTGTTGTCTTTTCCTTACTATAAAAGCATTATATTTTCATTTAAATGTTTTCTTAATATATCAAAAAGATTAAAAATTTGCAACTAAAGTCTGGAACTTCAAACTTGTCTCAGAATTGAGTGCCCGAACATTCCTCATCTGTATATTCACTCATTCAAGTCTTAAGTGTCAGGATCAGGCACTTAAGTGTTATTTCTAGAATTATGCAAAATTCTGAATAGAAATGGCTACTAAAATCAATTCAAGGATCAGTGAGATGGCTCAGCACATAAAGGTGTTTGCCATCAAGCCCAATGACTTGAGTTTGAGCTCTAGAACCCACATGGAGAAATCAAGTTCAGAAAAAAAAAACAAAACAACAACAAAAAAACCACCCTCTAACTTCTACACACCTACTTTGACTCTCAAGACCACATACGAGCATAAATATGTAATTAATAACTGTCAAAAGTTTTCAATCATAAAATTATGTTAATACTATAAATATCACTGTGGGTTGGACACTTGTGGATTCATCCAATTGCAGGTGAGAAAAACTACCTACTTGATCTGTAGACTTTTTTTTTAATCCCCCCAAACTATATACAGCATTTAGGTTGTTGTAGTGAGAATTTTGTGATTTTGGTTTCTTTAAAATGGGGGCTGGAGAGATGGCTCAGCAGTTAAGAGCACTGGCTGTTCTTCCAAAGGACCCAGGTTCAAATCCCAGCACCATATGGCAGTTCATAACTGTCTGTAATGGCCGGGTGTGGTGGCACACCCCTTTAATCCCAGCACTCGAGAGGCAGAGGCAGGTGGATCTCTGTGAGTTCTGGGCCAGCCTGGTCTACAAAGGGAGTCCAGGACAGCCAAGGATACACAGAGAAACCCTGTCTTGAACTCCCCCCCCCAAAATAAGAAAAAAAAACCCACAAAAATGAGAGGCAGGCAGACTGTGAGTTCAAGGCCAGCCTGGTCTACAAAGCGAGTCCAGGACAGCCAGAGCTGTTACACAGAGAGACCCTATCTCGAAAAAAAAACAAAAACAAACAAACAAACAAAAACAACCAACCAAACAAAAACACCACAAAAATGTTATGGGAATATGTTTTTGCTTTAATCCCAGGTGTAGAATATGGGGCTGCTTCAGACTGTCCACAGCCCCTGACTGTGATTTGTCTCATGTTCTGGCAGGGATGTGATTTTGCCAGCTGCAGATAGTTTCTGCAAGTGTATGACGTTTGGAATTCTGGGGACTCTTCAGAGGTTATATAAATACTAGAGCTCCGAGAGGGGATGCACTACTGGTTGCTGTTTATCAAGTTGTCATGCACAAAGAGATGCATAGAAGAAAATGAATATCCTGATGATGATCACACTCACCCCTAGGAACCTGATGTCCCTAATCATCAGGAAGTAGTCTAACATATCAATGCCCCCTTTCCCCTCTAACCTTCTTTCCCTCCTACCTAGTGTTGAGAAGTTGGAAGGGAGGAATAAACAATGGAGAAGGGTGTTAGAAAAAGGAACCCACAAAGTAGCCAAAAGTCCAGCTACAGGTTATATTAGGTATTATTATCTCAGAAAAAAAACTACAGGTCATAAAAATACTAGGCCACTTCATTAAGGGACTTTAATGAAACTTTTGAGGCTGGAGTGATGGTCAGCAGTTCAAATCATGTCAGCTTATAACTAGCTAACTCCAGTTTCAGAGGATCTAACTCCCTCTTCCAGTCTCAAAGGGTACCAGTTACTCATGCAATACATATATATATACACACAGGCAAAACACTCATACACATAAAGTAAAATTAAACTTTAAGGACTGTTGTGTTGCAGGATATTTGATCACACTGTGAACCCTGAGATTGTAAACTGTAAAATCTGCTTCTAATTGTGTTTTGGCTCAGCCTTTGATCCTATAGCTTTTTGTTTACTGTAAACAAGCACTTGTGTGGCTCAGCCTTAGCATACACCTTTAATCCAAGAGTTAAACAAAGTCAATCATAGGTCAAGAGGCAGAGCAAGAAAAGAGCTGAGAGGGAGTGAACATGAGTAAACAGAAAAGAAGGACATTGAGCAGAAGGGTTATTTAAGAGAAGGGGCCCTTTCCTTCAGAGATGTCAGCTGCGTGAGCTTAGTAGGGTTTTTTTTTTTCCTTCTGGGATGTTGGCCAAGAAGGAAGGGCAGCTGGGTTCTTTCTCTGCCTCTCTGAACTAGCAAGTTTTCACCCTAGCATCTGGCTCCTGAGTCTTCATTGGTAAAAAAATCAAATGATTGGGATTTTTAAAACAACACTGCTGTTAAAAACACCTTAACAGGGCTAGAGAGTTGGCCAAGTAGTTAGAAGTATTCCATGCTCTTGCAGAAAACCTGACTTCCATTCCTGGCACCTACATGACAGCTCTCATCTGTAACTCCTATTCCAGGGAATCTGACACCCTTTTCTAGCATCTATGAGCACCAGGCACACATGTGTTATATATACATACATACATGCAGGCAAAATAGTCATATGCATTAAGAAGAACCTAGGGGAATGGAATGAAAAAGAAACCTGAGACTGTCATAGTGGCGCCAGAGCCAGGTGACCACTGAGTGACTGCTGATTGTGATGTTTCTACAGACAGACTTTGAAGAACAGTTGCCCTCAAAGAACATATCCCTGAGGATATTGTGATATAGGTATCTTTTCTAAAGTGTTATGGTTGGTTGGTAGGTGTTCATAGATATTAATAAATAGTTTTAAGTTATGCTTACAGATGGCGCCCAAAGTGGGACAGGAATCATGGGTAACTTGGTTTTCAAAGCTGTAGAGGAAAATGCAGGTTTTGAACGTATGACACAGGTTGTCACCAAAATGGCAACTATTGCTGCTGAGTTCTTTCCTGTCTTACACTTAGAAGGAATTTTTTTTAATGTTTTCTTTTTTGTCTTCTTTATTAGCTTACCAACAGATAAAGCTTACCATAGCTTTACACTAAAAGGTTTGAAAATGGAGGTTGAAGAACCTAAAAAGCACAAAACCTGAGGAAAGGAGAACACATAGGGTCAGAGAAACAAAAGTTAGATGATGATAAGCTTGCCATGGCCTTGCAGATTGAAAGTTTACTAATACAGTTGAATAGCTTTAAAAAGAAAAATTTGCTGGGGGTGGTGACTGAAACTGGGAATTTTCCACTGTATGAAAGAGTGAAACAGGCAGAGTTGGAATGCACACTGTGGCCCTGTCCTGCACTACACACTTTACTATCCAGGGTTCCGCAGCCCTTGGATATGGCAGCAGAACAGGGGGACAGGGTTAGTGTGAAGCCAAGTGCACCCCTAGAGGAGTTGACTTGTATTACACACGCACCCATCAGCCTTTCCAGTAATTTTTCAAAATAGGCCTGGTAATAATGAGAATCAAGCAAATCATGAGATAAATGGCGTCCAATAGACATGTTGGATTTAAAGTGATTTAAGGAGCCTAGTGTTTCTGGAAGGTACTGGTGTCAGCTATGCTAGAAGGTAGTCAGCAATTACAATAATTGTCGTGGTGGAGGTACAGAGCCACAAAAGTAGAACATAATACAGCAAGGGGGATAAATGTCAGAAAAGACCAATTGCTTGGTGAGGGACATTATGCTGACATAAGGGAACAAATTCATTTGGATGATGTCATGATAGAACAATGCAATGTTGCAGCTCTAAGAGCTTGGGATACAATTGCTGAGGCTAGGAAAAGATCTATTTCATATACTAAGGTAATACAAGGTCCTGGAGAAACCTTCACAGGTTTTTTTTAGAGAGGTTGACTTCAGTTGTGGATAGAACTGTATCAAACTCTTATGTCAGACAGGAGTTGATAAACACCTTGGGATTTGAAAATGCAAATGCTTAATGTCAAAGGGTAATTAGATCATAGAAAGTTCAAGCAGCTCCAATAGATGAGTGGATAATACACACAACTGACAGCCGGGCGTGATGGCACACGCTTTTAATCCCAGCACTCAGGAGGCAGAGGCAGGCAGATCTCTGCGAGTTCGAGGCCAGCCTGGTCTACAAAGTGAGTCCAAGACAGCCAGGGCTGTTACACAGAGAAACCCTGTCTTGAAAAACAAACAAAAAAAAGACACAACTAATATAGGTTCTCAGGAGCATCAGGCCAATGTCATAGGACAAGCCATTGCTAGGGGCCTTACCTGGTACTTTAATTGTGAATTTGGTCATTTCCAAAGAAATTATACAGCTAAAAATTTCAGAGCTCAAACTGGCTTCAGACCTCAAAATGGCAGGTTCCTTGACCCTGCAGAATATGGTCATAAAAGGGAACAAGCGGTTTCTGGCAACAATGGAATATCAAGGCTTCTGGGATTTTGTAGTTACCATGTTGAAAAGGTAAACACTGGGGGCTGGCTCAGTGGTTAAGAGCACTGGCTGTTCTTCCAAAGGACCGGGTTCAAATCCCAGCACCCACATGGCAGTTCACAGCTGTCTGCAATTGCCAGGTGTGGTGATACACGCCTTTAATCCCAGCACTTAGGAGGCAGAGGCAGGCGGATCTCTGTGAGTTCAAGGTCAGCCTGGTCTACAGAGTGAGTCTAGGACAGTGAATGATACACAGAGAAACCCTATCTCCAAAAAAAAAGGTAAACACTGGTCCCAGGATTGCAGATCCAAAAGGGAGGTCAGAGGTAACCTCTTGCAAGGAAATGAAGGGGGGGGGGGGCAGGGAAACAAAACAAGGACTGTCAGTTTGAGGCCCTAAAGCAAGAAATATGAACCATCTTCCTTTGGCCAGCAAGGAGATAACAAGCAGGCAGGAAAAACAAAATTAACTATTGCCAAGCTTATGCATGCTACTGCAGGTAGTACAGCATTGGATCTGGCCACAGATGAGTCTATTACACTATCCCTAACAGTTGAATGTTATAAATTAATCACTGGTGATTATGGTCTTTTACCATCAAGGACACTAGGACTAAACATGGGAAGAAGTGGATTAACTTCTCAAGGATTTATTGTGCATCCAGGTATTATATAGATGGTGATTGCAAGGAAGAAATTAAAATCATGGCATATGTTAATAAGGAGATGAAAATTAATGCACGGGATAGAATTGCTCAGCTGCTGTTGTTTTCTTACACCAAGGGCAAGGCTGCTCCAGTAGAAAGAACAGGAGCACTTGGGAGTACCAGAAAGTGTGTATTCTGGCAAAAAATGGTGAATGTTAAGAGACCCAAATTAAAAGTACAAATGAATAATACTGAAAGAGAAGGACTGGTCAATACAGGAACTGATGTCAGTATTCTATCCCAAGAGTCTTAGAATCCAGAATGGCCACTTTAAAGGGTCTACACACAGTTTCTAGGAATTAGTAAGTCATCACAAATCAACAAAGTATACAGTGGATTAACTGTGTGGGACCAGAAGGCCCAACAGGGAAGTTGAGACCCTACGGGGCAGACATATCCATAAATTTATGGGGAAGGGATCTTTTACAACAATGGGGCACTCTAATATTCCTACAATCCCAGAAACAGCAAATGTTGGCATTAGGATTGAAATAATAGATGCTTCTGGGGAAGGTATTGATAAGAGTACTCAAGAACAATCACAAGCTGTGTCTATTGTCCGAACACAGGACACCACAAGGACTGAGTTTCCAAATTTATACTAGGGGACACTGCTGAAATTCCAACAGATTTACCCTTAAAATGGCATAAAAATAATCTTGTGTGACAAGAGCATTGACCCATAACAAAGGAAAAACTGCAGGCATTGGAACATATGGTACAACAACAGCTGGAGGCTCATCATATAGAAGAGTTTACCAGCCCATCGAATTCTCCTGTGTTTGTCGTAAAAAAGAAATCAGGAAAATGAAGAATAACAGATTTTAAGAGTGAATAGAGTAAGTCAACCCATGGGTCCTTTACAGCTTGGTATTCCTTTACTTTCTTTACTACCAAATGGCCTATAAGCATATTTGATTTAAAAGATTGCTTCTTCACAATTCCATTGCATAAGAACGATAGGGAAAGGTTTGATTTCTCTGTACCTAC
The DNA here is from genome assembly GCA_907164525.1 of Lophiomys imhausi. NCBI lineage: Eukaryota > Metazoa > Chordata > Mammalia > Rodentia > Muridae > Lophiomys > Lophiomys imhausi. The sequence goes on along the minus strand of CAJQZJ010032348.1, from coordinate 2,022,353 downwards.
TTTTAACAACAGTGGGCCAATCAAGAGGTATCACTGGAATGTGCTTCACAGGAAATGTTGAATAGTCCAAGTCTGTGTCAGTATTTTGTGCAACAACCACTAGAAAGAATTTGTAGGCAATTTCCTAAATCTATTATTTATCACTATATGGATGATATTTTGTTGGTTGATTCTGACACAGGACTTTAGAGAACATATTTAAGGACACACAAAGAATTCTGCCACTCTGGGGGTTAAAAATTGCTCCTGAAAAAATACAAACAGGAGATTCAATTAGCTATTTGGGTTATAAAATAAGTCAACAAAGAATTCAACCACAGGAGGTACAGATTTGTAGAGATCAATTGCAAATTATTAATGATTTTCAAAAATTAATGAGAGATAGTAACTGGCTGAGGTCTACACTTGGATTAAGTACTTATGAATTAAGTAATTTGTTTCAAACATTACAAGGGGATTCAGATTTAAACAGTCCAAGATGTCTAACTGATGAAGCAGAAAAATAGTTAATTCTGGTAGAACAAAGATTACAAGATGCATATGTAGATTGAATTGATCCTAAACTTGATTATTTGGTCATTTTACTCTCAACTCATTCTCCTACAGGGTTCATTATGAAACGGGGAGATAGTATTATGTAATGCATTTTCTTATCACATAAAGTAAAAAATTGAAGGCATACATAGAAAAGATATCTGAATTAATTATAAAAGGTAGAATAAGACTAAGTCAATTATTAGGAATGGACTCAGCCGAAATAGTAGTGTCTCTTACTAATACTGAGATTATGTCATTGTGAGTAATCAATGAAGATTGGCAAAGAGCTTGTAGTAACTATTTGGGAGAAATTAATAACATTCTATACTGATGCAAACAAGACGGGAATGGCAGTTTATAAGACAGACGAAATTAGCAAGGAAATCAAATGCCCATATACCTCAGTTCAAAAAGCAGAATTGTATGTAATCCTTATGGTATTATTACATTTTACTGAATCTCTTAATTATTGATTCTTGATATGCTGAAAGTGTTGTTTCGCATATAGAAACTGCTGAATTTATTCTTGATACCTCAGAATTAACTTCATTATTTATGGAATTGAAACAGGCCATCATAAGTAGAAATAATCCATTATATATTACTCATATTCAGTCTCATACAGGTTTGTCAGGTCCATTGGCACAAGGAAATGAGGAGATTGACGAATTACTAATAGAAAATGTGTTAGAAGCCTCAAATTTCATGAGAAACATATTAACAGCTAAGTTTTAAAGGAAAAATTCTCTTCACTTGGAAACAAGCCAAAGAGATAATAATAATAATAATAATAATAATAATAAAAATAAAAATAAAGTCCTATGTGTTCTCTGTATAACCAAACTCTATTACCTGCTTGAAGTAATCCTAGGGTTACTAAAAAGAATGAAATCTGACAAATGGATGTTTCATTTTGCAGAATTTGGAAAACAAAGGTACCAATGATACATGCTCAGGGTTTCAATGGTAACTGCTTTAAGTTCTGAAAAGCTGGTTGTGTTATTACACATTTATTGGAAATAATGGAATTATGGGAATACCAGCACAAATTAAGACTGGTAATGCTCTTGCATATGTATCCAAAAAAGCAACTCTTTGCTTATTATAATATAAAGCACATTACTGGTATACCACACAATCCTACAGGACAAACAATTGTAGAAAGAGTTAATTGTACCTTAGAAGAGGTGCTTATTAAACAAAAAGGGGATTAAAGAATTCCAGGACAGACTACACAATGCTTTGCTAACATTTAATTTCCTAAATGTTGGTGAAAAAGAAAACAGCAGCTGAGAGACACTGAGTTATAGAAAAAAAAATGAGAAACTAAGTCAACCAATACACTATAAGGATATTTTGACATCAGAATGGAAATCTGCAATAGTTTTAAGATGGGGATGTGGTTATGCTTATGTTTCTACAGAGAATAAAAAAAGTATGGTTACCAACAAAATTTATTTATTTATCTATTTATTTATTTGGTTTTTCGAGATAGGGTTTCACTGTGTAACAGCCCTGGCTGTCCTGGAACTCACTCTGTAGACCAGGCTGGCCTCGAACTCACAGAGATCCGCCTGCCTCTGCCTCCTGAGTGCTGGGATTAAAGACCAACAAAATTTATAAAGATTAGATCTGATCAGGGAGAACCTCCTATTAGCTGAGACATGAATGCCTTTACATAGTAAGTATATCTTATTGACTATCTGGTGCTCATGATATTCCATTCTTCCATCCAGCATGGATGGAGATTATGTTTCAAATGTACTTATAAAGTTGATAGATGACTTTCACCTGCTCACACTTAGAGCAGAAATTTATTTTCAGAATAAAAGACTAAATGACAATAAAGACAAAACAAGTTGGGCCAGGTAATTCAGCCTAATAGACTGTCTCAGTCACTATTTTTCTCAAAAATTTGCATGCAAATCACTTTCAAAAAATGCAAGCTAAAAATGATCACACAGGCACTGGACAGCAAATGTTATAGCTAGCTTTCCCCCAGGAATTGGCCAATATTTCAATTTTTATAGGGTACCTAAAAAATGTTTACATCTGCATTCCCAAGAGGTAGAATGGAAGTTTTTTGTTGTGTGATGTGTTGTGATTGTTTGTTGTCATCTAGGATGATTGGTTATAAGTTGTTACTGGTAATGGTCAAGGAAAAAATAAAATAAGAGTTGGATTCAGGGATCTCTTTCTCTACTCTTTTTCTCTTTCATTTATAGATATTAATAAAAATTTGAGGTTATTTTGTTTATATTAATAAAAACTTAAGGTGATTTTGTTTATAACATAATAGATATGAATGAAAATTTAAGGTTATTTTGTTTACAGATATTGATATAAATTTAAAGCTATTTTGTATATTGGTAGAAATTTAAGGTTAAATTTAAGATTATTTTGTATATTGGTAGAAATTTAAAGTTATCTTGTTTACGTTTTTATTTAATGTATTTTGATTGTCAAAAGATGAAAACACTACTCTCTGTGATATTGACAGAAATTTAAGGTTTGGGCTGGAGAGATGGCTCAGAGGTTAAGAACACTGGCTGTTCTTACAGAGGTCCTGAGTTCAATTCCAAGCAACCACATGGTGACTCATAACCATTAGACATTGAGATCTGGTGCTCTCTTCTGGCATGCAGGCATACATGCAGGCAAAAACCTGTATACATAATAAATAAAATATTTTAAAAAATAAATTTAAGGTTATTTTGTTTATGTGCTAAACAAATAATTCATTTACATTGTATATGTAATGCTTATAATTATTCTTACTATATATTAATGCTAAAAATTTTATTTTTATTCTTATTCTTTAACAAAAAGGGGAATATGTAGTGAATATGTGAGAACTTCTGAAATGTAGACTCTTAAAAGGGGTATACAAAATAAGCCTAAAGACTTGCTTCTGTCAGGAATACCTGGCAGCACATAAGGTCCTGGTCAACAGTGTACCTCAGAAGGAGGGCATAAGAGTGACCAATAAGAAAACAGCCTGATGCATAATTAAGAGACATGGGATATAAAAGCAAGGCCCAGAAACTTGGAAGAGAGGGTTTTTTTGCTTGGCCTTGCTTCTGAACCCTGCTCAGCTGCTCACTGCTGCCAAACTTCAAAAGACTCTAGTTGCCAACCCCTGCTGAAGACTGCAGCCTAGGTGGGCGGAGTCCAGGAAGGCCCAGAAAAGCCACAGAAGGCGGCACTTGCCACACAGAACCCTGCCGAAGGGCATGGCTAAAAGGGCCCAAGATCCGCCAGAGACCTCAGTGCCAAATGGCATGTGCTGACTGCTGGTGTTGCAAAGCCGGCCGAATGGACGGAAAAGACCGGACCCTAAGTGGAGATGTGCCAGAGGCCTGTGACTAGGCAAGCGGACGGTGAGGTGACTGTAGCCTCAGGTGGGACCAGCCCCGAGGTGGTGAGTGCAGGCTAGCAGAAGTGTGGCATAGGACCTGCACACAGATAGTTGACAAGACTGGGCAGGCTAAGGAGAGCGGCTGAGGGAAACGGGTCATGCAGGTCAATGGGCAGCAGTGGCACTAGGAGCGGAAGGACAGAGGAGGTCAACTCCAAGCAGAAGTGAGGTTGCCATAGCGACGCCAGAGCCAGGTGACCACTGAGGGACTGCTGACTGCGGTGTTCCTGCAGACAGACTGCTGACCAGTTGCCCTCAAAGTACTTGCCCTCGAGGACGTCTTGATCTGGGTATCCTTTCTAAAGTGTTAGGGTTGGATGGTAGGTGTTTAAAGATATTAATAAATAGTTATGCTAAGACTCCAGAAACCTTAAGGTGTATGTAAGAACTAAGAACCAGGGCTTCATGGCAGTGCTTGCCTTTTAGTCACAAGGCTTACTCCCCAGAATCAATGTAAGCATTTAAATATGGAATTAAAAACTAAGATTTGTCTAGAGCATGCCTTTGAACCCAGCACTCAGGAAGCAGAGTCCAGCCAGGGTTACACAGTGATATCCTGTTTCAAAAAACAAAAAGAAATACGATTTAAGTTATACTTGCACTACCTCTCCAGCAAGCAAGCCACTTTGAAACTACTGTGAATGATTTGAGATTCCACCTTATCTGTAACCTAATAAAGTAGCCCCAAGTTTCACAGTGAATTTCATAGATGATGATCAAGTAATTCAAGGATCAGAGAAAAAAAGAGTGGTTTATTATGAATAAACTTAATAGCATAAACTTAATTATTTGTGACAAGGCAAGACATCTTGTATTCTTGCTGAGGCCATTTTAGGTTTGACTAGAATTTGATCTCCTTGATCTAAAGCCCAGTGGAAAATTACTAAACTCTATTCTAGGAACACAAGATCAAGATGCCCGAGCTAATTTATCCCTGCTCCACCAGAAGAAATGGACATTCTGCCTCCTTATGTTCCAACTGGACCAATGGGTCATTTAAGAGGGGCTAGAGAAAATGGCTGTCCCTAGAAGGAAAGTCAGGAGGTTAACTCTACTGCACATGGTCCTTTCTCTCCCCAGCACACGCAGAGTGCCTCTGGCTATGGAAAAGCCAGTCAGGCTTTGGCTGAGGCTATGAGGACCATCATCCATTCTCCCCTTGGGGGGAAGCATAAGGACTCTATTACAGACAAGAGGAAGACAAGGGAAAAGGAAGTGGTCCTTTTCTCCTTTTCTTCCACTATATAATGGGAAGACCCCAAACCTTCCCATTTAGGAGAGGCCCCAGGTCCTGATCAGCCTGCTGGAGACTGTTTTCTATATACATCAGCTGACTTGAGATGATTGCCAGGACCTCCTGGCCCACCCTGTTCAGAGCCAAGGAGACCCAAATCTGGCTGGATAGAAGTTGGCTCTGGGGCTAGGCGGTCAGACACTTCCCCAATGCAGACACCCAGACAGAGTGAACCTCTTCCCATCCACCTGACCCAGCTGGGGTTCTAATACCAATATGGAAGCATTGGACACTTGCCAAACCTAACTGTGAGGACTGAAAGCGGCACCCAGAAAACCTGCCAACAGGCTAAGTCAGAACACTCAAGGACCTGATAACAAATTGCAGGTTGAGTTTCTGGAAAGGTTCTGTGAAGCATATCAGGTGTTTACCCCCCAAAAGCCAGATGCCTCTGAAAACCAATGAGACACTGTTATTGCCTTTGTCATGTAGTCTGTCCCAGACGTAAGGAGAAAGCTGTAGATATTAGAAGGATTTGAAAAAATGAGTAGGTCACAACTTTTGGAAATAACTTAGAAAGTTTACAAGAGCCAAGATTCAGCTGTAGACAGACAGGGAATGAAACTCTTCCTTACCGTGATGATGGCTTCCCTTAGAGAAATGGATGAGAAGAAATAAGGGAAACAAACCTGTAGAAAGGATTCAAAAACTCACCAACATTGTTTGATGAAGCCCCAAGTACAGATCTATCAGAATTTAGACAAAAATATCTATAGCAACTTGCTCTAGTATGTAGATAACCTTATAGCTTTGACTACTGGAAGAGGAATGTAGAGACAAAAGACGGCCTTTTAGAATCCTTCCAAGCCCTAGGGTACAGAGTCTCAGCCAAGAAGGGTCAGCTGTGTTTCCCTCAGGTCACATACCTAGGCTACAACCTAGAGGATGACTGAATTTCAGCAATGCTGCAAATCCTGGCTCCAACATTGCAAAAACAAATATGGGAATTCCTAGGGGTAGTTGGATATTGGTGGCAATGGAAATGGGATTTGCTGAAGTAGCCAAGCCCTTCTATGCCAGGGAGTACGGAGACTTTGTAATAGACGCAGACTGAGCAGAGGGCCTTCTTCAAACCCTTGAAAAATGCCCTGGTATCTGCCCTGGCCCTTCCATACATTACTAAGCCATTTCACTTGTATGTGGATGAAGCCAGAGGCATTCCTAAGGGGGTCCTCATGCAAACCCCGAACTCCGGAGAAGACTGGTGGCTTATCTGTTCAAGAGACTTGACCCAGTCACAGCCAGATGATCAGCATGCATAAAGGCCATAGCTGCCCACCACCCTGCTGGTCTAGGAGCTGACAAATTAACTTTAGGGCAAAACTGTTCCTGACAGTCTCAAACTCTGCTGAGGCTCTCCTGAGGGGAGCACCTGAAAGATGGATGTCTAATATGCCTGAGGTAGGGTGGGAGGCACAATACCAAGCCCTGCTTCTGGAGCAACCCTGCATTTGGTTCCACAAGATGCCTTGTTCCTCAACCCTGCCAATCTCCTGCAGGATGATGTTCTCACAGAACCTCTGCATTGACTGTCTTGAGGTGACTGACCTAATCCAGTCTATCAGGCCTGATCTGACTAACATCCCACTGGCAACACCAGATGAGGTATTGCACAAAGATGGGAACAATTTTGTTCAAGATAGAATCAGGTATGCAGAAGTAGCAGTAGTGACCCACGATATCTTGGCATAATCTTTAAGCAGGAGAACCTCAGCTTAAAAAGCGAAGCTTTTAGTTTTGAGCCAAGCACTCTGCTAGGGGAAGGACAACACTATCAACTAATAGATAATATGCTTTCACCATGGCGCAGGTTCATGGGTCCTGGGAAAAGATAATTACTAACCTCAGAAGGAAAAGTAATCAAAACTAGAAAAGGAATCTTATCCCCTTTTGGAAGCTATCTGGTTACCCAAGAGGGTGGCCACTGTCGACTGAAAATGAACACCACCTAGGGGACTCCACAGAAGACAAAGATCTGACTTGGCTGCCTGGGAAGTAGCACTCAAGCCAGTGGGGCCTCTGCAAGTCTTGGTAGCCCTGATGGAGACCAGCTTATGGGACCACTCAGATGCATTTCATCAGGGGAGGCTGACTGGGTGAAACAGGAACTAGCCACACAAGGTAAAGGATGGTAGGTGCTGGACTGCAGACCCATCCTTCCCATGAGTCTGGGAGGAAGACCAGATGCAGATAACAAGCCAGCCATCTGGGAGCTACTATCCAACTCCTCAGACCCAGATACTGTTTTCCAAATCTGAAAGCCAATACTTTTAGATGTGCCACCTGTATCCAAGCAAACCCCAAAGGAAAAGGACCCTACAAAGGATTCAGGCCTGAGGAAATGGGCCAGGGGAACGTGGGCAGTTGGACTTTACTGAAATCAGGCCTATTGGTTTTGGCTGACACTTGCTGGTGTTTGTAGACACCTTCTTGGGATAGATAGAGAGACCTACCCCACCTCAACAGAGACTGCTCCAACAGTTACTAAGAAACTTCTTTAGGAAATATTTGCTAGGTCTGGACTTCCCCTATCAATGTCCCTGCCTTCCTAGCCTAAGTGTCTCAAAGTCTAAGAAAGGTATTATTTTGAAATTGCATTGCTCATATAGGCAAAAAAGATGGATAAAACTCTTAAGGAGAATCTAAACAAATTGGTCCTAGAATCTGGCAAACATTGGGCCTATTTCCTCCCCTTTACCCTTTTCAGGGCCCAATGTACTCCTAACCAGGGAGGCGATTATTCCTTTTTGAAATTATGTTTGGGAGAGCAGTTCCCATCCTCCCCAAACTCAAACATATTTCCCAAGGGAAAAAAAAATGTCTATTCATTCTCTTCTCTAGTCCTTGCAGGCTTAGCAGGAACTTGCCAGACCACTGATCAGAATGTGAGGGGAATCTTGCCCTCTCCCACCTCTGAACCCACCAACCATTTCCAGCCAGACGACTTTGCTTAGATAAAGTGGATCCCTACCTGAACCCTGGAACCTGTATGGAAGGGACTCTACTCATCCTCACCACTCCAACTGCTGTCAAAGTAGCTGGTGTCATCTCTTGGAGTCATCACTCCCAACTAAAACAATAAAAAGAACCACTGAGGATGACAACAGATGGACTATCACTGGACCCCAGACCCCTTAAAGATAATAGTGACCGGAATTTATGAACCTGGGATACACAATTTCAATCAGTCTCAAACTGGGGCATGGAGACTCAGAAAAATCAGGGATGGGAAACTGTATCTTTGGGTTGACCTCTAGTCTCTTATGTCCTTTCCAGTGGTGAAACAACAGAGGTCTAGAGAAGTGACAGGGGTCAATGAAATCAGGTTATGAAGAAGACTGGCTAGAAACAAAGGCCTTCAAGGGTTGCAATTTTATGCATGCCAATGGAAAGTTGTCCTGCCACAGACAAGGTGCCTGCATCTTGTCCTCAAACTATAATCTTGCTTCTTCGCTTTACAATAAAGTTTGCTCAAATGCCCAACGAACTGTTAGCCTAGAAGACTGCATATTCTTTCAGGTCCCTGAAGCTACCTGGCTTGCTTGTACTAATGGTCAGATAAAATGTGCCTCCTCCAACCCATTGGAAAGTCACCCCTCTACTCATGTATACTGATCTACATTATCCCGTAGGTATATGCCCATAATGGAGAAAAGGGAAAGGGCTCATACTGGCCTTCCTTAATTCTAGTTCCAATCCTAGGAGGCACAGGACAGCTAGTGCAACTGCTATAATCACCTCAGCCTTGATTGTTGGGAATCAAAATTTTAGGGAACTTCAGTTCCCAGACAGATTCAGACCTAGGCCATTTAGAGAATTCTATTTCTAGGCTGGAAAACCAAGTTGATCCCGCACAGAGGTAATTCTACAGAATTCAAGGAGACTACACTTTCTTTTTTTTTTTTTTTTTAATAAGACAGAGAGGACTTTGCGTGGCCTTAGGAGAAACTTGTTGTTTCTGTGGCAACCAATCAGTGCTAATTAGGGGAAACCTTACTATGGACAGGGAAAACCTCAAAGAAAGGGAAGAAAGGAGACACAGATCAGATAATTAGTATCAGTCTCTGTTTACCTGGTCCCCATGGGTGACTATCCTACTATCAGCATTATTCTGATTATTGATTTCTATTCTGAACCAGCTAATTTTGAATCCTGCATCCTCAATTGTGTGGCCAATATATCAAACAGAATAAACTCAGTTAAGCTTCTGGTCCTTAGAACTAACCATGCCCCCCAGAACAGGACAAGTCAATGATTTGACTCTTGCCCATAGAACCATTTAGGGAATGTGACAAGGCAAGACAGTGCAGAGGTTCCTCCATCTTGTATTTCTGCTGAGGCCATTTTAGGTTTGACTAGAGTTTGGGCTCCTTGATGGAGATTATTGTGGAAAGTCACCCAAGTCTATTCTAAGAACCTGAGATCAAGATGCCCCAGGTAATTTATCTTGGCTTCTGTTAAACTGATTGCTTGTGCAACCCCACCCCCCTCCAGCTAACTGTTTATCTTAGCTTCTGTTAAAATGTATAAACAATTACAAGCTGAGATGACAACTCTACCCAAGCTTTACAAATACTTGGCTTGGGATGAGCCCTGGGCATTTTAACCTAACTATCCCCAGGCCTAGGCCTGAAAGCTTCTAGCCTCCATACAATCTCACCTTCTGCAAGCCCATACCCTAAAGGCTTCAGCTTATGGACTCCATTAGCTAAGCGAGGCCTAGAATGTTTCAGCCTCTGAGCCTTACTGCTGAATAAACTCACCCTTTCTAGCTCTTTCTGAACTCAGGCTGGCTGGTTCAACTCAGCTGTTCTGGCTCAAATTCCTCTCCATGCTGACTGATTCAAACTGACTTCTCTTGACTTCTGAGTGAATTGCTCTGCTTGGAAAAACTGCCTCTGAACTCCACAAACTGAACTACACTGACTGAACAGACCTGCAGGAAGTCAACTGAACTGTCTCTCCCTGCACTGCTCTTAAGTAGCCTTTCTTTCCTGTCATTTTGTCAAATCTTTCTCTGATTAATCACTTTGTCTTCCCCTCAATCACATGTCCTTGTTTAGAATTAAAGGCGCGCAATAAAGGTGTGTCTGTTTTTAAGCCAAAGGGATTAAAAGTGTGTCATTCCGCTGGTTCACACAGACCTAAAAGATCTTTGGATGTGGTCCCTTGCCAGAGCAGCCTTGTTGCTGGATTAAAATTCTTCTACATGCTTGCACAAACCTCCCACTTGCAATTCCCAGGCAAGATAACAGGATGTGGGTTTTGCCTCTAAAAGCCCCTTGCTCTGAAGTTTAGAGCAGTGGTTCTCAATATTCCTAATGCTGTGACCCTTTAATATAGTTCCTTATGTTGTAGTGATCCCCAGCCATAAAATCATTTTCTTTGCTACTTCATAACTGTAATTTTATTACTGTTACAAATCATAAATAACTGATATACAGGATATTTGATATATGAGAACCCCGTGAATGGGTCATTTGACCCACAGGTTATGAGCCACTGGGTTACATGTGCGAATAAAGACTTTCATTTGTCTACAGACTACGTCTAAATGGTCTCTCTCTAGCAAGCTTCGCATAATAGAGATCCATGTAAAACAGTTTCCTATGACTAGAGACTCTTCTAAGAGCTAAGTCTAAAGACAACAATGCAAGCCAGCAATCACATCCTGACCTAGTGTAATTATTTAACATATTAACTCAAAGCAGTTATTCCCTTTAAAACAGATGTTAAAAGTGACTGGCCACCAAGTGTGATGGTTCATGCCTTGTGTGGTCTTTACTCTGAGGCTGAGGCGGGAAGATTGCTAGTCGTGGACAGGTCTGGGCTGCTACATAAACCAAATTAAACAAACATACACACACAAACCACGAAGCAATAGTTACTTTGTATTTTTTAAAAAGACAGCAATTTGTCCATATTATTTTCAGTATTAAAAGTTAAAAACTTGAAGCGTTCTCCCAGAAATAATTACTGTACTTTAAATCACTTTAAATGCTTTAAACCTGTTAACATAAGCAATGGAAACTATCTGTCAAAAACTAATTACCAGTAACACTACAAAAGAGAAAGCAACTTCAACCACTGCATACAAAACACTTTGGAAGTGTGTTTACTTTCTATCGTTTATCTTGCCGCTCAAAATAAAAATTTCCGAAAGCAGCAGAGAACAAAACTCCTTCTCCTGGCTCCTTTGTCCCCAACCGAGGGGCAAGAGTAGGGGACTCATTAAGGTAAAGAGACCCGAATGCACAAGATTCGAACCAGACTGCAAACAATCTGCAATCAGACATCAAAGAAACTCTGCATTACTTCATCTCCATCCCTCCCTCTCCCCCCCTCCCCGTTCGGTTCGCATAACCCGGGTGTACACGAGCTGATCCGGATCATGTGCACCCGGACAAAGCTTCGCGGAGGCAGCGGGGAGCTGCTAACTCGCCGCCGCCGTCAGAGCTCCGCAAAAGTGAGGGGCCGCCGAGTCGCTCCGCCGGTCCGGGCCCACTTCACCCCTCCTCAACCGCGTGACAGCGGGTCCCGCCCGCCACCTCGCCGGCCCCTCTCACCTTGGGTGGCGAATGGCGAAGGACCGCCGGACGGGGAGCCCGGGGCGGGGGCGGGGACGGGGACGGGCGCGGGCGCGGGTGGAGGGGTCTCAGCCGAGCCCAGCGCGGGCGCCGTCAGCATGAGGTAGCGCTGGGGCGCGGGCAGGCAGCGCTGGCAGAACGAGTGCAGGCAGGGCAGCAGCTTGGGCGCCCGGCTCTGGATGTTCTGGTGGCACACGGCGCAAGTGTCCAACAGGTTGAGCCGGGACGCCTCGCCGCAGCTCTCCGAGTCCGGGCCCTGCCGGCTCTCGGCCTCGTTCTCCCCGCTCGGCGCCGCCGCTGCAGGGCCCCCGGCCGGAGCGGCCGCCGCCGCCGCCTTCTCTATAGCCACATCCATTGTCCTGCGGCCGCCGCCGGGGAAGCGGGAGCGCGCTCAGCGCCCGCCGCCACCGACGACCTCCGCCGCCTCCCGCTTCTCCTAAGAGGCCGCGCCAAAGCGCGGAGGGAGCGCCGGGAGGAAGCCACCTCCCGAGTGGCGCGGCCGGAAGACGCGGGGCTGTCTACAGGGACCGGTCCCTGCACCGCGACGCCGCCGCGAAGACCACCAGGCAAACCGCCACCGAGACGCTCGAGTCCGCCCAGCGCGCTCGCCCGTACGCCCGCCCGCGCCTAGCAGCCTTTCTCTCGTGCCCCCTGGACCACCGTGGGCCCCGCCCCCACCTCCCTCTCCCAGCAACGGCGGCGACAGCGAGCTGAGCGCCGTCCAATGACCGCGGCGCCTGCCCAGGGGGCGGGGCCTGCGGGAGCCCGCGAGGCTCGGACGGCCCCCGCGGGAGGTTGGGAGTGGGCGGAGCTAGACCCGCTCTGGACGCCGAGGACCGCGGCCGCTGATTGGCTCGCTGCGTGTGTGTCTTTCTTCTGAAGATAGTAAAAGGCTCATTTGTTAAGGAGCCAGAGCGGACGCCTGGTTCGACCGCCGCTATGGACCCGCCCAGGGGGCGGGGCTCCATCTTGTCTACCCAACCCGGTTAAGAAACTGCCAAGGGAAATTGCTTTTACCGCTGGAGATGGGAACGGTGAGTGGAGTGAAGATTGTGGGAGAGCCAAGGGAAGATGAAGTAAGTAACGTGCAAATGAGAAAAGAGCCAAGAAAACCACGTTGTGTAAGCACACACATTGTGTGAAAGGGGGACCGTGCTGGCAGCTTGAATTTTTTTGTGGCCTGGATTTATCTCTGTGATGAATGAATGAGTGTGATGTATAGGGGGACATATCGCAAATTCGTCAGAGTTTTTTTTTTTTTTTAACTACTTTGGTGGGAAAAGGTAAATTAATATTGCTTTTTAAATGAATAAAAGCAGTTGATTTTTCAAGGACTAAATAAACGACTTGCAAATGTCTTAACTACGTGAATATTAAACTAGTAAATAAAAAGCCAGACGTGGTGGCATGCACCCATACTCCTAATACTCCAGAGGCTGAAGCAGGAGAATCACTACAAATTCAAGACTATCCTAGGTCAATGTAAAACCCTGTCTCAAAAAGGGAAGGAAAAGGAAAAAAAAATTTCTCATTCTGGTTTTAGAGTTTCAGTATTATATTTCATGTCTTCCTTCTCTCATGCTTGTTACCGGAAATTCTGGGGAGTCCCATGAGAGTTGCCACCTGTTACTAGGGAAATCAGAGTCCCCTCTTGAGTTTCTTGGTCTCATTAATAAAAGAATCTAAGAAGAGCCTCAAAAGGAAGCTGGGGGAAATTTTATTAGAGTTTAACAGAAAAGAAAAGGGAAAAAAAACAAACAAACTACTGCGGGCAAGCTGTAAATCTCTGCATCTGCCCAAAGGAACATGTAGAAGTAGAAGAGATAAAGTTGTTAAACAAACATAGAGGTTAGCCACATGGTCAGGAGGGGAACTTCAGAGAAAGAGTAAGGAAGACCAAAGTACCAGACAACTTGTGTTAGACCAGCATCCAGAAGGCAAAAGGAAAGAAGAAAAAGGGAAAGCTGAGTGTTTCTGAGTCAGGAGTCATAGAGAATCTCATGAAGAATATGAAACTTCTGCACTAAGGGCCAGGAATTTTTGGGACGACAAAGCACATTACTTCATTAAAAGGGTGAATTATTCCTCCTGTGTTTTTAGCGTGGCTTAAGGTGAACCTGGCCTTTTTTTGTTTTGTTTTGTTTTGTTTTTTTGTTTTTTTTTTTTTTGGTTTTTCGAGACAGGGTTTCTCTGTGTATCCTTGGCTGTCCTGGACTCACTTTGTAGACCAGGCTGGCCTCGAACTCACAAAAATCTGCCTGCCTCTGCCTCCCAAGTGCTGGGATTAAAGGCGTGCGCCACCACCGCCCGGCTTGTTTTGTTTTTTTGAGACAGGGTTTCTCTGTATAACAGCTCTCGCTGTCCTGGACTCGCTTTGTACACCAGGCTGGCCTTGAACTCACAGAGATCCTCCTGCCTCTGCCTCCCGAGTGCTGGGGAACCTGGCTTTTTAAGGGATGCTCTCTTATCCAGTATTGGCAATCCCATCTGGATTAATGTTTAAAAATGGAGACAATGGCATGTCTCCTGTAGAGGAATTTTAATCCAGCAGCAGGGCTACTACAGCTAGAATACAGACACACCTTTAACCCTAGGAGACAGAGGCAAGCAGATCTCTGAGTTCAAGGCCAGCCTGGTATAGAGCAAGTTTCAGGTAAAGAAAAGCTTAGGACCAGACGGGGTTGTACATTCCTTTAATCCCAGCACTTAGGAGACAGAAGCATGCAGATCTCAGAGTTCTAGTCAGATCTCTGAGTTCAAGGCCAGCCTGGTCTACAGAGTGAGTTCCAGGATAGCCAGGGCTACACAGAAAACCCCTGTTCTAAAAACAACAATTAAAAGTTGGGTAAAACTTGGTGAAGGTTGAAAAATACAGTGAGAGGAGACAAGCTTTTGTACACACATGACTAAAGCATATGTGCTATAAATTCCAAAGATTCAAGGAGAAAGACCACTGACCAAATCATCATGGCCTAATTTATTAAAGCAAGCAATTAATTTTTAAAACAAGCTTTTGTATTTATAGGCATGGACTGCCTCCCCCTAAGGCAGGGTTCTAGAGGTTAGCCTTGGATGTGAGGAAGACAAGATTTTTATAGCTCAGGGGTAGGGGGGTTTCTAAATGTGTAGACAAAAATTTTATTAAACTATATTTAATGATACCTAACAACCTATAACTTAACAACACCTAAACAACCCTATCCTAACCCTTTTGAAAGAATACCAGGCCATGGGTCTTTTTGAGCAACTGGTCAACCTTCTATCTGCAGGCACACTTCAACAGCAATCAGCACTCTGGCTCTGGCATTGCTATGGCAGTCATCTTGAAACCTTCTTCTTTCAAGGTACCTGCATTCCCCTAGGCTCATGTGGTCACTTGGCTGTCAAGTTGGCTGCCTCCTCACTTCACCTTGGGCTGGAGGCCTCTTCAGCCAGCCTAGGTGTTTCAGCCTTGCCAGGGCTTCCTCACAGGACAGAAGTAGCCTCCTGCCTGCGTTCTCAGTCTCCTCAACCTCCTCAGGCTCAGGGTCTAGCACCGCCACAGTCCATTGGCTTGCACGGCCATCCTGCCTCTGCTGCTCAGCTTGGGGTCAGCTTTAAACTTACATGGTGCAGTGCTGTGCCACATGGCCTAGTCTGTAGTGTTGCTACTGGCAGTTGGCATACACCCGCCTGGCACTGGGGCCTCTGGGGGGGGTCCCTAGCTTCCTCAACCACGCCCCTTGGCAGGGCTCTATCTCTGTGGTCTCTAGAAGCTATGACCTCTGTCTCTGTGGTCTCAGTACAGTCCATTCTGAGGCCTCAGAGTGCTCGTGCCTCATGCCTTGCTCATTCACTTGGCATAGCCCATCACCCGTGTAGCCTCAGGCTTCTCTGTTCCCTGTTTCAAGCCACAGCTCTCCTCAGCATCCGTTCTGGCTTTCTTAGGCTGCTCTCTTGGCAGAAGTCACTCTTCTTCATCTTTTTCTGTCAGTGTGACATGGTGTCAGCAAATGACCCCCCATGTGGCTTCGCACCTCATCATCTCTCTCGATAGGTGGGGGCCTCAGGCTCCACCCCCACACCCTTAAATGGGGTGTTTTCTTGGGGTAACTCACAGCTTCTGGGCTCTCTTCAGGTCCTTGGCCACATCCTTCTGCATGGCCCTCAGAGCTGGCTGTTGGTGTACCCTAGCTGGAGTTGTTGCCTCTTCTGACTACAGGCCCCACTGAACCTCCACAGGGCTAGAAGATGCTTCTCTCTGTGTCTCTCAGAACTGTGGCTTTTAGGGCTTCAAAAGGAGGCTTCACATTGCCCTAGTCCAGTCTGGGCTCTGGCCACCTAGACCACAATCTTCAGCTAGAGTCTTTCAAAACGTGACCACATTGAGAAACAATGCCAAGCCAAAAGCCCTTTTGCAGTTTCCAAGGCTTTCCTTCTTATGCCCAGTTCCATGTGCTATCTTCCAGGTGTTTTCTGACAGAAACAAGTCTTGAGACTGACTTCGAATGCCCTTTTAAGAGTCTGCATTTCAGATTCACTAAAGAAATGTAACTCCCTTTACACAAATAGGAGATTTGTAGGGCAAAATAGGAGGGGTTAGAAACAGAACATAACAAGGTAGTCATAACAACCTTATGAAACAAAGATAGGGTTGCAAGATGTTCATTACAACTTTTTGAAACAAAGACACGATAGCAGGCAATACAGAACCACTTATAGTTAAAGATACAAGTGGGGCATATTTAATCATAAACAGGAATGAACCCAGTCTATCTTTACTGTAAGATGACTTTAAAGCCTAAGATGGAAGCAGTCTGGTTCATCAATGTTTATATGTAAGTGAGGTAGCTCTGGACTATAGCTCAGACAAGGACAGTGTCCAGTGTGTAAAGATTTGCTAAAACTTAGATGATCCTGGAAGAATAAACTCAATGGCAACAGAATGACAAACTGAAGTCAGCAACACCTCTCAACTTGCTTCCTAGGACAGTTAATAGGTTTTCAGTCTCAGGTTCTGCTACTTTATGATCTTCAATGGCTGTTAATTTTGTACCAACCACCCTCCCTGCCTTTGTAACATGCTTTGTATATTTGGGGATTCAATCTTGGACCATAATTTCACACACACACACACACACACACACACACACACACACACACACACAGAGAGAGAGAGAGAGAGAGAGAGAGAGAGAGAGAGAGAGAGAGAAAGAGAGAGAGACTACACAAAGGCATCTTGGGGACTGGAGAGAAGGTTCAGCAGTTAAAAGTGCTTGCCGCCATTCCAGAGAACCCAAGTTCAGTTTCTAGGACACATTTAGTGGCTATAACTCCCTATAATTCCAAATCCAAGGGATCCAGTGTCCTCTTCTGGCCTCCACAAGCCACACACACACACACTCACACACTTATGTACACACATACACACACAATTAAAAAATAAAAATACAATCTAAAAATAAAATAAAGTGCCCTACTACATTGCCAAGCAATATAGCACCATGCCTGCTGCTTTTGGAATAAACATATCTTAATCTATAAACATGAGAAACAGAGAGAGAGAGAGAGAATATAAGAATATCTGGACCTGGGGTGAGTTTTGGACCTCAAAGCCCACCCCCAGCGACACACCTTCTAAACTGTCCACTAACTTGAAAACCAAACATTCAATATATGAGCCTATGGGTGCCATTTCATTCAAACCACCATAGCCTGCATGCATGTTATATGTACTGTTTATGTGCCTGGTGCTGTGCTGTGGAGGTCAGATGATGTTGTCATATCTCCTGGAATTGGAGTTAGGAATGGTTTTGAACCTGTAAGTTCAAAAGTGCTTTTACCAGCTGAGCTCTGTAACAGCTCTCCCGCCCCTATAATACAATGTGATATTACTTAAATTGCTCTTGGGTAAGGATGTAGCTTATTTGGTAAAAGTGCTTGTCTGGTGCAGGAAGCTGGCATGTGCACACCTATGATCCCAACACTTCAGAAGTGGCAACAGGAGGATCAGAAGTTCAAAGCCAACCTCCTTGGATAATCATTTTCAATGAAAATTATCTTCCATATTTTTAGCCTTCAGTTCTGGTTTGGAAATAAAATATTCTTCACAGTCTCGTGTTTTGAAGTCTTGGTCCCCAGCTGGTAATACTATTTTGGGAAGTGGTAGAAATTTTAGAATGTAGGACCCAGTTGGAGGAAGTAGGTCGTCTAGAGCATGCCCTGGAAACATAAAGTCTGTCACCAATTCCTTCCTCTGTCTCTGTCTGTTTCCTGGTTCTCACAAAGGGAGCATTTTTCCTCAT
The DNA here is from genome assembly GCA_907164525.1 of Lophiomys imhausi. NCBI lineage: Eukaryota > Metazoa > Chordata > Mammalia > Rodentia > Muridae > Lophiomys > Lophiomys imhausi. Next base: position 2,004,233 of record CAJQZJ010032348.1, on the reverse strand, counting down.
CATTCTACAGCCATGTTCTGCCTTATAATGTATCTTGGAATAACGGAGCTCTCTGGCTGTGTACTGGAATCTCTGAAATCGTGAGCACAAACAAATCTTTTTTCCCTATTTTCTCAAGTATTTATCAAAGAAAAAAGTCTGACTAATTCACCATCCCATAAAAGTTATATTTTTCACTTTGTTTAAGTATCCATGGTTTCTGTCTTTTTTTTTGGGGGGGGGGATTCTGTTTTTGGTGCCTACTTTGTATGAATAGATGTTTATTTTTCTCCTCAAGGAAAAGTTTACACAGTGTCCGTCTTATAAGTATTGCTCCAAATGCATTTTGCAAAGATCTACACTGTGTTACAGTACTCATTGTCTCTTGTTCTAGAATGTTCTGGTTTTCCCCACTGAAAGCTTTTTCCAGTTTTATCCCCATCTCATCTTCCTATTGATATCACCATGTGCCCAAACACATTCTAAACTCTGCTTAGTCAGATGATTTGTCATTTTCTAAACTGAGTCTTACCAAAACCTTTGAAGATGTGTTAGCAAAGAGAGCTAGAATATTAGCTAGAATATTACCCTCAAAAGATGGTAGTGGGTGGAAAGGCTTAAACTTCCAGGGAGATTTGGTTTTAGTTTGTTTTTTGTTGGGGGGGGGGTGGGCTTGGGCTTGGTTTTGTTGTTGTTTCTTTTCTTTCTTTCTTTCTTTCTTTCTTTCTTTCTTTCTTTGTTTCTTTTTTTTTTTTGAGACAATGTTTCTCTGTGTAGCTCTAGCTGTCCTGGAACTTACTCTGTAGCCCAGAATGGCCTCAAACTCAGAGATCTGCCTGCCTCTGTCTCCTGAGTGCTGGGATTAAAGGTGTGTACTATTGTACTAGGCAAGAGTTGTTTATTTAAAGGCAATTTTAACTTAAAGTTTAAGCACAGGGGTTGAGAGAGAGAGGTATTAGAAAGTACTCAGAGCATGAATATTGGTTTCTCCAAAAAGAGTCTCCCTTCATTGTCTTTATAGTAGCCATATATACCATTTCAGCGATTTTTGAAATCATCTTCAAGGAGTCACTAAGGGATTCACCAGATTGCAAGGTAGTTCCAGAAATGTAACTTGACAGGACTAAAATGGATAAAATAGGGGCTGGAGAGATGGCTCAGTGATTAAGAAAACTGGATGTTCTTTCAGAAGACCTCAGTTTGATTCCCAGTACCCACTTGGCAGCTTACAGCTGTAACTCTAGTTTCAGGGAATCCAATGTTAATTCCATCAAATGAGAGTAAAGATCATCAACTCAAGATTTTTCTGATCAAATTAAACAAGCTTTACTTCAGTGAATAGCAAAGCTAGTCTGGTGGCCTATCTCCCACTAAGGCAGGCCTCAGGAGATCAGCCCTGAACATGGGATGTGAGGTTTTTATATCCCAAAACCAAAATGTTGGGGGATTTCCAATAAGGAAGTTGGCAAGCAAAATACAGAAACAGATAAGATTATTTGGCAGAGCATCTTGTGGCTTGGTGAGGGGTGAAGGTCAAGAAATGATCAGAGTGTGAGTCAAATTCCATAGGGTGTGGTATAGAGTAAAAGGGCCAAGGAAAGAACACCCTGACCATGACTTGACCCCAAGCCAGAGACCAGGCCAAGGGGGAAAAAAACCAAACCCCACCAACCTCTGAACTTCTGTATCAGGCCACAGAATCCCTCCAATCTCTGAGCTTGTTGCAAGATCAGGCTATATTATCCCTCAAATCCCAGACCTCCCTGGAAAACTGCCCCCCCCCAACCCTATAAAATCCTGTCTTCTGCTCAGCTGTCTACTGTTTCTCACCCAAGCAGAAACAGCCACCATCCTGGATTTTTCCCTCCCAATAAATCTCTTGTGTGAGGTTTGATGTGTGGTATGACTTTGTGATACTCCTTGTCTTTCAGTTGCCAAGATAACTTTCCCTCCAGAGCCATAGCACTTACTTGTGGAACATGTCAAATTCCAGGAAAAGGTCAAGACACAGTCAAACTTAAATTTTACAGTAAACAGAAACGAACTTATTTTGACCTTGTAACAACATGGCTTCTGATCTTAAGATGTAGTCAGGCTAGTCCATCACCAATATCCTCTTATGGCCTCCAAGGAGACCAGGCACACATGTGCACAGACATACATACAGGCAAAACACCCATACACATAAAATAATAGTAACAAATAAAATTTATAATTGATATAGTAAAACCTAGACCACAGGAGTACAGGATGTTAGGGTATCTTCTCTGTAAACAAAGTCATATTTGTGAGATTCCCAGAAAATATTCAGTACATAAGCCTACTTTTCTCAATTTTTGGTGGGTTTCATTTCATTTGAAGCAAAATCTCATTAAGTAGACCTGGCTGGTCACAAACTGACAGCAATCCATCTTCCTTTGCCTTCCAAATGCTGGGATTAAAGACATATCCAACCATATCTGCCTCTATTTTAATTTTTTAAACAAATTGTTGATTAGTATGTGTTGGTGTAATGAAACTGCAATTTAATTAATGTAGTTATGTAAGTATAAACTGTAAGATTAAGCCGGTGGAGTAGCTGGCAGCTTGGCAGAGGAGTGGGTGGCCTGGCCTGCATGCCTTAACCGGTTGCCTGATTTGTCCTGGAAAGATCCCCAGGACAAAGGGTGGGTCTACACCACCTGTGACCTAAACTCTGTAAACTAATATAAGTTGTTATATTAGGCCAGTAGAATTACCAGCAACTTGGCAGGAGATTCACATGGATTCGAGGAGAGTCTGGGAGTCTGGAAGTCCTACAGCCTGGGACTGCTTGGATTGAGGATCTATAAGCGACCGCAGACTTTCCCCAATAATTAAATACACCAAGACCTTTTAATGTTTTAACGCTTAGTCCTTACCTAGGCAGACTCTTAATTAGCTACTCTAAATTAACCTAATCCCAAACCGCCATGTGCCTGTGATTACCTTCCAGCATTCTCAAAGACATCTACCTCCTTCCGTGTCTCCCAGCGGGGGAAAAAAGGATTCTCTAACTAAAGCGCAGGGTTCCTGTTCTAATCTCAGGAAGTCCCGCCTTCCTATACTCCTTCTGCCCAGCTAATTGGCCATAAGCTACTTTTATTAACCAATCAAGAGAATGCCTCAGAAGGGGCGGTAACCAGTTCTCAGCATTGAAATCAGCCTATCAGAAGCAATGATATTAGACCTTCCCTCAACAGTGTGGGGATATATGTGCTGTGGTGGGTGCTTGTGAGGTGCCCAGAGGGCAGCCTGTGGGCTAGATTCCCTGTCTTTTAAGTAAGGTCTGGGCATCTAAATCAGCTCACCAGGCATGTGTGGTCAATACTTGTACCACGTAAGTCACCTTGTTTGTCAGCCTGACTGGTTTCTACAAAGCCCTGGGTACCAAGACTTAAGTGAGCTTCCCTTTCTTCTTTCACTTTTCCTTCTACCTTTCTTTCTTCCTCTATCTCCCTTTCTTCTTTTCTTCTTCCTCTTCCCCTTCTTGTTTTCTCTTCCCAATCCTCTATATATTTATTTATGACTCATGTAATCCATCCTAGCTTCCAACGCATTATATGTTGAGAATGACCTTGAACTCCTTATTTTTCTGCCTCTATGTCTGCATACTAAGATTACGGCATGCACCCTCATGCTTGGCTTGCTTATACTTTGTTATGTGCAAGCCCTATTTGTGTAACTCCCCTAGGATGGGATCACTGGAGGATTGCTCCTGGTTTCTCATGATCATTCCCTATATACCTTTATGTTGACTTGAATTTCCATCTTTCTGATGTAACAAATTGTACATAGTGAATGGCTAACAGTTTCTTTGTATCTTGTGTTCTTATAAGCAGCTCATTTGAACTGAGGGTGATCTTCTGGGTCCCCAACCAAAGGACGTAAATTCTCTAGCTAGACTGTAATTTATTGGATCCTAGAAATGCCTCTTCTCTGTATTCATTTTAACATTTCCCGAATTTCATAGATGACACACTAGAATTTTTTGTCCCCTCCACTTTAGTCCTCATGTCCCCTGGTCCACCATCTCTCTCCCTCTCTCTGTCTCTCTGTCTGTCTCTCTCTCTCTCTCTCTCTCTCTCTCTCTCTGAGTCATACACTCATGTGAAGACTTCATGACACAAGATAAAAGTGATTTTCTATTTCCTTATCACCTGTTTTCTTCCCAGATATTTTATGTTTTCAGAATATTATATGTATATGAAAAAAGTCATTAAATGGCTAAAGGGGCAGAACTGGGAGTGGAGTAACATATCTAGTCATTTTTTGAAGACAAAGTGATAGATTGAAGTGAGGCCTAGTACACAGACTTGATCCTGGCTAATTAGAAGGCTGCATAGCATGAGGAAGCATAGATGAAATACTTTTTGATGACTTTTTGCAATGCCAGAATTTGTTGAATAACATAAATTCATAAAATATAGTGACAGTTTGACAGATATTCCCACTTTCCTTGGCTCAGGTGGACAGGTTCTTTTATTCCAGTCTTCAGTACTATTAATTCCCAGGCCACATACTACACATCACACAGTAAGTGTATCTATTGTGTGTGTGTGTGTGTGTGTGTGTGTGTGTGTGTGTGTGTGTGTG